>OY755249.1:56237223-56589619 GCA_963576725.1 Azorinus chamasolen
ACTCTATATTCAATTTTATTTTTAAGTCATGGGCAACCGACCAAAGCCGGGGAGAGCGTCCGCGTGAGAATTATCAGTGCTGCAAAATTGACGTCGACAGCGGTGGAGAGATTGGGGTTTTACCCGCAACCGATTTTACGACACTAATTGCCGTAAGTGAAAAATTGGGCAAAATGGCCGAGGAAAATGAAGTACTCGAAAGTTGGGAGGAGTTGGACAATAATGAGGTATTTTTGAGGTCTTTGTAACTCGTATTTTAACTCTTGAAAGAGTGTTAATACATTGATATGTGAAATTCATATATCGTAAGTTGAATGAACCACTAACTTAAAATAGAGATAGCTTGAAATCAACTTTCACTTTGAATTAAACCCCATTTCTGTCAATTAGGGTCTAAGTTTTGTACCAGGGACTCGAACATTTTTCACCATTTTGGGAAATGATCTCTACTGCCGTATGTTTTTTATTCTTCGTGTCAAAGACCGTGGTACCGTTTAAAAAGCATGATGTAAAGGTTCGTTTTTCCACCCAAAATTCCACTGAATCATTTTTAAGATTTACGGACGTTTCGCTACACAGCGTTTCGCTACCCAGACCATTTTGCTACAGCCATTTCGCTACCCTATGGGAAGTCATTTCGCTACCCTGCACGTTCACAACCCAATTAGATATAATTATTCACACATTTCATTGATTTGTACGATAATAGTTTAACAGATGAAAAAGAGATGCATTTGCCAATTTTAACTACCGAGAATAAGATAAGATAAGATAAGCTTTATTTTGAGTCAGCAAGACATATACAAATAACATAAGCTCTCAAGAGCTTTTATAACCGACTATATAACAAGTGTATGTAAACAAACATAAAGTAGCTACAAGTAAAATAAATAAGATATAATTTAGCCTATGAGAAAGCTGCCAATCCTGTCTTTATAATACACTTATTAAAATATTATTTTCCATAAAATCTGCAAGCAGATTAAATTAATTAAAAGATGGAATTGGATATTCAGAATTGGCATTTTTCTGATCTAGGTGCATTTGTTAAATATCACATTAAAGCAATTTAAGCACAGCTAAAAATAAATTTACATAAAACCAGAATGTTTAACATTATTAAAACAAGGAGGGTTTATTAACCATTGGTGTTGCAGTTGGATGTCACATCACGGACCTGCATCATGAGGCATCGTTCTGAAACACTCAATAGCACTAATTTTTAAAAGACTTTATATCACAGTAAGATTGTTTCAATAAAATTTATGAAAATATTATGACCAGCCTGTAAGTCAAGATTTAGCTAAGAGAGTTTCGTAAGCAAAAGAAAATATAAACAGTTTGATTAACCCCTATATTGCTGGACTATCGGAAAATTTAACGACAATGTAACTATTGTCTCTAAAAGAAGCACTGAAATTTATAGCAAACTGCATAGTCCCTGATCTGAGGGCTCCTTCTGGAGCCCACTGATCTGGGTCTACATTGTTTGCAGGAGTGTAAATCTCGGCTCCAGCACACATAAGCAGATATAGCACATACATGCATAATATGACAAGCCACAATAGTCACCTATCAGGCACAATAGACATCCTTCTGATCTGGGATCCACACTGTTTGCAGAAAAATCCCCCCCCCCCCCCCCCCCCCCCCCCCCCCCCCCAAAAAATATAATATTATTTATGTCGCGTTACAAACAGTTTTGGGCCACTTAAGACGCTGAGTAACACTGCGTATCAACTGACTCTGCACTGTTTGCTGTTACAAGTCCAAAATGAAAACATTATCCCTTTTTATATGAGGAGTACAATATTGTATTCTAAGCGTACTACTATATATTTCAAGCCATTGCCCCATTGCCTGAAGCAGGTTGAAAGAAAAGCAGAGTGTGCCTTAAGGCATATATTCTGCCTTACTTACAGCCGGCTCTAAGCAATCATCTGATAGGATCTATAAAGATTTCCTATGTATTTGATGAAGTTTTATGAAAATAACTAGTCTCAACAGGGAAAGTAACATCTAAGGAGTAAAAAGGTATATGTTTGGGGAATGGATTAAATAAATAGAAGCAAGCATACTGCACAAGGCATACACAGTAGAGCAACATTTACATAGTGCACAACACAGGGAAAAAGGTAGATAAACTAAACAAGCAACACAAGATACAAACACTTTAACATCAAAAGCACATTTACAAGCGAGCAAACTTCTGAATTGCAAACATACAGGACAAACAGATATACATATCATATTTTCTTATGCTGTTCCTGTGCTGTTGATCTATCCCAGGAGCAAGAAGCACATTTACATTCAAGACCATTCCATGACTGGATAAGATTTTTGAATTGATTAAAGTTGTTAGAAGATCTAAATTCATCTGGGAGGGAGTTCCACAACACAGGAGCAGCATACCTGTATGAGTGCTTACCATAGGTTGTCGTGTAGTAGCGTAGTTTGCCAATTCATACTCTTCCATAGCAGGTAGATGGTTAACAGACCTTAAAATAAAAGTGAATAAGTAATTATTGCGTTTTCATGTGATTGTAATGCATTGTACATATCAACGGTTCAACAAATCTTTTTTTAGTCTGAACTCTTTAGAAAAATGTATTTCATATAAATGAAAAAAATTAGCAAAAATGCATTTTGCGTATGTCTTACAGTGACGCATAATTATATATATTTTCTTCCCACTTGCAATATTTGTTAATTCAATCAGTGCCAAATACAGGTATACAAAACTATACATGCCAATGTTATCAGCTTATCGGCAGTACCTGTGATCTCGGGGTGGACAATATTAATTGGCATGTGTAAATACAAAAGCAGCAGATGGCTTAATTCAATCAGCAATATCACAGAGGCACAAATAATGACACATGTGTTATATATATATTTTTTAAAAATGTAGTTTCTGTTGTTTTTATCATTGTTATTGGCGGGGGGGGGGGATTTCAGGGTAGCGAAACGTCTGGTAACCATTTAATTGTAACAGTCACTAGTATTTCATTAAAAGATTAAATCACAGGATGATAGAGGTTTCTAGATTCTTGTTCATCAGTAGAACTTAATCTTGTGTTTAAAATATTATTGTATTTTTTTCCTAAATAATAATGATTGCTCAAGTCAAATGCCAATGTAAAGTGGGGTAATAGATCCTACCCCCAAGTCATATTCTTGTTGCCTGTGGATGACACATGGACTAGTCATCTTCTGTAGATTCCAATACATCCATCCGTGACTGCTAGCTCTGGACAAATGGACTGCTCACATGTGAGCATTATGTGACATCATACCCTAGTAACCCTACCCATATTATTCGGACCATTTGTGGTACTTTACAGTACCACGTTTCACTACAATATGTAGAGGTTTGTCTGCATTAACTTTTGGCGATGAAATGGCTGTTTGTGATCATTTGTTATACATGTGTATGTCTGAAGTTCTGAACACTGTTTAATTAATAGATCAGTCATTTTTACTTTCATTATCATTCATACCATTCAATATATTGTGTTCTTGTGGTTGTTTTATGTATTCATGTCATCAATATTTTGCAGGTGTTGAACAAGAAATTACAGGGAATCAAAGTCAAGGACCCTTCAGAAGAAAGGTAGGAGCTATGTTGTTATTGGAAAAGCAATGCTCCATGATATGATGTCATATTACCAGTTATAAAACTAACAAGCAATTTCACTGAATTGATATCAAGAGTTATTGATCAGATGGACAAAAGTCCAAAAAGTTCCTGAAATATGACAGTTCTATGGACAAAAAAGGTTAAGTTTTTCGCAAACAAGGGACCATAACAAGGTCAGAATCAATGATGTAACATGCTGCGATGCAGGACTGCATGTCCTTATAATACTTAACATTTACACTAAGTTACATGGAAAAAACCCAAACAGTTTCTGAGAAATGGTTCTGGACAGGCAAAAAACGTTACATTTTTAACAAGCAAAGGGCCATAACCCTGGTGTTCCAAGGTTAGTGTCAGTGATACTTGCATGCCCCCATTTCTTTAAAGTTCCTTCAAAGAAAAATTATCCAAACCGCTTCTAAGATATGAGTTCGGGAAGAACAGACTCACAGATAGACAAATGGACAATGCCAAAACTATTATACCTTGGCCTTTGGCGGGATAACAAATATTCAAGTACTATGCCAGACACATACATGTAGATTCATATACCTTTATCTGACTTGTGTTCTTGAAATACATGATACTTCATAACTAAGGTTTTCGGGTTGGGTTAGTGACTTAGTCTCATTTAAATGATGTCAACTATTCCCTTTTCACAATGTCTATTTGCTGCTGTGTGGTTTAAGTGTCATGTTTAACCCTTTACTCCATGAATATTCATGAATGATTTAATACTGACATCAAAAATATTAATTCGATTAATTGTCATAATAACATATGGAGTACATGTATATTGACACTGAAATGTTTGGCCATGACAAAAAGTGTAGAATGATATCTATATCATAAGCAAACAGAGCAGACCCTATCAGATGGCTCCTACAGGAGCCATCTGATTTGGGTCTACCCTGTTTGCAAAGGTGTACAGTAAAACCCCTCTAAACTGGACATTAAATTTAGTATCAAAACTGGTCTTTCCAACAGGTGGCAGCATAACCCTTTCCTCCATGAATATTCATGTCAGAAATAATGACACCATGGATATCAAATTGTTTTGGCAATGGCAGAAACTATAGAATCATATCTATATTATAGCATAAGCAAACAGTGCAGACCCTAATCAGACGGCTCCTGTAGGAACAAAGGCAAAGGCTTTGTTTGCAAAGGCATAAAAGGCTTTTTCATGTAGTAAAGGGTTAAGGCAGGTTGAAAGTGACGCAGAAAGTTTCATAGGAGCTTTCTGCAAGACTTTCACCCTGCATTAAGCAGCCACCTGCCTAAAAAGACCTAAATTGTTTTTTGATAAATTCAAGATTAGAGGGGTTCTACTGTATTTGTAAAGGGTTAAAAACCAAAATGAGCTTAATGATTTATCAGCATTAACCCTTTACTTAAGATACATGTATATTCTTTTCTATACCTTTGTAAACAGAGTAAACCCAGATCAAATGGCTGCTGTTGGATCAGGGTCTGGTCTGTTTGCTATTGAAAGAAATAGATCCAAATTCCACTATTTCTGCCATGGTAAAAACGATGTCATTACTTCTTACATCATACATGGCTGTTATGGAGTAAAGGGTTAACTTAAGTCACATGTAGCTATTCAAACTTGTTCAACAATAAGGCAAGCAAAATACATTTATGATGTTTACAGAGTTTCAAAAATGATTCAACCAGACTTGGAGGCGTAGGTACCTGAACAAAACCAATTTGTCGACATATACATGTACTTGTTTCTTGATTGGAAAAGTGTTGAACAATGAACACTGGGCTAAAAGTTATTACCTGTGTAATTTATTCTGTGTTATCTGGTCTTTCAAGCTGAATAGTTTGGATTTAATGGATAAACTTTCCTTCATGACTATTCATGTGAGAAGTAATGTGAATAAAATTTTGATAAATTTTATAATGGAACCATTGGCAAGAGATTTTTACCATGGCAGAAAATGTAGGACCAAATCTTTATTATTTGATAAGCTATCAGAGAAGACCCAGATCAGACGGCTCCTACAGGAACGGTTAGATCTGGGACTGCTCTGTTTGTAATGTGGGAAAAGGCATCTCTTTTAAGGAAATGGTTAAAACAAAGTGGGGGGTACGTGGACATATTGTGTTTGCTCCGTTTCTTCTTATTATTATTATTCTTTTTTTCGATTATTCTTTTTCTGTCTGACACATTGCTCGGTCATCTCATCTTAATCCAAACTGATTGCCAAGGAGGTCACAAATGTGCAATTGTGAGGGAAAGAGCATATTTTTGACATAAATGTTCTGTTTATGAAGGGACCTGTTTTTGAACAACAGTTTGTATGGCATGTTGACTTGAGTGAGTCATATAGGGCCATCATGGCCCTCTTCTTCATGACACCATCAAATTAATAGGTAGGTACTTTTATTTATTTGATATTAGTTTTATACTGTCGCATATATTTTTAAGACCCACTGGCCCAGTGTGTGTTTTACAAGAGGAAGGCAGTAGAACCCAGTATACACCACAAGTGAGAATTCTGAAACGAGATGCAGACCCAGGACCTAACCCAAATACGCCCAAGTAAGTAAGGTAGCCCAGTAAATTTACAAACTTTGTTTTCAGATACACTTAACCCTTTACTTCATGAATATTCATGAAGGAAACAATGACATCATGAATATTAATCAGATTAATTTTTAAAATGGTATATTAACACAGGAAATATTTACCAAAGCACAATCTGTAAAATCAGGTTTATATTATACTATAAGCGAACAGAGCAGACCCTGATCTGGGTCTACTCTGTTTGCAAAGTGTAAATATTTGTATGGAGTAAAGGGTTAACCCTTTCCTTGTTCAATATTCATGAAATTATGGAATGAACTACCATAGGAGTGGGGAAAAACATTTGAATATACAGATACATATCTTGGTCTGAATTCCTCCAGCAAATCGTGCAACAGCAAGCAGAACCTTGCTAATCCGGTTATTGATTATCAACTAGATCAGGTTATGTTTACAAAAAACACCATTATCGCTGTCGTATTATTCAAATGTGACATTTTGATCACTAGTTAACTCTTTCCTGCATATAAACACCTTTTCACTCATGTGCAAATAGAGTAGACGCAGATCAGACAGCTCTTGTAGGAGCCATCTGATCAGGGTCTGCTCTGATTGATAAGGAATTTGTTAGATCTGTTTCCACACTTTCTAAAATGGCTATAATGTTCCACCTTCTGTATTTCTTTATAACTATTTTGTGCTTTAATGTTCAGTAGGTATTGAAATTCATAATAAACATAAAACAGGAAAACAGTTAACCCTTTCCCTCATAGGCTATTTTTAGATCCAACCACTTTGAATAAATCTACCGAAAAGGAGCATTAACTAGAAGAAAGGAAAATTTTAGAAATTTGTAGTTTGAAACCAATTGTGATAAATAGAGCATTTGCTCCAATAGGAGCAAATGCTCTATTTATCACAGTGGTTTCAATAGGTGACTTTTAAAGAGGCGTAGAAAGGCGTATTTATGGAGGAACGAGTTAAGCAGTGTTTAGTGACTGTTCTGAATTGAGTTATGCTGATTGGAGCTCATACCAGGTGATACAGATGAGCCCAGCTATATGATCTTTGCAAACAGCTACTGCATTTAACCCTTTCCTCCATAAATACGCCTTTCTACGCCTCTGTAATAACCACTTCTTGAAACCATTGTGATAAATAGAGCATTATTTTGCTCCAAATGCTCTATTTATCACAATGGTTTCAAACTACAAAATTCTAAATTTTTACTTTTCTCTAGTAAATGGTCCTTTTGGGTAGATTCATTCAAAGAGGTTGGAGATAAAAATAGCCTATG
Organism: Azorinus chamasolen; assembly: GCA_963576725.1. Classification (NCBI taxonomy): domain Eukaryota; kingdom Metazoa; phylum Mollusca; class Bivalvia; order Cardiida; family Solecurtidae; genus Azorinus; species Azorinus chamasolen. The sequence goes on from OY755249.1 coordinate 56,244,700, forward strand.
AGGGAATGGGTTAAGATATGGTGTATGATCAGGTTCTACACCATTCGCTACCCATCAGAGCCAATTCTGTGTTGCCGACTTGTGTGACAAATAATGTAGAATCTAATCAAACTCCGCATTCTAAATCATATTGCTTTTAACCCATTACATCATAGGCTATTTTTAGATACAACCTCTTTGAATTAATCTTCCGAAATGGAGCATTAGTTAGAGAAAAGGAAAATTTTAGAATTTTGTAGTTTGAAACCATTGTGATAAATAGAGCATTTGCTCCTACAGCAAATGCTCTATTTATCACAATGGTTTCACAAAGTGACTTACAGAGTCGTCAAAAGTCGTCAATATGGGGGAATGGGTTAATCTGGTTATACACTGTTTGTCAACACTGAGGCTCATTTATACTTGAACATTACCAATGGTATTCTGTTTCTAGAGCTCAAGCCCAGCCTCAGAAATCCCTACAGCAGAGAGAGGCAGAGTACAAGGAAGCTCGACTGAGGATTCTAGGAGAAGGTTATTCAAATACAGAGAACACAAACAACTCAGCAACAACCACTGTACCGGAAACAAGGTGAGCAAATACTCATGCTGGATTATTGTGACCATTCAACCACTCACTATCTGAGATCAGTCCATCCATCTGTCAACATTCTTCAACTTGTCTTAGAACTGCTTTTCCTCTAAAATCAATGGATAGATTTCTCCTACATAGTCCCTTAGGGCTGTTCCATTTAAATGTGTATTGGGGGGCAGGAAGGCACTTAAAAAGAGCTATGCATGGGTGGGTTTCACTGCAAAAATGGTACTATTTGGTTTGTGCGTTAGTAAAATACTTATATGGGTAGGTGGCCGAATTTGAAAGTGCCTTCCTGCATCCTCATACACATTTAAATGTACCCACCCTTATCCAGTTTGTTCAAAGATTTCCATTTTATTTAAAATTCTGAACACCGTAGTAGCAGAGCTTAAATTTTCTCATCAGAAATCATTGAGCAGATTTCAATAAAATTTACTAGCTTTTGAATGTGGGAAACAAGTGTACTGACATTTAAAAACAGTGTAGACCCAGATCAGAGGATTCCTGTAGGTAATGATTTTTTCTGTTGTGGCTTTATTTTAATAAAACAAAAGGCAGCATGATATGGTAATGGATTAACAGTTTAATAGCATCCTTGGTGTCAAACAAGAATTTATTGCAAGTTGGCAATATGGACACTTTACTATGTGAATATTTCAGTAAGAAATAATGTGTATGACTATACTTACATTTAGCATACAGTAAAACCTCTCTATAACAGCCACTAAATTGAGTTTATTAGCTGGTAGTTAGGGCAGGTGGCTGCTTAAAGCAAGGTGAAAGTACTTTCAACTTGCTTTAAGCAGCTACCTGCCTTTAACACAAAATACTTGATGTAATGTAGTGGCCGTTATAGAGAGGTTTTACTGTAATTTTCATACTGGAATATGAACAGGAACAATTTTTTGGCCTTGACAGAAACTGTAATATCAGATCAGTATAATTCCATAAGCAAGCTGAGCAGACCCTGATCAGATGGCTCCTAAAGAGGTGTTAAAAAGGTGTATATATGGAGTAAATGGTTAAAAGGAAGAACAATTGTCTTAATTATGTCTCCCCCCATATTTATATGGGGGAGACATATTGTTTTCGTGAGAGTTGTCTGTCTGATAACTTCAATATGCCTGATGCCAGTTGATTGAAACTTCATATATAGAAAGAGCATAATGAGAGGAAGTGTCATGCACAAGGTCCATAACTCTGGCTTTACTAATATTGGAGTTATTGCCCTTTGTAAAAAAAAATCACACTTTTTTGTCCGGACGATAACTCCTATATGGCTCATGCCATTGGATTGAAACTTCATATATGGAAAGATCATGACGAGAGGAAGTGTCATGCACAAGGTCCATACCTCTGGCTTCGCTAATATTGGAGTTATTGCCCTTTGTAAAAAATATCATAATTTTTTGTCCGGACAATAACTTCAATATGCCTAATGCCAGTTGATTGAAACTTCATATATGGAAAGAGCATAATGAGAGGAAGTGTCATGCACAAGGTCCATAACTCTGGCTTCACTAATATTGGAGTTATTGCCCTTTGTAAAAAATATCATAATTTTTTGTCCGGACAATAACTTCAATATGCCTGATGCCATTGGATTGAAACTTCATATATGGAAAGATCATAATGAGAGGAAGTGTCATGCAGAAGGAAAATAACTCTGGCTTCACTAATATAGGAGTTATTGCCCTTTGTAAAAAAAATCACACTTTTTTGTCCGGACGATAACTTCTATATGGCTCATGCCATTGGATTGAAACTTCATATATGGAAAGATCATAACAAGAGGAAGTGTCATGCACAAGGTCCATAACTCTGGCTTCACTAATATTGGAGTTATTGCCCTGTGTAAAAAAATCACACTTTTTTGTCCGGACGATAACTTCTATATGGCTTATGCCATTGGATTGAAACTTCATATATGGAAAGATCATAACGAGAGGAAGTGTCATGCACAAGGTCCATAACTCTGGCTTCACTAATATTGGAGTTATTGCCCTTGTAAAAAAAAAATCACAACTTTTTGTCCAGATGATTACTCCTATGTGACACATGCCATTGGAGTGAAACTTCATACATGGAACGATCATAATAAGAGAAAGTGTCATGCATAAGATCCTTAACTCGAGCTTCAATAAATTTAGAGTTATTGCCCCATGTACATTTGTTTAATTCTTTCTTGTCCGGACGATAACTCCTACATGGCTCTTGCCATCGTATTGAAACTTCATACATGGAAAGAGCATGATGAGAGAAAGTGTCATGAACAAGGGCCATAATTCTGGCTTCAATTCTTTTGGAGTTATTGCCCTTTGTTACATTTTTTGGCCGATCAATAACTCCTGTTCGACTGATGCTATTGGAATGACATTTTATTTTTGGAAAGAGCATGATGAAAGTAAGTGTCATGCACAAGGGCCATAAATCTGGTATCAGTATTTTTGGAGTTATTAGCTGTTATCATTTTCTTCTTGAAAAATGTAGTGTGGAAAACGCATAATGAGGGGAAGTATCATTCATCAAGACCATAACATTTTTAGTGATTTCCCTTTACATATTGTTTTTATTAGAGGGGAGACATCCGTTTTTTTGACAAAAACCTCTAGTTTGTTCATTCACTTTGTTTCTTGTTTATCATTTTAGCCGTCCATTCAAGCTAATACAGCACACAGAAGAAACAAAGGTTGAGAAAGTCGAGATTTTGCGGGAACCGAAGGGTCCAGATGGTTCCCCTGGCTTCAATCAAGGGAGATAACACAGCTTAGGATACTTGATGGAGATTAAATACCATAGGGGATATGTACACTAATACATTCATCATGCCTTCAGCCTGTTGCAAATAAAGCCTTACTTTTCCCAATCAGCTAATTTACCATTACACATTTATTACTAAGGCTTGTCTTAGTCATCAAGGCTTTTATTGAACAATGATTTTATTTCGCAAAAGTCAACGTTCAATAAAAATGCATTAACTGAAGCATGAGAGTTTGAATGTTTTAAGGTTACATATACTAACACTCGTCGGTGTTTTCCCCTTTTCACAAGATGTAACAAGTAAAGATGAAAGAATAAAACAGTGAAGATGGAAGCAGAGCAAGTCTCAATGCTAATCCCATGCTCCATCACTGTTTTGCATCACCCAGAAGATGTCCCATGCCAAACTGAAGTTTCCCTCAGCGAAACTATCAAGGTTGACCAGACTTCAACAGCATAGGATGCACACGCTCTTCGCGTAGCGTAGCCAGCTGTTCAAGGAACAAAGGCTTTGTGTAGAGAATGAGTTAAATAAGATAGAAAGAGGTGTGGAGAAATGGACTGAAACTCATCCATAACACATCCACTGGACTGAAGCTGTGTTGAGTCGGTGTACACAGGACCTGTGAACAGTGCAAACGTGCAAAAATTAGATTGTGCAAGGTGTGGGCTAGCCAAGGATGTGCCAAAACTTGGAAATTTGATTCATGTCTACTGTGTTTATCACATAGGCATGATGCAGTTTCAAGTTAAAACCCTTCCCTGTTGGATATTCATGCAAGAAGTAATAAAATCATGAATATTAATTAGATTGATTTTTATAATATGAACACAGGACATTTTGGCTCAGGCAGAAACTGTAGAAGCAGATTTATTTTATTCCATAAGCAAACTGAGCAGACCCTGATCAGATGGCTCCCAAAGGAGCCATTTGATCTGGGGCTACTCAGTTTGCAAATGCATGAAAAGGTGTCTATATGAGGGAAAGGGTTAAGGCATCAGCAAGCTTTGCCAAGATTGTGGAGAAAGATGAAAATATAGATACTGGTAAATAAACATTGCTAAAGCAAAATACATGTATCAGAAAAAGTAATGTAAAAGTATTGATGGCATCAAGCTTATTTAAATCTATACACTCGTAAGTGTGTGTTGTCTCCGAAAAATGTTGTCTATTAAAAGTCTTAATGATAATTTTACTTCAGTTTTTTCTTTAATAGAACTACAATCAGAGTGTTAAACAGTTTGGATCCTGATAAGATGTAGTGTTATTCTGAATCCGATCTGGATCTAAACTAGTGCAAAGGTAATCACAGATTCAGCACTGATATCGAGGAGCAAAATAGTATACAGTAAAACCTCTCTATAACGGCCACTAAATTATGTTAATTAGTTGGTATTTAGGGCAGGTGGTTGCTTAAAGCAAGCTGGAAGTAAAACAGAACGCTCCTGTAGGAGCGTTCTGTTTTACTTTCACCTTGCTTGAAGCAGCCACCTGCCTTTAATGCAAAATACTTGATGTAATTTAGTGGCCATTATAGATAGGTTTTACTATTTGTTCTAATCTTCAGCACACTATGATTTATTTGTTCTAATCTTCAGCACACTATGATTTACTTGACGTCTCATCAGGATCTAATCTGTTTGACACTCTAACAATATTTTATTAAAGAAACGGAAGAAAAAATTAATTTTAGATTTGAAGCAGACTATAATGATTGCAGACGACACTTGCTTGGAGAACAGTAGGTTATTACATGTATACATGTACTCACTTAAAAATCATAGGTGATGTCGTGTGTTGGTCAGTTCAAGTGTTGATCAATACAGTAAAAAAACCTGTCTTAAGCGGCCATCAGAAAGAGGTCTAATTATGGGTCTGTAAGGCAGGTGGAAGCTTAACCCTTTCCCTCATATAAACATGTTTTCATGTATTTGCAAACAGAGTAGACCCAGATCAGACGGCTCCTGTAGGAGCTGTCTGATCAGGGTCTGCTCTGTTTGCTAACAGAATTTGATAGTTCTGTTTCTTTACATTCTAAAATGGCTAAAATTTTCCACTTTCCATATTTCATTATAATATTTTTGTCCATGAATATGCAGTAGGTATTGAAATTTCAAATAAGCATAGAACAAGGAAAGGGTTAAGCAACCACCTGCTTTTTAAGACTCCTTTGTTCAATAAATGAATGGCTGCTTAGGACAGGTTGTACTGTATACTGATATGTTGTTTCTAGTTCTAGTGCACATCTCATAAACAAGGTGATTGAATTTTGAAAATAACATTTACAAAGTCTCATCTCTTTGGGCAAAAGTTCTCCATAATTCGATGGAAATTCAAATTTCAGACCTTCGCTATGAACCCACTTTCCCAATTCGCATAAACGGGGCAAGATGAGTGGTTTGTTCTTCACTTTGCAAGAAGATTGCTTGAATCACTATAGTGGTTCATAGATTACAGCATACACATAATTTCTGTTTTTGTAGATTTTTCAAAGATTTATACACAGAATTTTACCAACAGAAGACAATTTTAAATGCCAAAGACTTAGTCCTCTGAGTTCAAACTGCCAAATGGAAATCCTTGGGGTATAAAATGTTTTACATGAGTCTTGAGTTCATTCCCATACACCTGATTGGACAGATTGTCAGCTTGCTTAAAATCTGTCCAGTTAGATACTTGAGAATGAACTCCGACCCAGATGTTTATAACTTCTGACCCTGGTCAAAGTATCATTTCTGATTTATACAGTTGATGTGTGGTGGCTTAAGTAGTAATATTATGCACTGTTTAGGTCAACATTTTATGTCTCATAAAAAATGGATGCTAAATTCTCCACCATTCCCATCACCCCAGCCAACCTAGGCTCAGTTTCATAATGAAGGCCACATGTCAAAGTCTGATTTGTTTCTAGAGAATAGCACCATATTCATATACAGTAAAACCTCTTTAAACTGTACATTCAATTTGGTATAAATATTGGTCTTGGAGACAGGTGGCTGCTTAATGCAGTGTGAAAATCATGCAGAAAGCTCCACATGACTTTCACCCTGCATTAAGCTACCACCTGCCTAGTAGTATCTAAATACTCCTAATAGAATTCCGGTTTGGAGGGGTTTTACTGTAATAGAATTTTAACAACATTTACATGTGCTAATGTTAACCCTTTCCTTCAAATAAACACCTTTTCACGCATTTCCAAACAAAGTAGACCCAGATCAGATTGCTCCTATAGGAGCCGTCTGATCTGTCTGCTAAGTTTGCTTTTGACATGATACAGATCTGTTTCTACAGTTTTTCTCAAAGCAAAAACAAAATCCTGAAAAGTTTACATAATAAAACTTTAGCTAAGAAATGATAGTGATGTCATTATTTCTTACATGAAAAGTGAACAGGGAAAGGGTTAAACAACAGTTATTGATTTGTAACAGTCATGCAAGTAGTATTAGAAATAATCTAGTAGTAAATAGTATTAGAGTTGTTCCATTCAAAAGTGTATGGGGGTGCAGGAAGGCACCTTCAAATTCGGCCACCCACCCATAGAAGTTTTTTTTACTAATGCAGTACCGTTTTTGCAGTGAAACCCATCCATGCATAGCTGTTTTTTAAAATGCCTTCCTGCTCCCATACACATTTGAATGGAACAGCCCTTAGTAAGTTGTTATCTACTTTCATTTTCAAAGAATATTACAATGAAACCTTTCTAAAGCGACCACCAAAAAGAATTCTGATTGATAGTTTTAACACATTTGATAGTTTAGGTATATACTCCATGAATATTCATTAAGAAATAATTAATGTATGAATATCAGGTAGATAGTGTTTTATAATGGAATGAAGAACAAACTTTTATCGTGGCAGGAACTATAGAATCAGCTTTACATGTATATTATTTTGTAAGCAAACAGCCAGCTGATCTGGTTCTTCTCTGTTTGCAAAGTCCTTAAAAGGCATATTTATGGTGTGAAGGGTTAATGCTGGACAAAATTGATGTAGAAAGTCTCTACAGAATTTTTTAACCATGGCAGAAACTGTAGAATCGTGCCTATATTCTTTCATAAGCAAACAGAGCAGACCCTGATCAGACAGCTTCTTTAGGAGCCATCTGATCTGGGTCTGTTCTGTTTGCAAAGGCATAGCAAGGTGTATTTATTGAGTAAAGGGTTAACCATTAACTGGTCACAAGAGAGAGGTTTTACTGTATTTTTCTTTTTAGCTCACCAGAGCACTTTGTGCTCAAGGTGAGCTTTTGTGATCGCCTGATGTCCGTCGGCGTGCGTCGTCCCGCGTCAACAATTTGAACCTTTAAAAATCTTCTCCTCTGAATCTACAGGGTTCTCAGCTTTCATCTTTGGTACATAACATCACCTATAGGTCCTCTACAAAAGTTATATAAATTATGCCCCTGGGGTCAAAATTGGCCCCGCCCCAGGGGTGGGCAGTTTTCAATAGAAACAAATAGTGAAATCTTTGAAAATCTTCTTATCTGAAGCTGGAAGGTGCTCAGCTTTCATATTTGGCACAGAGCATCGGGTTCATGTGCTCTACAAAAGTTATATAAATTATGCCCCTGGGGTCAAAATTGAGTGGGAAGTTTTCAATAGAAACATATAGTAAAACTTTGAAAATCTTCTCCTCTGAAACTGGAAGGTTCTCAGCTTTCATATTTGGCACATAGCATCATGTTCAGGTCCTCTACAAAAGTTATATAGATTATGACCCTGGGGTCAAAATTGATCCCGCCCCAGGGGTGGGCAGTTTTCAATAGAAACAAATAGTGAAATCTTTGGAAATCTTCTCCTCTGAAACTGGAAGGCTCTCAGCTTTCATATTTGGCAGAGAGCATCATGTTCAGGTCCTCTACAAAATTTGTATAAATTATGGCCCTGGGGTCAAAATTGGCCCCGCCCCAGGGGTGGGCAGTTTTCAATAGAAACAAATAGTCAAATCTTTGAAAATCTTCTCCTCTGAAGCAGGAAGGTGCTCAGCTTTCATATTTTGCACAGAGCATCATGTTCATGTCCTCTACAAAAGTTATATAAATTATGCCCCTGGGGTCAAAATTGGCCCGCCCCAGGGGTGGGCAGTTTTCAATAGAAACATATAGTAAACCTTTGAAAATCTTCTCCTTTGAAACCAGAATGTTCTCAGCTTTCATATTTGGCACATAGCATCATGTTCAGGTCCTCTACAAAAGTTATATAAATTATGCCCCTGGGGTCAAAATTTGGCCCCGCCCCAGGGGTGGGCAGTTTTCAAAAGAAACAAATAGTGAAATCTTTGAAAATCTCCTCAGAAGCTGGAAGGCTCTCAACTTTCATATTTGGCACAGAGCATTATGTTCAGGTCCTCTACAAATGGTATATAAATTATGGCCCAGGGGTCAAAATTGGCCCCACCCCAGGGGTGGGCAGTTTTCAATAGAAACTTTGAAAATCTTCTCCTCTGAAACTAGAAGGTTTTCAGCTTTCATATTTGGCACAGAGCATCATGTTTAGGTCCTCTACAAAAGTTATATAAATTATGGCCCTGGGGTTAAAATTGGCCCCGCCCCAGGGGTGGGCAGTTTTCAATAGAAACAAACAGTGAAATCTTTGAAAATCTTCTCCTCCGAAACTGGAAGGTGCTCTGCTTTCATATTTGGCAGAGAGCATCATGTTCAGGTCCTCTACAAAAGTTTTATAAATTATGGCCTTGGGGTCAAAATTGTCCCCACCCCAGGGGTGGGCAGTTTTCAACAGAAACAAATAGTGAAAACTTTGAAAATCTTCTTTCAATCTGGAAAGTTCTCAGCTTTCATATTTGGCGCATAGCATCATGTATAGGTCCTCTACAAAAGTTATATGAATTATGGCCCTGGGGTCAAAATTGGCCCGCCCCAGGGGTGGGTAGTTTTCAGTAGAAACATATAGAGAAAATTTTGAAAATCTTCTCCTCTGAAACTGGAAGGTTCTCAGCTTTCATATTTGGCACATAGCATCATGTTCATGTCCTCTACAAAAGTTATATAAATTATGCCCCTGGGGTCAAAATTGGCCCGCCCCAGGGCCGGCTAGTTTTCTATAGAAACATATAGTGAAAACTTTGAAAATCTTCTCCTCTGATTGTCTGGTGAGCGCTTCAGGGCCAATCTGGCCCTCTTGTCTTATTTTTTCCCCATTACTTGATGGTCCTGCCTTTTTTATGCTTTTGCAAACTGAATAGACCTAGATAAAACAACTGATGTAAGAGTTGTGGTCAGGGTCTGCTCTATTTGCTATTAAACATGTTCTCTCCAGTTTGCAATCGGTATAAATTTCGTCATTTTATATTTTTGATACAATGAATAACCCTTTCCTCCAAAGGCTATTTTTAGACCCAACCTCTTTGAATGAATCTACCCAAAAGGAGCATTTACTAGAGAAAAGTAAAATTTTAGGATTTTGTACTTTGAAACGATTGTGATACATAGAACATTTGCTCCTATAGGAGCAAATGCTCTATTTATCACAATCGTTTCAAGAAGTGGTCATTACAGAGCCGTAGAAAGGCGTATTTATGGAGGAAAGGGTTAAATCAATAATCATTCAAGATGGTCTAACATGACTATTCATCAAGTAATGGGTTAAAATGTATCATCAGAATACATGTATGTTCTTTGTAGTGGTGTGAAAAGAGTAGAGATTTTGTGTACCTTTTAGTCTGACTCTTAGAATATTTGTGAAAGAAATAACCTCATGAACAATGATTAGATTGATTTTTATAATGGTATATGAACAAAGGAAATATTGGCCATGGCAGAAACTGTAGACTTATATCTATATTATTTCATGAGCAAACAGAGCAGACCCTGATCAAACAGCTCCTACAGTAGCCTTCTGATCAGAGTCTTTCTGTTTGCAAAAGGAAGGTATAGAAAGGAGTATTTATGGAGTAAAGGATTAACTCCTTTTTGCATGATTATTCATGTAATAAACAGTATATGAATATTAATTCCTAATTTTTATATTGTTTCATTAACCCATTCCCTATTTTTAGATCCAACCTCTTTGAAAAAAATCTACCGAAAAGGAGCATTAATTAGAGAAAAATAACATTTTAGAATTTTTCAGTTTGAAACCATTGTGATAAATATAGCATTTGCTCCTATAGGAGCAAATGCTCTATTTATCACAATGGTTTCACAAAGTGGCTTTTACAGAGTCGGCAATATGAGGGAATGGGTTAACAAGAAACAGTTGGAGCCTTCTGATATGGGTCTACTATGTTTGCAAAGACATGAAAAGGTGTCTTTATGAGGGAAAGGGTTAACGGAAATGTTAACAGATAACTTAATAATTCGCAGTCAAGCTCTTGTTGAATGCATTGACTGATTAGTGTCAACACTGTGCCTAATATCTGTGATGTTCGTATTGATTGTTCCTGTGGTCCAGATAAATTAAAACATTTTCAAAAATAACTTCTTTAATTCCCTACCAAACCCGAAGTTTTTTGTGCATTTGCAAATAGATTAGACCCAGACCAGACAGCTCATACAGGAGCCATCTAATCAGGGTCTGCTCTGTTTGCTAATGGAATTTGATAGATCTGTTTATTTACTTTCTAAAATGGCTACAATTATGTCCATTAACACCATTACAAACAGAGAAGACACAGATCAGACGGCTCCTGCAGGAGCCATCAGATCAGGGTTTGCTTTGTTTGCTTATGAAGTTATAACAGGTCTAACTATAGTTTTTACCAAATAACCCTGTGTATATATGTCATTAAAAAAACTGCTAATAAATCATTTTATTATTTCTTTTATGAATATGCATGAGGGAAAGGGGGGTTAAAACAATACATGTACTTGGATAATTGAATAAGTTATGGTAGTTATTTTGAATTTATATGAACAAAAATGGCTTGTGTGTGATAGGAAAAAAAGGTCTTTTAGACATTTACAAACAATAGACTCAGATCATGCACCCAGTTAATAGCTTTTAACCTATTGAAAAAAATCAGTGTTAAAATTAATCTTATTCTCTATTTGTTTTCCAAGATATGATCAGCACGTCGAAGAGTTTAGAACCAGATAAGATGCAAATTTACTTTGCGTCTCATCTGGATCCATACTGTTTGCAAGTTAATACAAATTCATCACTAGCATGCTTAACGCTTACAATGCTGAACTTTCAAATGGGCTATTCCAAAATTAAACGTGTCATGTCTATGGTGAATATTTAGGGATTTTCCTAAAGAAAAGTGTAACATGACAAACAGTGTAGACCCCGATGAAAGGGCTCCTCTAGGAGCCCTCTCATCTGGGTCTACACTGTTTGCAAAGGATATCAGTGACTTGTGTCCCACTCTGTAAGGGTTATGGTTAAACAAGTACAGAAATACGATTGTTTTATACATCCGATTACTTTGTTTTATGCTTTGTCTTAGACATAAAATCTGTTTAGGTCTGTCCATTTAACGGATGCATGAAGTCTTTTTAGATGTTTATGGATGCTAAGATGTATCCTTTCAATAGATGTGTGTAAATTCTAGATGTGTCTGGTCATTGTAGGCATAGTAATGTTTCAGATGTATCTGTTCAATAGATGCATTCTGTGTGGCAGTTCGCTATCAGTGCATTTAATTTTTTCCTGACTTTGCCTTCCAAACCAGATACTTTATCATCATGAAATGCCAAAGGTTGAAATTATTAGTGTACCACATTTATATAGTGCTCTTTTCACACAAGATATGTGCGTTCAAAAGCGCACTGAATAATATTGTATTCAAGAACCGAAATTGATTATTATATACAGCTGTCATAGACTTCTCAACTGAAAACGTAATTGCACATTATGTCCAAATTGGGGAAAAGGATTATGTATATATAGGTGCTCATATAGTTATGACCACAATAAGGTAATAATAATTTCTAATGAAATTCCTACTGAATGAAACAATTATACAGTGCAAATTATTATACCCCCACAAACAGAGTTTGAGGGGGGTATACTGGAATCAGCCTGTCGGTCGGTCGGTCTGTCTGTCTACAACATCTTGTACGGCGAACTCCTCCTACAGTTCCAACCCGATTCACTTGACACTTGGCATAATTGTTAATCAGGAGTAGTAGATGTGCAAGACACAAATTTCAGGTCTCTGTGACCTTGACCTTGACCTTTGGCCTTGAAATTGGTCTTGAAATTGGCAGGCAAAAGCTTGTACTTTGAACTCCTCCTTCACATTCAACCTGATTCACTTGATACTTGGCATAAATGTTACTCAGGAGTAGTAGATGTGTAAGACACAAATTTCAGGTCTCTGTGACCTTGACCTTGACCTTTGGCCTTGAAATTGGTCTTGAAATTGGCATGCAAAATCTTGTACTTTGAACTCCTCCTTCACTTTCAACCTGATTCACTTGATACTTGCCATAAATGTTACTCAGGAGTAGTAGATGTGCAAGACACAAATTTCAGGTCTCTGTGACCTTGACCTTGACCTTTGGCCTTGAAATTGGTCTTGAAATTGGCAGGCAAAATCTTGTACTTTGAACTCCTCCTTCAATTTCAACCTGATTCACTTGATACTTGGCATAAATGTTACTCAGGAGTAGTAGATGTGCAAGACACAAATTTCAGGTCTCTGTGACCTTGACCTTTGGCCTTGAAATTGGTCTTAAAATTGGCAGGCAAAAGCTTGTACTTTGAACTCCTCCTTCACATTCAACCTGATTCACTTGATACTTGGCATAAATGTTACTCAGGAGTAGTAGATGTGTAAGACACAAATTTCAGGTCTCTGTGACCTTGACCTTGACCTTTGGCCTTGAAATTGGTCTTGAAATTGGCAGGCAAAATCTTGTACTTTGAACTCCTCCTTCACTTTCAACCTGATTCACTTGATACTTGCCATAAATGTTACTCAGGAGTAGTAGATGTGCAAGACACACATTTCAGGTCTCTGTGACCTTGACCTTGACCTTTGGCCTTGAAATTGGTCTTGAAATTGGCAGGCAAAATCTTGTACTTTGAACTCCTCCTTCAATTTCAACCTGATTCACTTGATACTTGGCATAAATGTTACTCAGGAGTAGTAGATGTGCAAGACACAAATTTAAAATCTCTGTGACCTTGACCTTTGGCCTTGAAATTGGTCTTAAAATTGGCAAGCAAAATCTTGTACGGCAAACTCCTCCTTCGCTTTCAACCTGATTCATTTGATACTTGGCATAAATGTTACTCAGGAGTAGTAGATGTGCAAGACACAAATTTCAGGTCTCTGTGACCTTGACCTTGACCTTTGGCCTTGAAATTGGTCATGATATTGGCAGGCAAAATCTTGTACTTTGAACTCCTCCTTCAATTTCAACCTGATTCACTTGATACTTGGCATAAATGTTACTCAGGAGTAGTATATGTGCAAGACACAAATTTCAGGTCTCTGTGACCTTGACCTTGACCGTTGGCCTTGAAATTGGTCTTAAAATTGGCAGGCAAAATCTTGTACTTTGAACTCCTCCTTCACTTTCAACCTGATTCACTTGATACTTGGCATAAATGTTACTCAGGAATAGTAGATGTGCAAGACACAAATTTAAAATCTCTGTGACCTTGACCTTTGGCCTTGAAATTGGTCTTAAAATTGGCAGGCAAAATCTTGTACAGCGAACTCCTCCTTCACTTTCAACCTGATTTACTTGATACTTGGCATAAATGTTACTCAGGAGTAGTAGATGTGCAAGACACAAATTTCAGGTCTCTGTGACCTTGACCTTGACCTTTGGCCTTGAAATTGGCAGGCAAAATCTTGTACTTTGAACTCCTCCTTCAATTTCAACCTGATTCACTTGATACTTGGCATAAATTACAGAATTTTCTCTATTTGAACTTTGGGTATTTTTGTTATTTGGTCCTGTTACATGTTCAAAACTTGGATTTGCAATCAAGGCTGTCATGTGGGGGTATTCATCACCTTTAGTGATAGTTCTAGTTTTGTCTGAAACCCTGAATTTTTAGAAATGACAAATTTTTAGGTAAGTAGCTGCTTCCCAGAGGGACTTTCTGCACGACTTTCACACAGCATTAAGCTGCCACCTATTTTAACGACCGATAATGATATGTAACCCTTTACTCCATAAATATACCTTTCTTTGCCTTTGTAAACAGAGTAGACCCAGATCAGATGGCTTCTACAAGAGCAGTCTGATCAGTGTCTGCTTAATGATATATTGGTTTGATACTACTGTTTCTGCCATGGCCAATGGATTTCTATGTCCATGTGCTAGTATAACAATGTAATTAATATTCATATTAAAACAAGTAAAGAACCTACCGTAGTTATAGTCCAATTTCAGTCCAAATGACCGCTACATCATTATTTCTTTTACATGAATATTCATGGAGTGAAGGGTTAGTGTAAAGTTTGTATTTGCGATGATTTACTGTACAGTAAAATCTCTCTATAACGGCCACTAAATTGTGTTAATTAGTTGGTATTTAGGACAGGTGGCTGCTTAAAGCAAGGTGAAAGTAAAACAGAACGCTCCTATAGGAGCGTTCTGTTTTTCTTTCACATTGCTTTAAGCAGCCACCTGCTTTCAACACAAATTACTTGATGTAATTTAGTGGCCGTTATAGAGAGGTTTTACTGTAGTTCTGAACGTAGTTGCCTGTATGCATGAGTCAAGGGTAACCCTTTCACTGTTCTATATTTAGTTCAATTTTCAAACCCTACTAATGTTCATAGATAAATAGCTGTACCGAAATATTGAAGGAGTGACATTGTAGCCATTTTAGAAACAAAAGAAGCAGATCATATTCCAATAGCAAACAGGACAGACCCAGATCAGATGGCTTCTATAGGAGCCATCTGATCTGGGTCTACTCTGTTTTCAAATGCGTGAAAAGGCACTTATATGATGGAAAGGGATATACAATATCAATACTGAGTCTCATTGGAATATACATGTATGTTCGAGTATATTGTATTTTGGTACACTTTGAAAGAGAGAAAACTGAATTTGTGACTTTGCTTTGTTTCATCCTTTATTTCCCCCCCAAGTCTTCCTCCATTGCGGGACATTGCAATATGAATGAAATACAAATGTACTGTTACAGTGCAATATGACTGAAATACAAATGTACTGTTACAGCGACATAAAACCCCAATACAATCAAACAAACAAACTTTCAAAAGTCAGACTAATACTACTGAAGACCAAAATGTGTTTTCTTTTAATTAATCTGCTTTATCCAGGAATTCTATCGTTTGAAAATGTGAACGATGTCATACAAACAAGTATAAGCCTAGTTTAACTCTTTAATCCATTACCTCATAGGCTATTTTTAGACACAACCTCTTTGAATAAATCTAGCGAAAAGGAGCATTAACTAGAGGAAAGGAAAATTTTTAGAATTTTGTAGTTTGAAACCATTGTGATAAATAGAGCATTTGCTCCTATAGTCACAAAGTGACTTCTACAGAGTTGTCAAAAGTCGTCAATATGAGGGAATGGGTTAATCCACAAATACGCCTTTGCAAGAAAAGTAGATGCAGATCAAATGGCTTCTGTCTACTCTACTTGCTTATGGAATTATATAGATTTGATTCTACATGATTTACCAGTACCAAAATGTTCTTGTTCATATGTCGTTATAGATGTTTTGCTAATTAACCCTTTCCTTCATTTTCTCGCATGTGCAAACAGAGTAGATCCAGATCCTATTGGAGCCATCTGATCAGGGTCTGCTCTGTTTGCTAATGGAATTTGAAAGATGTTTCTTTACTTTCTAAAATGACTACAATGTTCCACCTTCCGTATTTCATTATAACTATTTGTTCATGAATATTCAGTAGGTATTGAAGTTTGGAATTAATAAAGAACACACAAAAGGTTAAAATTCATAAAAACATTATTTTTTTACATGAATATTCATGGAGTAAAGGGTTATCATTGTAAGCTTGTCTTGTTTTCCGAATGTACTCGAACTATTACTAAAGGTGACGAATACCCCCACACGGCAGCCTTGATCGCAAATCTATGAGCTGATAACCTCTGTATTTTACTTACTGAAAAACTATGTGATGCACATCTATACTTAACAGGTATCATGTTTATCAGCTTTCATTATGTTGAAAACTGAAGAAGTTCACTCCACAAAACTTTTTGCTAGCAACTCGTATGGTACCGGTAAAAGTCCAGGGGCAGATAACACCTGTATGAATTGTTAGATACTGAAAAGGACTATGTTATGCATATCTACATTTCAAGTAGACCATGTGTACAAACTTAAATAGAAATCTAATGAAAACTGTAGAAGTAGTTTATACCACAGTTCACAGTTCCCCTTATACAACAGTAAACTGTTACATCTAAGCTCAAGGGCAGGTAACACCATATAACCTAGAGACACATACACACTTCATCGACGCCATGTATATAAACTTTCATTGAAATCATTGAAGTAGGAGTTTTAACATCAACCATCGATGTTACAAGCCCAAATTGCAAAGCAAACTAAAAGTTCAAGGAGAGATAATTCTGCAATGCAAGGGGCTAAACACATGAAAATGGTGTCTTGCACATCTAGTATTTGTAGTTATCCTTTCCTTCATATAAACATTTTTTCACACAGGATGCTGACAAGACAAAAATTACAAGAATGATCAGTGATGTGATTAATACCCCCCCCCCCCACACACCCACCCACCCACACACACGGGCTTGTTAAATCATCCAATTGGAACATGATGTGATGAACATTGTTGAAATCTTGTCAGCAGTTGGTGAGAATTATTTGTTTATATTTTAGTCAAGCTAATTACAGGTGGAGGAAGACACCAGAGGTTCTTTCTGAGAATAAGTCCAGACAAGAAAAAACATTTACTTACTGACCGACCTACAGGTCAGCTGACTGATCAGCATAAGGACCCCTGTTTGCTCCATCAAAACTTTATTTGGTAATACATGTGTAATACAGTAAAACCCCTCTAAACCAGAATTCTAGTACAGAAGAATTTAGATACTATTAGGCAGGTAGCTGCTTAATGCAGGGTGAAAGTCGTGCAGAAAGCTCCTAGAGGAGTTTTCTGCATGACTTTCACCCTGCATTAAGCTGCCACATATCTCAAAAACCTATACTAATACTAAATTTAACGTCCATTTAAGAGGGGTTCTACTGTACTAAGGTTATGATATTTCCTCAACTTTTTAACTCATCTTAGCATGGCATGCTGATGATTAATTCTGTAGCATCCTTCATCAACAAATACTTTGGAGAGAAAGAAAAGCACAAACATAAGCATGAAAATAATTGTATTTACATACATGTACAATGTACTTCATTAGCAAAATCAACAAAAATGTGAACACAAGTATGCAATTAACCCTTATCCTGCTATACAATATTTTTCACGCATTTTGCAAAGCAAACAGTAGACCCAGATCAGATGGCCCCTGTTGGAGTCGTCTGATCATGGTCTGCTCTGACCCTACAGTCTTGTCCAAGCCAAAAACTCCCTTATAAAAAGTAAGTTAATGAATATTCATGAAGTGATCAATTTATGCATAAATGTTTATAAGGGAAAGGGATAACCCTTATCCTGCTAAGTGCACCTTATTAGTATTTGCAAACAGCTTGGATCTAGATAAGTAATTGGGTGTCACATCAGGATCCAAGCTGTTTGACACTTGGTAAAGAGTTTCTCAAAACCTAGGTAGTAATTTATCCCTTTACACCATGAATATTCATGTAAAAAATAATGATATCATGAATATTACATGTAATTACACGTTTAAAATGACTTGACAGAGAGTTTATTCTTAATAATGACACAGAAACGGGATTTTTTTGTTATGGCAGAAACTGTTGAATCATATCTGTATTATGACATAGGCAAACAGAGCAGACCCTGATCAGAAACTCCTATAGGAATCATATGATCTGGGTCTACTATGTTTTCAAAGGGTTAAGATGGCAACAGATCTGAGTTTAAAAGCAGACATCATTTTTACTGCAGAATAAGGGTTAAGCATGGTCAAAGAGTTCAACAAGACATTGACCTTTTGGCAGCTACTGACCTTCAGAGTTATAATTCTATCAACCTTTCACATATAGCACTTAACTCTGTGGCTGCTACATATCTGCACCAGCAAAATTGGTCTGCTTCATTTATCATTTATTATTCATTTTAGTTTTGAAAACCACAGTAACAAACAGTTTAGATCCTGCCCCCAGTTTCCAAGACCGACATCTATGCTATTTCTAATGTCAGGTTTAGAGAGGTTTTACTGCATCAAGGCCCAATGTTATAAAACTTCTGAGTCTGAGTCAGTGATCATTCTCAAGTATCTGATAGGTCAGATTCTGAGCAACCTCAGAATCTGACCAATCAGATGCTTGAGAATGATCTCAGACTCAAGCAAAAAGGTTTATAACCATGGTACCTGATTCTCTACTATTTACTATTAAAATTATCATTCATACTAAGGCAGTAGAGAAACAGATCAGTAATATAAAAGCAAACACAGCCAACCCCATTGGCCTAAGGAAGCGGTATTATCAAATAAAGGGTTAACCCTTTCCTTGTTGCATATTCATGTGAGAAATAATGACATCATGAATATTTATTAGCTGAATAATGGCATATGTACACATGAACTTTTAGTACATATATTGATGTAATCTATTATAATTTCATAAGCAAACAGGACAGACCCTGATCAGACAGCTCCTACAAGTGCCATCTAATCTGGGGCTACTCTGTTTGCAAAGGCATGAACAGGGACTTATATGAAGGAAAAGGGCTAATACAGTACATCACAATCCATCAAGCACTTGATGAGTAACGGTGCAGACAAGATTGCCTTGTCAAATACAACATTTTAGAAATGCAAAAAACACTGGAATAATACAGGGATATTATTCAGTAATGGATCATTGTAGAGTTTTTAGCGTGGTTCAATGCATTTCTTACTGTCATACTCTAAAGTGTTCTATGTTTCATTGGCTTGGTGGCTGTAGGCAGGTGGTAGCTTAATGCAGGACAAAAGTAATGCAGAAAGCTTCCATAGCATCACTTTTGTCCTGCATTAAGCAACCATCTGTTTTTTGAAACTCCTGTGTTCAATAAATAAATGGCCACTTGAGACAGGTTCTACTGTAAAAAAATTAAATTCCATTTTAACAAACCTACTTTTTTAATTATCTCCCATTGATAACTAAGGATTACTTCCCTTGTCAACAAACAATTTAAATCTTAGTTTCAGAAATAATGACATCATGAATATTTAATTATTTATTAACTAATATTTTATAATTGCATATGTACACAGGATTGTTTGGTATTGATAGAAACCTTAAAGGCAGGTTTGCTATAATTTGAGAAGAAAACAGAGCAGACCCTGATCAGACAGCTCTTACACGAGTCATCTGATCTGGGTCTACTCTGTTTGCAAAGCAGTTAATGGGTGTTTATATGAAGGAAAGGGTTATAATAGATCCAAATGTAGATCTAGCCATACTTGCTGTGTTCAGGAAAATGAGCAGGATCATTTGCCTGTATTTTCAATAAATCGAATGTCATAAAATGAAAATATATTTTATTCCTGGACAGAATACAGAATATTTGACTAGTAGAATGAAGACAACTCATTCCCGCCGTTCATATGAATATAAGTTGTCTCCCTTATATCAGTGTTAAATATGTATTTCGCTATCTTCTACTTATCAGTGTAGTTTTCTCATATATTGCTTGCTCTTCCTCCTATGCCACTCGATTATTCTATAAAGTCTTCAGGGAGCAAAACAAGCATCTGATCCTTTTCCCATTTGCATATTCATGTAAGAATTAATGATATCATGAATATTTATTAGCTGAATTTTTCGAATGGTATATATTGGTAGAAAATGTAGAGTCTGATCTATTATTATTTCATAAGCAAACAGCAGACCCTGATCAGATAGCTCCTGTAGCTGCAGGAGCCTTCTGACCTTGGTCTACTCTGTTTGCAAAGGCATGTTTCTAGCATATGTAAAAGGGAAATGGTTACAGTGCTCTGCATCCCGTCATTAACTGCAAAAATTCATATAATATCTGCATATAACAGGGCAACATAGTTTTTATTACACAATGTATCATGTGCTAATTTCTATTCTTTACCATTCCATTTCCATGTCTTCAAAAACAAAAATTAACCCAACAACACTGAATTACAAAATGGACTATTCCAAAATTAAAACATGTCAGGCTTATAGTGAATATTTAGGGAGTTCTATAAAGAAAGGTGAAACATGACAGGTTCTGCTGTACAAAATGTATATTATTTCATAAGCAAAGAACAGAACCTGATCAGACTGCATGAGGAGGAGCTGTCTGATCTGGGTGTACTCTTCTTGTAAAGGTGTCACGGCGTATCTAACGAGTAAAGGGTCACAAGAAACACTAGCCCAGCCCATGGCTGACATAGTTTGGGCAAATTATTAATAATAATAGTGATGGAGGGTCATTTCTACAAAAATTTATTGAAATCGGACAGGCAATTCCAGGAACTGGACAACAATTCCAGACAAGATTGTTAAAAGTTTTACCATATTTAGCACTTCTTTGAATAACTTTGATAGAACACCAATGCAACGTCTCATTAATATTTCCATCCAGTGATTTCACAATACATGTATTCAGAACTGACGAGGGATGGTTAAGTAGTTACAATAGCTCACTCTCAGCAATAGCTCTAGTCAGCTAATAAAGTAGGCACTTGAAACTTAACAACTTTATGGAATGTTCTTAGACACCACATGCAATTAATGTATGGCACAATTTTCACTTACACAAGTGTACAATCAAGCTTAATATCTACATGACTAATGTATTGTAATGATCAGAGTATACACTGCCAATCTTTATAAACATTTCTAAATGCTCACAAGACTATTTTAGTATAAAATCTGTGTCAATGACATTGCAACTTTTCTGTAACTACACTGTAAACAAAATCACTACTGAACTTTTCTCACATTATTTGCTTATAATTTTCTTTCCAGACCAAATGAGTAATTAGACATTTGATCGTTATCAGACAATTAGACATTTGATCGTTATCTATTCAGTTTAACACTGTACCCCACATATATGCTTTTTAACACCTTTGCAAACAAAGTAGACCCAGATCAGATGGCTCCTATAGGAGCTGTACGATAAGATGCTGTTTGCTAGTGGAATAACATAGATCTGACTCTAGAGTTTCTTCCATGGCCAAATTTTCCTGTGTTCATGAGCCAAACATTCCTGTCTCCATGTGCTATTATTATAACAATTAACCCATTCCCTCATATTGAAGACTTTTGACGACTCTGTAAAAGTCACTTTGTGAAACCATTGTGATAAATAGAGCATTTGCAAATGCTCTGTTTATCACAATGGTTTTAGACTACAAAATTCTAAAATTTTCCTTTTCTCTAGTTAATGCTCCTTTTCGGTAGATTTATTTAAAGAGGTTGTATCTACAGATAGACTATAAGGTAATGGTTAATCTACTTAATATTCATGACATCATTATTTCTTACGAAAACATTCATGGAGATGGACTTAAGGGTCAAAATGATATTTATGAGGTAACAGGTTCATGCTAAGAGATTAACCTTTTCCCTGTTCTGTGTTTATTCCAATTTTCAATACCTACTGAATATTCATGAACAAAATAGGTATAATGAGATATGGAAGATGAAACATTGTAGCCATTTCAGAAACTAAAGAAAAAGATCTTCCAAATTCCATTAGCAAACAGAGCAGACCCTGATCAGACAGCTCCTCTGTTTGCAATGCGTGAAAACAGGTTTATACAGTAAAACCTCTCTATAACGACCACTAAATTGTAGTTGGTATTAAGGGCAGGTGCTTAAAGCAAGGTGAAAGTAACACAGAACGCTCCTATAGGAGAGTTCTGTGTTACTTTCACCTTGCTTTAAGCAGCCACCTGCCTTTAACACAAAATACTTGATGTAGTTTAGTGGCCGTTATAAAGAGGTTTTACTGTAGGATGTAAAGAGTTAACCCTTTCCCTGTTCAATGTTCATGTGGGAAATAATGACATCAGGGATATTAATTCAATTAATTTTCATAATGGCATATGAATACAGGATATTTTGGCTCAAGCAGAAACTACAGAATCAGATATATTTTATACAATAAGCAAACAGAGAAGAACGTCCTTGCTGGAGCCATCTGATTTGGGTCTATTCGGTTTGCAAATTTGTGAAAAGACAGTAACATTGTATATGAGGGAAAGGTTTAAAAGCACCAACTTTTGTCCTTTCTTAACCTGACCAGTATTTACTGACTATTTATGATGTTAACTCTTTTGGCGCCAAATTTAAAAGTGTCGTCTGCAATAATAATTTCATATTAAATATAATTCTAAACTAAATAATTAAGGTATATTAGTAAAACATTTGTTTTTAAAAACCTGTATGCATGGGCTAAACAAATACAGAAAACAGTGAAGTCCAAGGTCAGGTGCCGCCTTGAAAAGGCGACACCTGACCTGGGACTGCACTGTTTTCAATGGTGCCAACAGGCGACATTGGCGCCGAAAGAGTTAAGTGTCAAACCTAATGAGAAGCCATGTGTGTGACCTATGACTGCTCCGTGTACTCACTGTACAGCCACAAAGATGCCATGCCGCAAAACAAATCATATACGAGGTATTAATCACAGACATATAAATCACAATGTATAATAGAACAACAGTTTTATACATACATGTATATTGCAATCAAGTTTTATACAAATACAGAAATACCTCCCTATAACGACCACTAAAAAACTGGATTTTTAAGACTGGTAGCAGCTTAATGCAGATCGAAAGATATGCAGAAAGCTCCTGTA
The DNA here is from genome assembly GCA_963576725.1 of Azorinus chamasolen. Classification (NCBI taxonomy): domain Eukaryota; kingdom Metazoa; phylum Mollusca; class Bivalvia; order Cardiida; family Solecurtidae; genus Azorinus; species Azorinus chamasolen. The sequence continues at coordinate 56,267,886 of OY755249.1, forward strand.
CTTTCATACTGCATTAAGTAACCATCTGTTTTGAAACACTTAAATACTAATAGAGAAATTCTATTGCAATCAAATGAGTTACTTTCAAACATATGAAGAGAGCCCAATGTTACAAACTCTGTGTTCAAAACACAATTTGGATCTCAACTTCCTGTACATAAATTAAACACAGATTTAACAGACCAGTTTTCAACATATTACATTGCAAGACTACATAAGACATTTTAAATCATGCATACTTTCAAGCACTTTGAAAATGAGATGAATATGACTATTGTGTCTTCTGCAGATTTGGTTTTATTCTATTCTTTGATTATCTAGAATCAGTATGGAAACTTCTCTTTTGTGAACACAAGAAAGATAACCCTTTACTCTGTAATTCCACAAACAGAGTAGACCCAGATCAGATGACCCCTGTAGCAGCTGTCTGATCAGGGTCTGCTCTGTTTGCTCACAATATTATAAAAAAATAATATTTTAATTAATATTCATGAAGCCATTATTTCTTACATGAATATTCATGAAGTAAATGATTATATGGAACAAGAAGACTTTCAAACAAAACAATCCTAACCTTTGGTTTCAAAATAATCATCCATACCTTACATACATGAAATAGAAATTAAAATTTCTAATGATGATAACAACACAATCTTCTTTTCTCTACTCATTATTCAACCATTTAACTCTTTCCCTGCTCTATGTTTGTTTCAAATTTCAATATCTACTGAATATCAATGGACAAAATAGTTATAATGAAATAAGTAAAGTTAGATACTATAGCCATTTTAGAAGCTAAAGAACCAGATCTATCAAATTCTCCTCTAGGAGCCGTCTGATCTGGGTCTACTCTGTTTGCAGATGCGTGAAAACACGTTTATATGAGGGAAAGGGTTAAATGATAATTCTGCCTTTTTATGCCTTTAAAAACAGAGCAGACCCAGACAAAACAACTGTTGGACCTGTCTAATGAAGATCTGCTCTGTTTGCCTGCATATATAATTTTCCTGCAGCGGAAATAATTTGTCTTTTTTAATATTCTTAACCCTTTCCCTGTTCTATATTTTTTACAAATTTTAATACCTACTGAATATTCATGGACAAAATAGTTACAATGAAATGTGTAAGGTGGAACATTGTAGCCATTTTAGAAACTAAAGAAATGAATCTATCAAATTCCAGTAGCAAACAGAGTAGACCATAATCAGATAACTCCTATAGGAGCAATCTGATCTGGGTTCTACTCTGTTTGCAAATGTGTTTAACTCTTTGCACGCTAGCTGTGAAACTGTGATTACCTATGCAAACAGTTTTTGCATTATGCGGCATCTCATCAGAATCCAAACTGTTTGTCACCATGACCATATTTTGGCAAAGAAATGAGAGAAAGTTTATTTTAAGAGTTGAAGCAGACGACAATTGTTGCAGACGAAAAATGACTTAGCGTGCAAAGAGTTAAAAGTGTTTACATGAGGGAAAGGGTTCATGCAAGAATTGAATTAATCAATATTCATAATGAGTCTTACTATAATATTCATCAAGACAAAACAAGATATCAGTTGAATAATGTGGCAAACATTGCATATGATAAGCATGGCTTGAATTCAACAGTATAATTTATGACATGAGATCTTAGAATAATTGGGCAAAAAACCAAACATGTTTGTTCTAACACTGTGATTCTCTGAGAACACAAATTATCATGGAATTCAAGTGAAAAACATTATTTCTTGATTATTCCTAATCCAAAAAAGAAAATAATTATGAACACTAAGCCCCCATTCGCTACCACCCAAACATGTACATGTACTTTGATCTATAATTATGACCTTTGACATCGCTTAACTCAAATGTTGCAATATCATATGATAGGTAGACATGCCAAGTATAAAGTGTCTCTTTCTAATTAAGTAAAACCTCTCTAAACCGGATATAGAGGATCTGTTGCGAGTTGTCTTTTAAGATCACATGTTCCTAAACGAGCCTTAGAGAATATCATTAAGCGAGCCTTGGCGAGCTTAATAACATTTTCTTAGTGAGTTTAGGAACATGTGATCTTAAAAGGCAACGAGCATCAGATTCTTTTTCTCACATAACAAATAAGTGTATATTCGCTGTTTAAATGACATGTAAACATCGGTTTCCATGGTTTGACGTCATATCTGATGTATGACATCATATATACATTCTAAAGTGATCTTACACGTGTTACAGATAAGAGAATCTTAACCCGTTGTTCTAACTCGGAGATAAGGGAAGGTATGTGTGAAATTAAATTTAGTATAAATATCAGTCTTGGAGACAGGTGGCTGCTTAATGCAGGGTGAAAATCATGCAGAAATCTCCTCTATGAGCTTTCTGCATGACTTTCACCCTGCATTAAGCAGCCACCTGCATAAAAGTATATAGATTTGTCTTTACTAGAATTCCTGTGTAGAAAGGTTTTATGTTGATTAAGATCCATTTCTGCTCACTATGGGCTAATTGGCTAATTGGACGCCAAAAAGAAAGTGGAGAGGACACAGAGAAACTTGGGCATGATGCCCTACTCTTATTATCAACAGAGTTTCTCTGGGTTTTTTAGATGCCCAGTGTAAAGTTTTGGACAGACAAATTAATAGAGAGGTAAAAATATATGCCCTTACATAGAAGGCTACATAAGTGCATAAGTTTGGTTCTGAGTCAGCCTAACAAAAGCAGTTTAGACTATACATTGCACATAAAAAACAAAGTGGCCATAATGACAATATTGGTCACCCAAGTACAGAAAAACATACAAACTATTATGTACCATGAGGGCATTTCTGTCGATAATATCAAAATCCAGACAGCAGTTTCAAAAATGGTGACTAAGCTGAATACCAGAAGGGTTGACTCACAACAGTGTTAGAACAAATTAGGTAGACAAAATGGAAATTTCAAAAGAATACATGAAATCCAGTCAGTTTGAGACATACTATGTTTCTTTAACCCTTTCCTCAATAGGCTATTTTTAGATCCAACCACTTTGAATGAATCTACCCAAAAGGAGCAAAGTAAAGTTTTAGAATTTTGTAGTTTGAAATCATTCCTATAGGAGCAAATGCTCTATTTATCACAATGGTTTCAAGAAGTGATATTACAGAGGTGTAGAAAGGCATATTTATGGAGGAAAGGGTTCATTCTTGCATTGCCAAATATTGTTGTCTGCAGATGTCATTGACTGCTACAGTTTTTGTTTGCACAGATAATCATAGATGTGACACTGGTAGCAAAAGAGTTTACAATTTACTCCATGAAAACATGTATACATGTATAAGAATATAATGAGCTTAATATCCATAATGGCATATGAACAAATAAACAGTTTGGCCCATTTATAAACTTTTAGATTCTGATCTATATAATTCCATAAGCAAACAAAGATCCTGATCAGAAATTTCCTACAAGAGCTATCTGATCAGGGTCTACTCTGTTTGCAAAGGCATTAACTCATTTCCTCCTAGACTATTTTTAGATCCATCCTCTTTGAATTAATCTACCGAAAAGGAGCATTAACTATAGAAAAGAAGAATGATAGAATTGTGTAGTTTGGAAACCATTGTGATAAATAGAGCATTTGCTCCTATGGAGCAAATGCTCTATTTATCACAATGGTTTCAAATAATTGGTTTTACAGAGGCGCAAAAAGGCGTCAGTAGGAGAGAATGGATTAAAAGGCTTAAGGAAAACTGGTCCCTCTCCATGTAACAATGATTTGTAATGAACACAATATCTTAAACAATGTATGTGGTGGTCACTATGGCTATCATGCCAACATGTTCAACACTTTACTCCATAAATACACCCAAATTGCATTGTTTCATATGAATCTTCAAGGAGTAAAGGATACAAGAGATTTTCCTTCAATTTACATGGAAATCTGGCCATTAGAATCAGTTTATGAGTCAGGCTTGCAAACATTTTCAAAACCTAATCAGTTCATGTTAACCCTTTCCCTCATTTAAACATGTTTTCACGCATATTGCAAACAGAGTAGACCCAGATCAGACGGCTCCTAGAGGAGCCTTCTGATCACGGTCTGCTCTCATTGCTCATGGAATTTCATAGATCGATGTCTTTACTTTCAAAAATGGCTACAATGCTCCACCTTCCATATTTCATTATAACTATTCTGGAAAGAAGTTTTAAAGAGAATTCTTTTTACAATACAGCAATTCTCTATTTTTTTTATACAGCAAAGTATAGAAACCTGGCCCTGTCTAATGAAAATGTTGATAGATGGTGAACAGATAAGACTATGGACCACAATGCCTCACATTAAGCACTTTATGGTCAGTTGAGTTAAAATCAAACATTTATACACAGATTTTCAAAATCATTAAATAAAATAAATTGTTCCCTTGTGGTAAATAATAAGTAGCTGTTACAAAATTATAGATATTCCATTTCAATACTTCAATGAAAGGTCAACACAAATTACATGTGTGGTGATGAGTAAATATTTAATTGCTACAACAAAACCTTTGACAATCTACATTCAAAAGATGCATACTGTAACAAATAATGTCAACATAGATAAAGAAAGCACTATCATGAATGTATGGATTGTGGTTTCAATTAACCCTTTCCCTGTTCAGTATTCTAGTAAGAACATTCAATAATGACATCATGAATATTTATATAATGGCATATGTGCACAGATGTTTTGGCTCAGGCTGAAACTGTAGAATCTGGTCTATATTATACCACAAGCAAACAGAACAGATCCTGATCAGATGGCTCCTATAGGAGAAACAATACAGCAGAACCTCTCTAAAGCAATCATCTAATTCATTAATATGGGAGCCAAAATCCTTAACCCTTTCCTCCATAAATATGCCTTTCTATGCCTCTGTAATAACCACTTCTTGAAACCATTGTGATAAATACAGCATTTGCTCCTATAGGAACAAATGCTCTATTTATCAATGGTTTCAAACTACAAAATTCTAAAATTTTACTTTTCTCTGGTAAATGCTCCTTTTGGGTAGATTCATTCGAATAGTTGGGTCTAAAAATAGCCTATGGAGGAATGGGTTAAATACTCCATAGATATATGACTTTTAACTCTTTTGCAAACAGAGTAAACCCAGATAAGATGGCTCATGTAGGAGCTGTCTGATCAGGGTCTGCTCTAATTGCTTATGGTATAGATCTGATACTACGGTTTTTGCCATGACCAAACATTTCTGTGTTCATGATGTCATTATTTCTTACATAAATATTCATGGAGTATAGGGTTAATATTCATAATTGTATTTCTTTTGCATGCTTGCTGTATATTGGCTTGGCTGTATATTTGCTTGGTTTCAAGCTACACTCCTAGTAACTAAGCAATTGTGTTGTGGGGAAAACTGAACCCTTCGCTTGCTATTCATGTCAATATACCTACCTGTAAATAGTGAAGACCCAGATGAGACAGCTCCAACACGAGCTGTCTCATCAGGGTCTGCACTATTTACAAGTTGATCGTGCAACCAGTGCACTCCACAGCAGTGATTTCACAGCGAAATACTTGTACACAATGAAGATATATGTAATTATACAACAGGGTATGGGTAACGAAGGAGAAATGTATTTTAAAATTCAGCAAGAGAAGGGTTAAGTAATCACAAATATGCTGCAAGCATGCAAAAAGTTAAAGTGTTGTTGAGGTTACAGGATGGAGACCATGAACAAATACATTTGGCGGAAGGTCCTCTGACAACCCGTCCAACTGCTCTATGTACTTCTTATGTTTGTTCAAATCTTGTGGAGGGCGGGGAAGATATAGGAATGACACCGCTGTTCTGCTGGAATATGAAACAATCAACCTATTGATTGCTTTCAGAAATTCTGGTGATACTTCATTGTATTCCTGCATTCTAGAATCTGAGTAGTTCACGCTAAGATCAAACTCTCTCCTGGTTACATTATGGGGTATACTGTCCCAGGAAACAATCTGAATTTTTGCCAAAATACGTAGCTGGCGTAAAAATTGATCCAGCTTCTGTTCCTTGACATCGCTGTTTTCTGTCTGCGAGTTAACAAACAAGAAAACCCGCAGGGTTGTCTTGTTTTTCCAGCCAGGTACCATATTTAGTATACAAGCCAACTGCAACAGGAACAGACAGGTATTGTCAAAGTAGCTGGCTGTTTCCGGACGAAAAAAATTGACAGGCCAAACATCAATGTAGTGCTTTCCTTTACTGGCCAGGATTGCAGACTTCTGTAAACCATTGAAATGTCGACAAAGTAGAACATTCTTTTGCATTTTCAAAGAATTCTCTACCATTTTAACATATTCATGGACTGTCAGGTCCTTTTGTTTAGATTCTCCACGCACTCCACCTAAATTTTCCCCAATATCTATAAACTGATCAGTATCAACTGTTCCAAAGAAACCCTTTCTTCTTAAGCGCCTCCGAATAAGAGAATCAACTGCAGGTGCACTATCATAGAAACCCAAACATACTGTGTTTGTCTTCATCCCACCCAGACCCGCTGACCTCACCAAGTGTTGAAATCCCTCTGCCACTGAACGTGACAGTGTAATCTCAACAAACGCTTTTATACCTAGCTTATCCACCAACCGCATCCACTTTGGCAACTCATCGGCAATTGGATCCTTGTCCGGATTATCATCTATATGTCCAACTTTTACGTGCCCCAGAATATACAATCCCCCTTTCTTGATGTCATTGATGAAGTCAATCAGCTCACATGATTGCCGTGGCCGTGCAACCATCAACAAGATCTGTGGTCGCCAGTATTTCACATGGGATTTACGTATATCCAGCATAAGCAGATATTTTCGAACCTGATGGAAGATGAGAGCCTGGCTGATGGAACCCCATGGAGTAGGCAGCGAGCGAAAGTGGAGAACGATGATACACACAAGCATAATGATGATTGCAACAGAGGTGTAGATGCTGTCAATGAAGAAGCACATGACCATACATCCTAGTAGTCCCAGGAACGATGTATGCCAGCTGAAATACTTGAAAGTTGGTCTGAAATACAACATTAGAAATTACAAAATATATTTACAGTAAAAACTCCATAAAGCTATCAATGAAAAGATGTACATGTATTACTGTCCATTATTATGGCAAGGGTAGCCTAATGTAGGGTCAAAGTCTCCAACATTTTGCTTTCAGCATTACCCAAATTACCTTAAGCAATTACTTAGTATGCTTAGAATTTAACGTGTTTATTGATTAATATCCATACAAGGTTTCACCCATTATGAAAATTAATTCTTGTATAAAAATGTCAACTATGGAAAGTTAATTCCAAGTGCAAACAGAGGAGATTCAAATAAAACATATCAGCAAACAGAGCAGACACTCAATCATTTAGTTCCTTCAATGGCTGTTGAACCGAGTCTACTCTAATTACAAAAATATAAAAGGCAGGATTTTCATGTAAAGGATTAAGAGTCTAATGTTGTTAGTGTTGGATGTTAGGTATGATTTACCATGTCCCTGTTCAATTTTCACGTAAGAAATAATGACATCATGAATATTTATTAGCTGACTTTTTATAATGAAAATTTTTTTAGGGAATTTTTTGCTTTGACAATAAGTGAAGAATCATATCTATATCATATATTTATAGTAAACAGAGCAGACCCTGATCAGACGACTCATACAGGAGTCATCTGTTCTGGGTCTACTCTGTTTGCAAATGCATGAAAGAGTGTTTATATAAGGGAAATGGAAAAGTTGCAGTTCTTTTTCCATATGAGTATGTAACTGTGTTAGAGGTCACCCTTTCCTTCATATAAACGCCTTTTCACACATCTGCACATAGAGTAGACTTTGATCAGACAGCTCCTATAGGAGCCATCTGATCAGGGTCTGCTCTGTTTGCTAATGTAATTTGATCAATCTGTTTCTCTAGTTTCTAAAATGGCTACGTTATTCCAACTTTCATATTTCACTATAACTATTTTGTCCATGAATACTCAGTAAATATTGAAATTTGGAATAAATATAAAATTATGACTACTACCAACTCATATTATAGGTTTCTATTAAGATGTAAAATAGAAAGTTAGCAGTTTGCAGTAAAACCCCCTCTAAACCTGAATTCTAGTTGAGGCAGGTGACTATTTAATGCAGAGTGAAAGTCATGCAGAAAGCTAGAGGAGCTTTCTGAATGACTTTCACCCTGCATTAAGCTGCCACCTGTCTCCATGACCAATATTTATACTAAATCGAATGTCCAGTTTAGAGGGGTTTACTGTACCTGCAAACATTTTCTAACCAACAAACTATACCTGAAATTTGGAGCTGAGGCTAAATCTAGTGCCATACACGCTAAGTTGGTGGCTGCGTATGACAGGAGAAAGAACACAGACGTGGCTGGAGCAATAGCATTCAGTGAGCCAACCAGCAACACAAGCTGCAAACAAAACAAAAGTATGGTCATCATAACCATATATCACTAAACTTGTATCAATAGGCAATATATCACTAAAACTTGAGTTAATAGGCAATCTATTACTTAACTTAGTTAATAGGCAATAAGGGCCATTATAACTATATATCACTCAACTTAAGTTAATGGGCGATGAGGGTCATCATAACAATTTATCATTCAACTTGAGTTAACAGGAAATGAGTGCCAGCATATCCATATATCACTCAACTTGAGTCAATAGGCAATTTATTAATGAACATGAGTTACCAGGCATTATATAACTTAATAGGTAATAAGGGCCATCAATACTATATATCATGCAACTTGAGTCATAAGGCAATCTATCACTCAATTTAGTCAAAAGGTAATAAGGGCAATTATAACTATATACCACTCCACTTGAGTCAATAGACAATCTATCACTCAACTTGAGTCAAGAGGCAATGAGTTAATAGGGAATAAGGGCCATTATAACAATATATCACTCAACTTGAATCATTAGGAAATAAGGGCCATCATAACACACTATCACTCAACTTAGTTAATAGGCAATAAAGGCCATTATACCTCTGTATCACTAAACTGAGTTAATGAAGGTCATCATTACAAAATATCACTCAACTTAGATAATAGGCAATAAAGGCCATTATACCTCTGTATCACTAAACTTAGTTAATGAGGGTCATCATAACAAAATATCACTCAACTTAGTTAATAGGCAATAAGGGCCAACATAACCATATATCACTCAACTTGACAATGGGCAATAAGGGCCATCATAACACTACATCACTCAACTTTGTTAAGAGGCAATGAGGGCCATCATAACCATATATAACTCAACTTGACAATGGGCAAAAAGGGCAATCATAACACTATATCACTCAACTTACGGTACTCAATAGGCAACATGGGCCACCATAACACTATATATCACTCAACCATGTCAATAAGCAATGACGGCCATCAGAATTAATATATCACTCAACTAAGTCAATAGAAATTGGAAGTCATTGTAATGGTATAAAACTACACTAAGTTAATAGCCATGCCCCTCACAACCATGATTTTTTACAGTACAGAATAACTGTGAAAAGTAATTTAATAGACATTCGACTAAGAAATCCTTTCTAGATGACAGATGATGCATGACAACCGATGACAGTTTTTTGTTTTTATTGGGTTTATCGGGTAAGTGATTGTCAGTCAAAGACCATAACCACTTGACCATGGAGGCCCCTGACAGACACAGCACTATTCCAACAGCTCATCTTGGCACTATGTAATAAGGGTATTAACTAATAATGTCTTACCTGAACTAGTACCCAGCTAATCAGCACTGCTGCATATGGATTACCTCCCTTGGTGGTAAACGTTGCTGGCTTCAGGAAAAACCCTACATTCAAGATAAAATTACAAAATGTTTTTAAAATTAACCCTTTCCCTGTGGAATATTCATCAAACACATAATGATATTATGATTATTTATAAAGTGATTTCCTATAATGACATGTACACAGGACTGTTTTGGTTTAAAGCTGTAGTCAGATCCATTATAATTTCATAAGCAAACACAGCAGATCCTGATCAGACAGCTCTAACAGGAACTATCTGATCTGGGTCTGCCCTGTTTGCAAGGGCATGAAAAAGCATTTATATGAAGGAATAACAGCTGATAGGATATTCACTGGAGGGCTGACAGGTTACTCATAAGAAGAACTGAAAGAATACTTACTGAAGAGCTTAAGAATACTCACTGAGTAGCTGATAGGTATAAAACAAAAGAACTGATAGAATACTCACTGAAGTGCTGACAGGTAACAAATAGAAGAACTGGCAGAATACTCGCCAAAGAGCTGATAGGTGCAATACAGAAGAACTGATAGAATCCTCACTAAAGAGCTGATAGGTGCAATACAGATGAACTGATAGAATCCTCACTAAAGAGCAGATAGGTGCAATACAGATGAACTGATAGAATCCTCACTAAAGAGCAGATAGGTGCAACATAGAAGAACTGATATAATCCTCACTAAAGAGCTGATAGGTGCAATACAGAAGACCTGATATAATCCTCACTAAAGAGCTGATAGGTGCAATACATATGAACTGATAAAATACTCACAAAAGAGCTGATAGGTGAAACAGAGATGAACTGATAGAATACTCACTAAAGAGCTCATAGGTGCAATACAGATGAACTGATAGAACAGCTGACAGGATACTAACAGAAGAGGTGGTATGATACAGAAAAGGTGACATGATACAGAAGAGGTGGTAGGATACAGAAGAGGTGGTATGATACAGAAAAGGTGACATGATACAGAAGAGGTGATAGGATACAGAAGAGGTGGTATGATACAGAAGAGGTGACAGAATACATGTACTCATAAAAGAGGTGACATGATACAGAAGAGATGATATGAAACAGAATAGGTGATACTCAAAGAAGTGGTGATATGATGCCGAAGAGGTGATAGGATACAGAAGAGATGGCATGATACAGAAGAGGTGACAGGATACAGAAGAGGTGGTATGATACAGAAGATGTTATAAGATACTCACAAAGAGGTGATAGGATACTCATAGAAGAGGCAGAGAGATACTCACAGAAGTTGTGATACAATACTCACAGAAGAGGTGTTACAATACTCACAGAAGTGGTGATACAATACTCACAGAAGAGGTGTTACAATACTCACAGAAGTGGTATACAATACTCACAGAAGTGGTGATACAATACTCACTGTCACAGAAGAGGTGATACAGTACTCACAGAAGAGGTGATACAATACTCACAGAAGAGGTGATACAATACTCACAGAAGAGGTGATACAATACTCACTGTCACAGAAGAGGTGATACAGTACTCACAGAAGAGGTGATACAATACTCACAGAAGAGATGATAGGATACAGAAAAAGATGCTAGGATATTAAAGAAGTGATAGGATACTGAAGAAGTGACTGGAAACTGAAGAGCTGATAGGATACTCACAGAAAAGTTGATCATTGGCAAGAGCCTCGAGGATTCTAGATGCCCCAATCAAGTTCCCAAGTGCTGCAGACAGTGTAGTGGCAAATATACCAATCAGCACAAACGGCTCCCATAGGTTGATCTTCTGGAGGAATGTATAATTATTGACCAGCAGTTCTCTACAACACAAGAAAGGCTCACAAAGTGACTAAACCCACATAATAGTCCTTAAGGATCAAAAGTTTTAGAAGTCCATTTTATAAGAATAACATCTTTTACAAATTCATTCTATAAATCTTTTGGAAAACAATCATCCAAGGAAAAATTCTGCAAAATCAAACTTATGTACCAACAGTGAAAGAATATCTCTTAATTGTTTTTGACTTGAATTGGGACGTTGGCTTCACATTTGGATTACGTTTGTTTGAGTTAAAAGAGCAGACAAACAAAAGTTCACGGACATTCTGACAGACATGGAGATGGACGGGGACAGACAGCGCCATGACATAATACATCTCATCTGAAGACGGGCGTATAAAAAGTCAACAGTTTTGAAAGAAACAGGGATTCTTCTGGATTCAAACTGATTGAATTCAATCAATGATTCATCTGTATTATTTAAAAGCTTAAGCATTTCAGTGCATTACACAAGTGACTAATGTCCTTTTGAGGAAATAGGTTCCTATGGTTTTGGCCCCAACCCCATTATAAAATAAATGCCCGGGGTTGGGTAAATATTGACAAAACAAGATGGTTTTCGCACAGACAAAATATCATATGTGTCACAAGAACAAAGTTTCATCAAATTCCATACATAAACTTGGGAGGAGTAGGAGGTCCAAATATATTTTGTTTGTGTTGATTAATGTCCGTTTCTGCACACTATGGGCTAATTGGATGCCACCGAGAGAGGGGAGAGGATATAAAGAAACCCAGGCATGATGCCCTACTCTTATTATTGACAAAGTTTCTCTGGTTCTTTTAGATGCTCACTGATACCAGTACCCCCCACCCCCTTTCTGCAAACACCGTTGTGGTGATATAAAATGACAGAAAATACTCAAAGTTCAAGGGTAAAATATTTTGCAATGCCTGGCACTAAACACATGAAAATTGTGTCATGCACATCTACTATTCGTAGTTATTAATCTAATAAAACATACCAATTTGAACCAAATATCGTGGACAGTTTCTGAGACATGGACCTTAACATAAAACTTAACCAACAATGAAAATTATAATGTTAGTGTTACCTGCCCTTGTGAAATGGGTTCCCCTTGTGATAATAAACATGCATACCATATTTCAACCAAACATCTTTGATGGTTTCTGAGAAATGGACCTTAACAAAAAGGTTAACCAACGCAGACACCGACACCGACAAGAGGGTCATGACAATAGCTCCACTTTTTGAAAAAGTGGAGCTAATAAGGAAATTTATTGACAAAGAGTGTAGAATCAGAATTTTAATACAAAGCAAACAGAGCAGTAACAGAACAGACAGATCCTATAGGGTCTACTCTGTTTGTTATCGAGTACAGAGTTAATTTTTACAAAATTTGCCTTAATCTATTCTTACCTATCACTGGACCCACCAACCAGGACCATTTCTATCAGGTAAACTACAAACGAGAAACACACCGCAGCCAGGGTACCTTTGGGTATAGATTTACTTGGATCCTTTAGCTCTCCTGAAACCACAAATGAGATACTTAACCCTTTCATCACTGAATTTTCAAATGGACTATTCCAAAATTCAAACAGGTCAAGCTTATGGTGAATATTTAGGGACGTTTTAACCCTTACAACGCTGAAGTTTCAAATGGACTATCCAAAATTCAAACAGGTCAAGCTTATGGTGAATATTTAGGAACTTTTCTAAAGAAAAATGTAGCATGACAAACAGTGCAGACCCTGATGAGAGGGCTCCTAGAGGAGCCCTCTCATCTGGGTCTACACTGTTTGCAAAGGACATTAGTAACTCGAGTTCAAGCATTAACCAGGTAATTAGTAATGTATTTGGAGGCTTAAGACACTACCACTGTTATCATCTTGTACTCTTGCATGTTAAGTAACTGTAGTCTGCAAAATGTGTCATCTGCTACAATTTTCAATATTATTCTGTCTTCAATTTTTCTTCTATTATACAATCAGAAAGTCAAACATCATGGATTCTGATGAGACAACTTACTCCGCACTTCTCCTGAATCCAAACTGTTTGCACAAGTCATCATGAATGTGCATGCCGAGTACATCCTTACAAATATTGAAAAATATCATCTATATCAATTTTCCTGTAAATGCCATCCATTCTAGGTCTGCTCTGTTTGCTTATGGAATAAGACAGATTTCTGTCATGGCCAAAATATCCCAAAGTTCATATGTCATTATAAAAAATTTGGCTGATTTATACTATGTTGATATTTCTTAACCCTTTACTCCATGATTATTCACAGTAAGTTCAAAGCTAGAGTCTATAGAAGAAACACATATTACAGTAAAACCTCTCTATAACGACCACTAACTTACATCAAGTATTTTGTGTTAAAGGCAGGTAGATGCTTAAAGCAAGGTGAAAGTAAAACAGAACGTTCCTATAGGAGCGTTCTGTTTTACTTTCACCTTGTTTTAATTTAAGCCTTCACTTGCCCTAAATACCAACTAATTAACACAAATTAGTGGCCGTTATAGACAGGTTTTACTGTATATAAAATAGTGGATTGCAATTTGTTAGTATTGATAAATTTTATTCTGCTGAGAAAAATATCATCTCGAGTAACCTCAATAGTTGTTGTATGGGACAAAAACACTTGAGCACAATTACCTGACATGTTTGCACCATTCATTATACCAGTAACACTGCTGAACAGAATGGCAAACACTGCTGTAAAGTCCATTACACTGCCTGTACTGTAGTCCACTGTGAACCCAGCTAAAAATACAACCAAGAAAATTACTTTCTATCTACACTTAACCCTTTCCCTGTTCTACATTGATTCCAAATTCCAATACCTACTGAACATTCAAGGAGAAAACAGTTATACATGTAATGAAATATGCAAGGTGAAATATATTGAAGCCGTTTTAGAAACTAAAGAAACAGCCATATCACATTCTATAAGCAAACAGAGCAGACCCTGATCAGACGGCTCCTCCAGGAGCCGTCTGGTCTGGGTCTACTCTATTTGCAAATGCGTGAAAACACGTTTATATGAGGCAAAGGGTTAATAGTTACTGATTTCCTGACTTTTTCTATTAGTCCTATCCCTCATACAGATATCTGATGTCTTTTGGCACCTCTGCACACGGAATAGACCCAGATCAGACAGCTCCTCTAGGAGACGTCTGATTAGGGTCTGAATAATATAGATCTACAGTAAAACCTCTCTATAACAGCCAATAAATTACATCAAGTATTTTGTGTTAAAGGTAGGTGGCTGCTTTCACCTTGCTTTAAGCAGCTACTTGTCCTACATACCAACTAATTGACACAATTTAGTGGCGGTTATAGAGAGGTTTTACTGTAATTCTACAGTTTCTGCCATGGCCAACATTTCCTACAATTACATGACATTACAACAAATAATCTTGTTATCATTCATGAATATTTTTGAAGGACAGAGTTAATTCTTGATGTATTGGTGCATTTTAACAAGATAAATAATTCTGCAAAGTTTTTAATTTGCAAAACTAAGATTATTCAAAACTGAGTAATGCTATATTTATGGTAATTATCCCTTTCCCTCATATGGAAGAAAAATCCGAAAAGGAAGATACTTCCAAAACAGATGATGCTAAAGTTATAGTTCTTGTACATAATGACTTGTATACTCATATTTATTATTTAACATGCATTGTGTGGCAAATTTCACTGAATTCTGTTAATGCAAAATAAAGCTATGGTCCAGACAAACATGAGAGACAAATGGACACACACACAGACACACAACCACCACTGTGTCTATATTGCACTGACTGCTAGCAAGGTCAACAAAAGTAATGGCATACATTTCCAATTGTCATTACAATTCACATTGCCAGAAATAATCATCTATTTCATCATGTGACAATCTATTTTAACTTTGTATGACAGAAATAATTGTAAATTTTAACATCTGATGGTCACAACTTGCAGATGCCATTGTCATGTTAGAAATTATGACAATTTGAGTCACAAGTTCTTTTGTAAAAGTGGCCCCAGAGCTGATACTCACAATACAAGTTATCTCTGAATGTTCCTGCCTGCAGGCCAGTGTACTTGTAGGTGACGTTTGTCGCATTAAACCTGTGGTTTTCTTTTGGTATCTCCACTTCAATTTCATGGTTCTTAGCAAATATGCTAATGTATATACTCAGGGTACAGATCACAGTCACCTGAAATAAGAAACCATGCTTCTCCATGAATATTAATTAGATGGCACATGCACACAGGAATGTTTTGCTGTGGTAGGAACTGTAGAATCATATCTATATTATATAATAAACAAACAGAGCAGACCCTGATCAGATGGCTCCTATAGGAGCCGTCTGATTTGGGTCTACTCTGTTTGCAAAGGCGTAGAAAGACATACTTATGGAATCAAGGGTTAACCCAACTCTCGGTAGAGACACCTTTTTGCGCCTTTGCAAACAGAGTAGACCCAGATCAGACAGCTCCTGTAAGAGCTGTCTGATCAGGGTCTGCTCTGTTTATTAACTCTTTGCTTGCTATTCATGCCAATATACGTACCTGTATATATTGAAGACCCAGATGAGACAGCTCCTGCAGGAGCTGTCTCATCAGGGTCTGCACTATTTACAAGTTGATTGTGCAACCAGTGCACTCCATAGCAGTGATTGCACAGCAAAATAACTGTAAACAGTGAAGATACATGTAATTATACAACAGGGCATGGGTAAAGAAGGAGGAATGTATTTTAAAATTCAGCAAGAGAAGGGTTAACAGAATATTTTTGATATGATTGTATACTATCTGCCATAGCTATGTATTTACTTGTTTTATAGAACAATATGAAATTAGTTAATTAATATTCATAATAAGTGGAGTCTGCGATTAAAATTTGTGTAGTAAAGGGTCAACCCTTTACTTTATGAATATTCATGTAGGATATAATGACTTTATGAATATTCATGTAGGATATAATGACTTTATGAATATTCATGTAGGATATAATGACTTCATGAATATTAAATAACTGATTTTTTATTGAGCCATATAACCCTGTCCCTGTTCTGTGTTTATTACAAATTTCAATACCTACTGAATATTCAGGGGGAAAAACGATACAATGAAAAATGGAACATGGAACATTGTAGCCATTTTAGAAAGTAAAGACACAGCTCTTTGAAATTATATTAGCAAACAGAGTAGACCCTGATCAGACGGCTCCTCTAGGAGCCGTCTGATCTGGGTCTACTCTGTTTGCAGATGTGTGAAAACACGTTTATATGAGGGAAAGGGATAAACAAGGGAATTTTTGGAAATGGAAGAAGCTGTAGAATCACATTTATATTACTTCATAAGCCTATGGGAGCTGTCTGATCTGGGTATACTCTGTAAAAGTGTTCAAAGCATATATGAGGTTGATGGTTAAACAGTGGTCACTATCAGGAATGTCCATGCTTTACATGATGGCTTCAATGGTCAAGTCAAAGAAACAACATATTTATATGAACTAATCATGTAGACCAAGATCAGACAGCTTCTATGATTTAGTGTCCGTTTCTTAATTTAGCAAAAATAGAAAAATATATATATTGTCATGATCAGTCAGTCAGCTTGCAACTTTGTGTGACAAACCCTTTACCTGTTCTATATTTATGTCAGAAATAATGACATCATGAATATGTTCCTGCTGAATTTCCATAATGGCATGTTTGGTATTGGTAAAAAGTTAAAAACCGTAAAGTCAACTCTATTATAATTTCATAAGCAAACAGAACAGACCCTGATCAGACGGCTCCTACAGGAGCCGTCTGATCTGGGTCTACTCTGTCTGCAAAGGCGAAAAAATGTGTTTATATGAAGGAAAGAGTTAATCATACCCCTAAGATGACAGTGAGTGTTTTAGCAAACATGGAGCCTCCCACAATACACACAAGCAGACAGATGGCAAGTACAACCGTGGCATACAGGTACTTGTACCAGCGTCCAGTCACAGGCAGTCCATCCTGCCCATCCACCTGGTAACCTACAAAGATAAGAAGTACTAAATTATTGAGCTGCAAGATATTGTATTGCAATGCAATTTTTGTCATACCCAATATATTGTAATATAATTTATTCAACTAAGATTTTACTAATGGTAGATTGGTCATCAATGAACATTTGTAAACTTTGTAAATATTTAATGAGAAATTCTATCCTTAAAGCCATACTCCATAGGGACACCTTTTGGTACCTTGAAAACAGAGTCGACCCAGATGACAGGGGTATTGTAGGAACTGTCTGATCAGGGTCTGCTCTATTTGTTTAAGAAACAATACATATATATTTCTACAGTTTCTGTCATGGTAAACGATGCCATTATAAAAACTCAGCTTATCAATATTCATACAGATCATATCATGGAGTAAAGGATTAACCCATTCCTCCATAGGCTATTTTTAGACCCAACCTCTTTGAATGAAGCTACCCGTACCGAAAAGGAGAAAATAACTAGAGAAAAGGATTTTTTTTAGAAGTTTGTAGTTCTGAAACCATTGTGATAAATAGAGCATTTGCTCCTAAGGAGCAAATGCTCTATTTATCACAATGGTTTCAAGAAGTGACTATTACAGAGGCATAGAAAGGCGTATTTATGGAGGAAAGGGTTAAACAATACTGCTGTCAACAAAGAAGAGATACTGTTTGTCTGGTCAGGTTCAATCCATGTGCTCTTGTGGAATGTTTACTACTTTCATTCCCATCTATTTGTGCTAAAAGAGACAATCTGGAGACCAGTGACCAGAGATCAACGAAATTTTAGCATGCATAGTTTTACTATAGCTTTAATGGTTTTTATATGAACACAGGATTTTGTTTTGGTCATGGCAGAAACTGTAGAACAAGGAAACAAAGCAGATTCTGATCAGACGACTTCTACAGGAGCCAACAGATCTGAGTATATTCTGTTTGCAAAGGCATTCAATAATTGATTGACATTCTATGATCTGACAGGCATTTTATACTGGGTCAAGGTCAAAACTTTAAACACAGATTACTTGAATACAACTTATCACATCCTAACTGTAAGTAACAATGTCCTTTCTAGCTACAAAAGCATGCCCATTACAGAAAAATAAACAGTGATCACATAATCTTAACCTTTTCCCTGTTCAATATTCATGTAAGAAATAATGACATCATAAATATTTATAAGCTGGATTTTGTTTTTGCTTCGACAAAAACACTAGAATAAGATCTATATCATGTCAAAAGCAGACAGAGCAGACCTATAGGAGCCGTCTGATCTGGATCTTAAGACACATTTATATGAAGGAAAGCGTTAAAGAGCTTGTATGCAAGATATTAACTCTCAAGCTGTAGATCTAACATCCTTATATTCAATGTCTTCAAAATTCAAGGTAAAAAGTATAATTACTATCTAAGGCAACTGCTTAAACTCTTTCCCTATTCTGAATTGAGCATTTCATGAATATTCATTAACATATTGTGTATAATATAAAATTTACAAAGACATTTTTGGCTTAGACAAAAACTGTAGGATCAAATCTACATGTATATAATTCCACAAGCAAACAGAGCAGATCTTGATCAGATAGCTCCTACAAGAACGGTCTGATCTGGATTTACTCTGTTTGCAAAGGGGTTAAAAGGCATTTCTATCAAGTCAAAGGTTAAACAGAATTCATCATCAACTAGCTATATGCATAACAGAAACTCTCTAATTGTAAGTGTGAGACTGCTACAACTTACAGAAAGGTCAAAGTTATTCATCATGGGTCAAAGGTCATTGTCAAAAGTTAATTAGTATCACATGCAACTGATTATACATATATATGTAAGGCCTTAAAGAATGTCAAAGGTCAAGGTTACTCTATACCAAACATGATCTCTAAAATTGTAAAAGTTATAGTTTTTTGTATTTGGTAAAAGGTCAAGGTCAAAAGTAACACCAGTTTACAAGGTAATATTTAAAACAGGTTTCATCATCAGCTAAATTGATGTATAATATGAATTCTCTTGCTGTAAAGATGATTGTCATAGACAAATATCAAATATTTCAAACTTTGGCCAAAAGTCAAACCACAATAAAGCTTTCTGATGCAAAAACTGAACACACTAGTTGATATGGTACAATAAGCAGTGTTAAAGTCACAAGTCAAGGTCAAAGGTTAATTGGCACCGAGACAACTGGTGTGAATAGCATTCAACATAGCTAAATGTATGAAACAATAACACCCTTTGAATACTGAACATTCAAAGTGGAAGCACCCATCAGTGTTTAATAAGAGTCAATTCAGTATGAAAGGTATAAACTGCTAGAAGATTTTGAGTAACAAAAAGTGTAGACCCTGATCACAGGATTCCTATAGGAGCTCTCTGATCTGGGTATGTATACATTACTTGCAAGTGCCCAACACTTGTTTCCCACATTCAAAGGGTTAAACAAGACCATGGCCCTGATATCGCTCACCAGACTATCAGAGGAGAAAGTTTTCAAAGTTTTCACTATACTATAGAAAACTGGCAACCCCTGCGATGAAGCCTCATTTGACCCTGGGAGCATAATTCATATACCTTTTGTAGAAGACTTCAAGATGACGCTATGTGCCAAATATGAAAGCTGAGAACCTTCCAGTTTCAGAGGAGAAAACTTTCAAAGTGTTCACAATATGTTTCTATATAAAACAAGGTACCCCTGGGGCATGGCCAATTTTGACCCCAGGGGCATAATTTGTATAACTTTTGTAGAAGTCCTGAAATTGATCATATGTGCCAATATAAAAGCTGAGAACCTTCCAGTTTCACTGTATGTTTCTATAGAAAACTGGCCAGCTCTGGGGCAGGGCCATTTTTTACCCCAGGGACATAATTTATATACATTCTGTAGAGGACCTCAAGATGATACTAAGTGCCAAATACGAAAACTAACAACCTTCCCGTTTCAGAGAAGAAGATTTTCCAAGTTTTCACCATATATTTCTACAGAAAACTGGCCACCCATGGGGTAGGGCCAATTTTGATTCTAGTGGCATAATCTATATAACTTTTGTAGAGGACCTACAGATGATGCTATGTGCCTATTATCAAAGCTGAGAATCTTCCAGATTCAGAGAAGAAGATTTTCCAAGTTTTCATTATATGTTTCTATAGAAAAATAGCCACCCCTGGGACAGGGCCAATTTTAAGTCCAGGGGCATAATTTATATAACTTATGTAGAGGACCTACAGATGATGCTATGGGCCTAGCTAATATCAAAACTGAGAACCTTCCAGTTTCAGAGAAGAAGGTTTTCAAAGTTTTCACTATGTTTCTATAGAAATTAAGGCATCCCAGGGGCAGGGCCAATTTTGACCCCAGGGACATAATTTATATAACTTTTATAGAGAACCTACATATAATGCTATGTGCCATAGATGAAAGCTGAAAGCCCTGTAGATTCAGAGGAGAATACTTTTAAAGGTTCAATCTGACGACACATGACGCACGCCGACACAAGGCGGACATCACACGATCACTAAAGCTCACCCTGAGCACTTTGTGCTCTATTGAGCTAAAACAAATGACTGTTATAAGCAATGTTAAAGTTTTTCATTATGGGTAAAAGGATGTACCCATTATAAAATCACACTTTAACTTACTGTCCAAGGACAACAATGCCCATGGCACCAAAGTATCACATTAGCTTTCCAGATACTCATCTTGGTGAGCTAAAACACAACAACACATTACTTTGTCAAATATGACTATAGCTAGAATCCCTTATGGGAATTTGGTACATTAAGAATGTTCTTATGTGAAAGGTTGAAACAAAATCCTATCAAAAGTGTCATGGAAGTTGGACACAAAAAATGTAGCTTCATTAGATGAGTAAGCATTCCAAGTATGAAGTCGCTATCTCTAATATAGTTCAAAAGTTATGTCAAAGTGATGTATATTCATCTACAAATATGAGAACTCTTGGTAGAAATGTTGATGAGACTGACTGACAAACATTTAGTCTACCAATGGACTGACATATGTAAAGCAATATGGGAAGCATAAATATTCTGAGGCATTCAAATTCATTTACTTTCTATTATTGAACTTTCATTACTCAGTATTATATTTTGATCAAAATCACTATTAACTGCACTTGAATTAACTCTTTACTCCCTTAAGACACCTTTTGGCACATTTGCACAGAGCAGACTCAGATGAGATGGCTCCTGTAAGAGAAGTCTGATTAGGATTAGCTCTGTTTGCTAATGCAATAATACTATTTCTATGTCTCCGTCATGATAAAAATGTCCTTGTTCATTTAGACATTATGCCATTATAAAAATTCAGCAATTTAATATTCATACAAAGTAATAATTTCTGAAATGAATATTCACAGAATAACAGACTTAAATCTCAAAATCATGTGCAAACATCAGAGTTCTAGTTAAAAGGCATACTTAAGACATCGAAATGAACTACTTTTCATTTCTTCACGAAACTCATTAGAATTGCCTCCGAGAGCTTGACTGAGAAATAAGGTACATGTAATTGTATACAGTAAAAAACCCTCTAAACCGGAATTCTAGTAGAGAAGAATTTAAATACTTTTAGGCAGGTGGCTGCTTAATGCAGAGTGAAAGTCATGCAGAAAGCTCTTACAGGATCTTTATGCATGACTTTCACCCTGCATTAAGCTGCCACCTGTCTCCAACACCGATATTTATAACGTCTGGTTTAGAGGGTTTTTTCTGTATATCTGTAGGCCTCTTATCCAAAGTCCAATCTTCGATATTAATATTATTCAGCTGTAAGCCTGTTAACGGTGTAAATTTGTCTTTATCCAATAAAAGACTATTCTTACCTCCAACACCAAAGTTCTCCATGATTCCCTCAGTGAATCCAGTCACATACAAGGCACATGCCAGCACATTAGCCACATAAAACAGAAACCCAATACTTCCACCAAACTCTGGGCCCAGGGCTCGACTTATCATGTCTATGCAATTAGTTAAAGATTACCATCATATGAACGGACTCAAAGGATGAGGCTGGTTCCATTTTTATCAAGTAATAGTTCCTGCAAAATGTGTTACAACTTAATAAACTTTCCATGTTGATTTTCTGTAATTATTTTACTGAAAACACATGTAATCATAAAAGTCTGCCTACACAATCATAAAAGTCGAACTCTTTGCTTTTTAGCAGGATGCAGTATTATACAGCATGGCACGTTGATGTAAGGATTGATCACAATTTTTATTCACAATACTCTACCCATTATAAATATTTATTAATCTAGTTCTTATAATGAATAATTATGTTTATGGAATTTTTACACCATGGTAAACAGCAGAAACTTAACAAGAGCCGTGCGTGGCGCACACTCGTCTGATTTAGTGCTTGCCCAGCTAAATTTAAAAAAAAATGAATAAAATAAAGGGCCATAACTCCAAAACTTTGAAATCAAGAGTTGTGGTTCTTATGTAGGGGCCTTGCCTTCAATGAGATCTACTAACCTATGAAGTTTCATGTTGATACCTTATACTTTTCGAGTAATGAGCTACATTAAAGTTTTTGCACACCAACGATGGCAACGCCAACGACCACAATGCCTACGACCCAGTGATCACAATAGCTCGACTTTTCTTCGAAACAGACAAGCTAAAAATTGAAAGGGCATTTATATGGAGAAAAGGCTTAAATATACATTCACTTTTCTGGCTTTAAATTATACACCAATCAACCTTCACACACAGAACCAGTCAAGGATACAGTAAGCTCCACCCCCTTCCACGGCCCCATTCGTTGAGATGGCACATATGCTGAACACTGTCAGAATCAAGATCGTGTAGGCCAACAGAAGCTGTAGAATACTGTACAAAATTCCAGCCTGGCCAACAACAAACCCTGAAACAGAAATGGGCAGTTGTCATAAATATTAAGAATGAGTAGTATTGGTGACAAATTGACTTATTCAGCTTTACACACCAGTGGAGAAATATGGTAACTGTATTTTGTTTCTTTCTTAATTATCAAGGAAACTACCCCTAACCCATTCCCTAATATTGACGCTTTTTGACACCTTTGTAAAAGTCACTTCTAAACTACACATTTCTGAAATTTCATTTTTCTATTCAGCAGATATATTCAAAGATGCTGGGTCTAAAATAACTTATGAGATAATGGGTTAATGTCTAATGTGGTACTTCAAAGATACAGATATAGTGCCCTAATTACCCAAAGAAATTCAGACAAACATATGTAGTCAAATGGTGCAGATCCAGATCAGACCGATCCTTTAGGGTGTACACTATTCAATACTATGTCAGTCTGATTTAACCTTATACTCCATAAATATACCTTTCTACGCCTTTGCAAACAGAGTAGACCAAGATCAGACGGCTCCCATAGGAGGCGTCTGATCAGGGACTGCTCTGTTTGCTTATAATGAAATATGGATACATGTATGATTCTACAGTTTCTGCCATGGCTAAAAAGGCCAGTGTCCATGAGCTATTATAATAAATAAATCTAATTAATATCCATGATGTCATTATTTCTTGCATGAATATTCATGAAGGAAATGGTTAATAAGCCCACATGAAAACAAGTGCTGGAATGTGTCACGTAAACCCTTCGACTGTTGAATTTTTCAAAGTGGAATAGTCAATTTATGTTACAGTCCATTCAGAATGAAAGGGTACAATTGACTGAATATTATCAATGACAAACAGTATAGACCCAGATCAGAGGACTCCTCTAGGAGCCCAAGCCCTCTGATCTGGGTCTAAACTGTTTGCAAATGCCATTACACTTGATTCCTACATTCAGATGAATCAGTTCTGCTGAGTCAACGGCTAACATAAGACCTGCATAAACTATGGATGAGTCACTTGTCTTGTGTCCTGCTTTAACCCATTCCCTGTTTTATATTAAAAGTCCAAATTTCGATACCTACTGAATATTCATGGACAAATGTGAAAGGTGGAATACTGTAGCCATTTTGGAAAGTAAAGAAACAGATCTTTCAAATTCAAATTCCATTAGCAAACAGAGCAGACCCTGATCAGATGGCTCCTATAGGAGCCATCTGATCTGGGTCTTCTCTGTCTGCAAGTGCGTGAAAAGGCATTTATATGAGGGACAGGGTTAAGATCAAACTCTTCACTCCAGCGGCGAACATGTACATTTGTAATTACCTAAGCCAACAGCTTGGATCCTGGGACAAAACAATCTAAATTGTCAGACACCTGGACCATAGATTTAGGAGAAATAGAAAGAAAATGTAACTTAGAGTATTATACAAATGTAGTTGTATCCCAAATGACCTAACAATCAAACAGTCTCCAGTTAACCCTTCACCTGATAAAGACGCCTTTCAATGCATTTGCAAACAGAGTAGACTCAGATCAAATGGCTCATGCAGGAAATTATATAGATCTGATTATACACTTTCTGCCATGGTGGTAAAATCTTTGTTCATATCCCATTACAATAACTGATCTATATTCATACTGACATCATTATATATCACATGAATATTCATCAGTTTAACTAAACTCAATTTTCATGCAACTAATGTCACCTGCTTCTATTCTAAAGATTTGTTTAACCCATTCCCTCATATTGAGGATTTTTGATGACTCTGTAAAAGTCACTTTGTGAAACCATTGTGATAAATAGAGCTTTTGCTCCTATAGGAGCAAATGCTCTATTTATCACAATGGTTTTCAAACTACAAAATTCTAAAATTTTCCTTTTCTCCAGTTAATGCTCCATTTCGGTAGATTTATTCAAAGAGGTAACCGTGAATTATTATTTAGTGTATCTAAAAATAGCCTAATGGGTTAATCATTTACAAATGTCTGGATCTAAGTGATATGTCAAATTACATTTTATCTCTGATCAGGATCTTTTAGTCTCAGATCGTGGTCTAAAGTTCTAAACCATTTGAAGCTGTACATGTAGGTAAAAGAGTAAAGTTTACAGTAAATGACCGAGCATGCCAACTCTGAAAACATGCCGTGGGTCCAATGAACACATTCATCAATGAATTATTAAAATGAACGTTTATTTATAAAATAAAATATTGTTCTGTTCTGTTCTGTTTATAGTGTCCACTAAGTGTGATAGGCTTAAAGGATTTTGAATGACAAACAGTGTAGACCCTAGAGGAGCCCTCTGATCTGGGTCTACACTGTTTGCAAATGAGAGTGTATGCATATTCCTGGTCGAAAGGGTTAATAAAATGATCTGGATATACACTATATATTGCAATGTCCAAGTGTTCTTATTCCCGTGACATTGCGCAAATAACAGACTAGAAGACAAACAGATGGACTGACAGATGGACAGACAGATGGACAGATGGTCATTAAGTGTCCACCTGCTAAAGCAGTTTAACAGTTTAAAGCTAAAGCAGATAACACACTTATTCTGTCAACACCATCATCCTTATCTCTAAACATTAGGCATTTAGGAACAAACTGAGACTTAAAATCAATAATACATACTTACCATGTTTAACCCTTAAAATGTGGAAATCAAGTATACACTATACAAGACAATGACAAATACCATAGACCCAGATCAAAGGGCTCCTCAAGGAGCTCTCTGATCAGGGTCTGCACGGTTTGTCATAAAAATCATTTCCTTCAATAATAAAGTTTGATGCAGTATTTTGTTAATAATTAGTATTCATAAAGGGAGGAGCCAGTTTTAATTATTCTGCAGGTTAAAGGTTAAGTCAAACAATTTGTAGTAGCAATTATGTGATGAGATGGTTTAATACAAGCTTTGAAACATTAACCCTTTCCCTGTTCTATGTTTATTTCAAATTTCAATACCTACTGAATATTCATGAACAAAACAGTTAAAATGAAATATGGAAGGTGGAACATTGTAGCCTTTTTGGAAAGTAAAGAAAAAGGTCTATTAAATTCCATTGGCAAAAAGAGCTATAGGAGCCGTCTGATCTGGGTCTACTCTGTTTGCAAATGCATGAAAACATGTTTATATGAGGGAAAGGGTTAAGAGCAATCAACTCTAGACCTACTTATCTCATCTGGTCTTTAATTACTCTTGACCTAGGTCTCATGATGATACAAATACTGTCTTGAATAGCCCTTTCCTTCATATAAATGCCTTTTCATGCATTTGCAAACAGAGTAGACCCAGGTCAAACAGCTCCTTTAGGAGCCATCTGATCAGGTGATAAGGTTCCGCTCTGTTTGCTAAGGGAATTTGATAGATCTGTTTCTTTACTTTCTAAAATGACTACAATGTTCCACCTTCCATAGTTCGTTGAAACTATTTTGTCGATGAATATTCAGTAGGTATTGAAATCTGGAATAAACATAGAACAGGGAAAGGGATACTCCGATAGTAAATATCAGGAAAGTTATAAATCAAGAAATCCCAACAAGACGTGAGGAAAGTCAGGATTTTTCAAGTAGTATCATGTTTGTTATAACTCTTTTAACCCTTTAGCCCCACTGCCATTTGCAAACAGCTTTAATCAGAACAGCTTGAATCCAGAATGAGGTGCCAACTAAGTCAAAATCTGATCAGGATCCACGCTGTTTGATGATCAGTTAATAGTTTCTCAAAAGTTTGAAAAGAATCTGAATTTAATAAAATTGACAGAATTTGAGCAGTCAATTTTTAAAGCCAGATAAGAGTTACTGGTAAGTGAAACAAACGCTTTGACAACTGGTACCTTGATATGTAATGTATCAGTTGAAAGAGGAAAATAATCCAATTGCATTAACCCTTTACTCCATGAAATAATAACATCATGAACACTTTTTTATAATAACATATGTACATTGGATCTTTTATCATTGTTAGAAATTGTTGAGGCAGATCTATTGTAATTGCATAAGAAAACACAGCAAACCCTGATCAGATGACTCCTACAGGATCTGAGTCTACCATGCTTGCAAAGGCACTAAAAAGCGATTGTATGAGGGAAATGGTTAATACGTAATTCAGTTACTATGGAAATGTCAGATATAGAGAATAATAGGTTAGTGCCGTAGATGGGACGCTTTATCCGACGAGGGGAGAAAACGTTGAGGCGAGGCTTGCCGAGCCTCAACTGTTTTCTCTCCGAGTCGGATAAAGGCGTCCCATCTACGGCACTAACCTATTATTCGATTTATCCAGTCAATATAGTTAAATGTCTTTTTTATAGACTCATAACACTCTTGAAATAATTTACATTGAAAATGCAGTTTTTCGATCAACGGATCCCTCCCTTTTCACTTCCATTTAGACGTAAATAGATCTTATGAGCTACCGCAGAGGAATATAGTTTCGATACTTGTATTACAAGAAGGGAAACGTGGTTGAATTTGAAAAATAAGAAGATTTGAATCGAGGGTCGATAAGTTATTTCAAACAGACATGATCTATATTCTTTGGTCAAATTCGAGTTACGTAGTATCGGTTTCTATTTTTAGATTCTACCTAACGTCACTCAGAAATCGATGGAACTGAACAGGCTATATTTAGGTTTATGACTATCACCGTCCCTGTAAGAGTTTATCAATCAAATAATCATGAGAGTGAAAAGAAAACATTTACTTTTTATCTGTCAATCTTTGCTTCCAGGTTTGATTTTATCAAAAACGGGTTTTGCCAGCGGTGGATTAAATTAATAAAAGTGATAAATCAACGTCATTTTGTATGTGGCCTCAGTGGCGTAATCGGTAAGGGCGACGTCTCTAGAGAGATTAGAATTAGTTTTTGTAGGATCAGGCGCGGGTTCGAATCCAGCTGTAGCCAATTATTTTTATTTTTTCTCATTTGAATAATTCTTCTGGTGACCAAATAGATCTGTTAGATCTATTCCATCAACATGTTTATGAATATTTACAGAAAACTAAAATAGGTCCATGGTTATAGAATCATTACGCCTATCTACTAACCTAATAAACCTTCCACTACCGGAAGTAACCTAATAAACCTAAGTTTATTTGCACCCCCTTTATTATGTCACTAGAGAAGCCTGGTGACTGGATAAAATTCATTTCCTGGCTCATTGTAACCCGGCATTACCAAGGTTACTATGCATTGCACACAATAACTATTAGTTTTTACACTGTTTATCAAAGTATCACATAACTTGACTAACATAATAATACAATTTAACCCTTTACTCTATGAATATTCATATAAGAAATAGCAACATGAATATCAATTAGATTAATTGTTATAATAGCAAATGGTCACAGGAATTTTTGGCCATGGCAGAAACATTAGAATCATATCTACATGTATATTATATCATAAGCAAACAGAGCAGACCCTGATCAGACGGCTTCTATAGGAAGGAGCCATCTGATCTGGATCTCCTCTCTTTGCAAAGTTGTAGAAAGGCATATTTATGGAGTAAAGTTTGCCCATAAAGTACTGGAAAACCAGTATTGCATCCATTAAATAAATTTGGCATTCCTTGGATAAACTGGAAATGCATAATGCCAAAGTATTCTTCAGTTTAAGGTCAGAAGTCAAGGTCAAGGTCACATAGTTTTTAAAATTATTGTATTAAGTGACACTCCACAGTCCCAAGATGCATCCACAGAATAAATTTGGCATTCCTTGGGCAAATTGGAAAAGAATAATGCTCTGGACAATGTTAATTCTTAAGTTTATGGTCAGGGGTCAAGGTCAAAGAGTTCTGAAATGGTGTATGGCACTGTGCAGTCCATAGGAGCACCCATAGAACAAATTTGGCTTTTTATGGACATTTTGGAAAATAGTAATGGTTTGGACAATGTTTGTTTAACCTTTTACTCCATAACTACGCCTTTCTACACAATTGTAAACAGAGTAGACCCAGATCAGATGGCTCCTACAGGAGCTGTTTGATCAGAATCTGCTCTGTTTGCCTATGATTTAATATAGATATGATTTTACAGTGTCTGCCCCGACCAAAAATTCTAATGTTCATGTGTCTTTAGAAAAATAACCTAATTAATATTCATGATGTAATTTATTTATCAAATGAATATTCATCGAGTAAAGGGTTAAGTTAAAGGTCAAGGTCACAGAGTTCTGAAGAAGGTGTGTGACACTCTGCATTCCCAAGATGCATCTATAGAATTCCTTTGGCATTCCATGGGCAACTTTGAAAAAAAAATATAACAAACATGTAACAGTAGGCCATTCAACACAAAAGCTTTAAATCTTGGGAAAATGTCTCCTACTTAAAGTGAACTCTTTACCCATGAATACTTTTTCATTAAGGAATTAAATTTTGTTCCTGCATGAACATTCATGGACTCATACACATTAACAATGGAAGTTTTGGCAGTGACAGACATTTCAGAATTAATTAGATCTATACCATTCCATAAGCAAACAGAGCAGATCCTGATCAGACAGCTCCAACAGGAGCAGTTTGATCTGTGTCTTCTCTGTTAGCAAGGATGCCAAAGGTCACCTCTATTATGGAGAGGGTTAACCCTTCGCTTGCTGAATTTTAAAATTCGTTGCTCCTTCTTTACCCATGCCCTGTTGTATAATTACATATATCTGTGTACATGTATTTCGCTGTGCAGTCACTGCTATGGAGCGCACTGGTTGCACAATCAACTTGTAAATAGTGCAGACCCTGATGAGACAGCTCCTGCAGGAGCTGTCTCATCTGGGTCTTCACTATTTACAGGTAGGTATATTGACGCGATTAGCAAGAGAAGGGTTAACAGTTTTTCCATTTCTCTTACAGTGTCAAACAGTTTGGATCCAGATTAGACATTGAATAACTTGGCATCTTATCAGGGTCCTAAAGTTCTCCCTGACAACTCTGGTTCTTGAAATATAAGAAATGTGTTGCAGTATGCAACAAATTTCTTCCATTGATATTCATAGTTAAAGATTAAGAAGCTTCATCACAGAGACTGGACACAAATCATTCATGTTCTCTATGAATATGCCATAGTTTGTTTTAACCAGTACTTTTCCACCTCACTTGGCAACACTATATGACAGTTCTTTTTCTCTGGCTTCTACACAGTGCCATAAAAAGGACCCATTCCCAATGATACAAGTTTTCACAAGGCAGTCCAAAGGACAGCTATATCCACCGCTGCTGAATTTGAATGTAAGAACAATTGACCTTCAGTTGTGACCTTAACCTTGAGCCGACATTTTCTGCACATTTTCTGCACATCGTCTCAATTTAGCTAACACTTGACTCAAGTTTTATGAAAATACTTCAAAGGATTTAGAAGATATGGAGCAGACACGAAAACTAAATGGAAATTGAAGGTTAAAACACTTGACTTTCAAATGCGACCTTGACCTTGAGCCAACATAACTGCTATAAGCCATAAGTGTTCCGCACACTGTCTTAACTTGGTTAACATTTGAGGAAAGTTTCATGAAAATCCTTCCATTGGTATAGAAGATATGGAGGGAATACAAAATTACTCCTGACCTTCAAATGTGACCTTGACCCAGGCCTGGAAAATTCCACTCGTCCGCTCGCCATGACGAGTAACTTTCTTGCAGGACGAGTAGAATTTCAGAAATTTTAACTATGAATTTAAGTAAAATAAGACAAAAGCAGCAGGCAGGACTAGTAAAATTTTTAGGATTTTTCCAGCCCTGCCTTGACCTTGAGCCGACATGACTGCCACATGTGTTTTGCACATCGTATCAATTAAGCTAACATATGACTCAAGTTTTAAGAAAATTATTATTATTATTATTATTATACCACATTTATATAGCGCTCTTTTCACACTGGATATGTGCGTTCAAAAGCGCTTCACATGGATGAAATCACTAACCGGAACGATCCGCATGATTATCTATCCAGACAATGAAAGATGTACAATAGTTATGAAATTGCTAGCCAGAAGGAACTACATGTACATGATTTTCCACCCGGTCAGTGAAAGATATGAAAAAGATATACAATAGATATGAAATCACTATCCGCAAGGAATAGCATAAACTGTATTAACAAACAAGTTGACTGAAAGCCATGCTCATCAATATCACAAATTATAATAATCTATATTAACAAACTTGATAGAGACAAGTTGACTGAAAGCCATGCTCATCAATATCATAAATTAGAACTAGAGGTTTTTGTCACAAAAACGGATGTCTCCACTCTAATAAAAACAGTATGTAAAGGGAAATCACTAAAAATGTTATGGACTTGATGATTGATACTTCCCCTCATTATGCACTTTCCACACATTTTTCAAGAAGAAAATGATAACAGCTAATAACTCTAAAAATATTGACACCAGAGTTATGGCCCTTGTGCACGACACTTACTTTCATCATGCTCTTTCCATAATGAAATGTCATTCCAATAGCATCAGTCGAACAGGAGTTATTGATCGGACAAAAATTGTAACAAAGGGAAATAACTCCAAGAGTATTGAAGCCGAGTTATGGCCCTTGTTCATGACACTTTCTCTCATCATGCTCTTTCCATGTATGAAGTTTCAATACAATGGCAAGAGCCATGTAGGAGTTATCATCCAGACAAGAAAGCGTTAAACAAATGTACAAAGGGCAATAACTCTCAATTTATTGAAGCCAGAGTTAAGGACATTATGCATGACACTTTCTCTTATCATGATCTTTCCATGTATGAAGTTTCACTCCAGTGGCATGAGCCATATAGGAGCTATCATCCTGACAAAAAATTGTTATTTTTTACAAAGGGCAATAACTCCGATATAAGTGAAACAAGAGTTATGGACCTTAAGCATGACACTTTCTCTTATCATGATCTTTCCATATATGAAGTTTCAATCCAATGGCATGAGCCATATAGGAGTTATCGTCCGGACAAACAATTGTGAAAAAAAAATACAAGGGCAATAACTCCATTATTAGTGAAGCCAGAGTTATGGACCTTGTGTATGACACTTCCTCTCATTATGATCATTCCATATATGAAGTTTCAATCCAATGGCATGAACCATATAGGAGTTATCGTCCGGACAAAAAAGTGTTATTTTTTTACAAGGGGCAATAACTCCTATATTAGTGAAGCCAGAGTTATGGACCTTGTGCATGACACTTCCTCTCATTATGCTCTTTCCATATATGAAGTTTCAATCAACTGGCATCAGGCATATTGAAGTTATCGTCCGGACAAAAAGTGTGACAGACAGACAGACAGACAGACAACTCTCACGAAAACAATATGTCTCCCCCATATAAATATGGGGGGAGACATAATAAATGGGCTGACTGAAAATCATTCCATTTATATGACTATTGGGTCAACTGTTAAGAATTAAGGAGATATGGAGCAGTTACAAAATGTAACCTTGACCTTGAGCTGACATGACTGCCAAATGTGTTCTTCACATCATCTCAACTTGGTTAACATTTGAGGTTAATTTCATGAAAATCCTTGCCGGGGTATAGGAGATGAAGCAGACACAAAATTGTTATGGACAGATGGACGGACGAATTTTCTAATGGATTGAACCTTGTGGGACTTTTCTTTTGTTTAAAAAAGACACACAAGTCAAAAAACAGACCCATAGACTCATAGTCCCATAATGTATCACTCATGACAGCTGACAGACAGATGGACAGACGAAGGCCATTCCTATTACCCCCTCTGGAACATTTTTCACAGTTTGGTGAAAAAAAGTCCAAACAGAGACCAAATTTTGTTTAAAATGTTAAAAAAATAAGTTAAAATGGGACCAAATATGTTTTACAAAGTTTTATGTGGGAAAAAAATCCCAATTATTAAAATGCATTTTTTTCAAAAACTGCCAGAAAAAGGCCCGTATGAACACCATGCACCCATCTTGATTGATGGTAATCACAGGTTCAAATTGCAATATTTGTTTCTCTGATGACATTGACTTTCCCTGTTCTATATTTATTCCAAATTTCAATACCTACTGAATATTCATGGCCAAAAGAGTTACAATGAAATATGGAAGGTGGAATATTGTAGCCATCCTAGACAGTAAAGAAAAATTAATTCAATTAACAAACACAACATACCTTGATCAGACGACTCTTATAAGAGCTGTCTGATCTAGGTCTGGTCTGTTTGCAAATGCTCATGCCATTGGATTGAAAGTGTTTATATGAAAGAAAGGGTTAATGGCTGAGAATAACAAGTTGCATGCTTTGTCACAACAGGTGGTGCCTATGGCATAGAGGTCAGTATACTGAGAGGTTAAAGTCAACAGCTCAACCACACTGGTGCAAATATTACCATGAATGGCCAGTCACCTGAAGACCAGCTTTGACCCAATACAAGCAACATTAACCATTCGCTTGCTGTTCACGTCAATATACCTACCTGTAAATAGTGAAGACCCAGATGAGACAGCTCCTGCAGGAGCTGTCTCATCAGGGTCTGCACTATTTACAAGTTGATTATGCAATCAGTGCACTCCACAGCAGTGATTGCACAGCGAAATACCTGTACACAGTTAAGATATATGTAATTATACCACAGGGCATGGGTAAAGAAGGAGAAATGTATTTTAAAATATAAGCTCAATTAATTAACCATTTCAATGTTGAAGTATTTCAAACAGTGAATATAAGTTACCATGTTGCATTTGGCTGCCAACGTAAATAACCCACATTTATATGGAAAAACAAAACAAAATAAGATTTGTGGAGTGCTATTTTGTAAGAATTTGGGACAAATTCTTGTGTAGAGGGTCATGTGTAGAGGGTCATGTAAAATGTATATGGTATACTATCCAGGTCTACTCTGTTTAGGATAAGAAAAGCGTATTTATGGAGTAAAGTGTTGAACACCCATGGAGAGAGGACTGTCCAAACACTTAACCCTTTCTTCCATAAATACGCCTTTCTACGCCTCTGTAAAAGTTACTTTGCGAAACCATTGTGATAAATAGAGCATTTGCTCCTAAAGGAGCAAATGCTCAATTTATTACGATTGTTTCAAATTTCAAAATTCTAGAAATTTCCTTTTCTCTAGTTAGTGATCCTTTTTCGGTGGATTATTTCAAAGAGGTTATGTCTAAAAATAGCCTATAGAGTAAAGGGTTAAGATATTAATTATGATATACATAATTATATTTTTTATTTACCTATTCGAAGAAGCAGCATTGTGCTGAACATGGACAGTGCTATTGGACAAAAGACTCCTGCAAACGTTCCTAAAGTTCTTCTACTTATTCCAGATGTTGATGCGCGAACACTCATTCCCCGTGTCATTCGCCATATCATTGGCGAGTGAATCAGGGGGGCTTCTTCGCAGTCATCAAAGATGCCTGAGCTTGATCCCGATTCCACATGACTTTCATCAGCCATTGTATGTCTGTATGAGCTGATGCCCTCCACTCAGAATAACAGTTCAAAACCTATTAGTAATGTCACAGGTTTATGTTCCTTGTTAAATATTGTCTTTCCAAAATTAATTCTCAGACTAGCAAGTCATTTTTAGTTACACAATCCCTTCTGAATGCCAACCTGGAATAAAATGTCCATTAAAACTTTTGTTTACCACTGTTTACATTAACTACCCTATACACTCCGTATGATGCTATCTAGAGGTATTACTATCCACCAACACTCACTGAGTTAATAACCATTTGCAAACAGTGTAGACCCAGATCAGAGGGCTCCTAGAGGAGCCCTCTGATCTGGGTCTGCACTGTTTGTCATCCAAACTCTTCAATCAAACTCATCCGTACCCAACACTGTACCTAGAAGTATTGCTAGATCATCTATTCAGTAATAGCCTATCTTTCCTGCATATACAGATACCTAATCTGCCCTTTCATCCAGTGTGTAAAGTTGAACAAGTCAATTTAAAACCATTTTGATTACTTTAACCCTTTCCTTTATATAAATGCCTTTTCATGCATTTGCTAACAGAGAATACCCAGATCAGATGGCTCCTGTAGGAGCCGTCTTATCAGGTTCTGCTCTGTTTGTTAATGGAATTTTATAGATCTGTTTCCTTAGTTTCTAAAATGGCTACAAATTATTATGTTCCACCATCCGTATTTCATTTATGATTATTTTGTCCATGAATATTTAGTAGGTATTTGTACTAAAAATTTGTACTGAAATTCGGACTAAATATAGAACAGGGAAAGGGTTAAATTAGAATAACACAGTAGCAAATAGTTTAGATCCTGATCATTCAGTAGTCTTTTGATCCTGGTCTGCACTGTTTACCTAAATATGTCTTTCCAAATACCAAGAATAATTAAGACTAGACATGCAGCTTTTAAGTAGAACAGAAATGACCCTGAAAATGACCTTTTCTGTTTGGTGAATGACCTGCTTTCATTCCAAAGCCGTTTATTCGTTTCATACATTGTAGAACCAGAACAAAGACAATGTAACTCAAATAATCAAGTAATTTCCCTGAGTGTAATAATTCCTGACAAATTTTGTACATATCTGACAGTTTTGACAGCGGTTACTACATTTGTACTTGAATATGAAATTACTGATCATTGGTGGTATGCTTTGGTCATCTAGTAACTGCACAAGCAAACAATTTCCAAGTGAATCAACTTTTTGCACAAGAAGTTGTTGTCTGACCATTTTGTCGTCTGCTTCGAATTCTAAACCTTTTCCCTGTTTAATATTCATGTAAGAAATAATAATTTCATGAATATTTATTAGCTGAGTTTTTATAACGACATATACATGTTTTGCTCAGGTATAAACTGTAGAATCAGATCTATATTATACCATAAGCAAACGGAGCAGACCTTGATCAGACGGCTCCTACAGGAGCTGCCTATTCTGAGTCTACTCTGTAAAGGCATGAAAAAGTGTTTATATGATGGTAAGGGTTAAAGTGGATTTTCTCCATTGTTTTGAAAGCCATTATCAGAGTATCAACCAGTTTAGATCCTGATGAGACATCCAGTTACTCCGCTCAACTTTATCATGCATTTGACAAGGACCATAAATTCACTATCCGAAATCCTCAATCAAAATTAGTTCTTTCATACTGAATGGACAATACCACTACACTGTACCTAACACAGAGCCACTATATTCTACCCTCCACTAACACTCACTGCAACCATTTGCAAACAGTGTAGACCCAGATCAGAGTGTTCTTAGAGCAGCCGGCTGATCAAGGTCTACACTGTTTGTCATCTAAAATCTTCTATCCAATTCAATCCTTTCATACTGAATGGTCTGTGCCAGCCCAGTGTACCTGACACTATACCAAGCAGTATTACTATCCACCAACAACCATTGCTTCATGTCAGACTATCCACATTCATCCTAGAATAATAGTCAGAAATCAATTCGAGGGCTTGGTGCAAAACTATTCTAACTCCTTCACGAAGTGAAGGAGTTAGAATAGTTTTGCACAAAGCCCTCGAATTGTTCCCTCTCCTCCAGTTTGTAAAGCTGAACAAGTCAATTTAGTACCATTTTGATAAGTTTAAATTACATTGAAACTGTTGCAAATAATGAAAACCCAGATCTTCAGGACAGGAGCTGTTTGATCTGGGTCTGCATTATTTGCCTATGTTTGTCTGTTTGAATATTTAGGATTACTATCATAACTGTTCTCTAAATACAGTATCAACTTTATCTCAATTTGCCTCAACTTAACACAGTATCATTTTTATCTCAGTTTGTCAAATTTCATATCATAAGCAGCATACAGTGATCAGGCAATTTAAACTACAACTTCCTGATATGCACACGATAGTCTATTATTAACACTGACCCTAAAAGGAAATTAAACCCTTCTCATGCTGAATATTCAAATGTGAAACTATGAATATTAATAAGCTACTGGATCAGGTGTAGTCATTGCATTAAAATGGCAAATATTGCAGACCCATATGAGACAGCTCCTGGAGGAGCTGTCTCATATGGGTCTACAATATTTGCAAATGCAGACATGTATGCTAATAGCATGATAAGAATTAAACTTTAATTTTTGGATAATTTATTTTGTTAGCAAAAATGTTGCTGCGTAAGGAAACTCTTTATCTCATGAATTTTCATATAAAAAATAACAAGGCAGTCCAAAGGACAGCTATATCCCCCACCGCCGCCACTTAAATTAAGACATTGACCTTAAGGTGATACAATGGGTTTTAACGTGGTTGACATTCAACCTTCCAGTTGTTAAGAAAATAGGACGCGGAAACAAATATAATGGAAACTGAAGGTAAGAACACGACTTTCAAATGTGACCTTGACCTTGAGCCGACATGACTGCCACATGTGTTCTGCACATCATCTCAATTCGGTTAATATTTGACTCAAGTTTTATGAAAATCCTTCAAATGGTTTAGAAGATATGGAGCAGACACGAAATGTAATGGAAATTGAAGATTAAATCACTTGGCCTTCAAATGTGACCTTGACCTTGAGCCGACATGACTGCCACATATGTTCTGCACATTGTCTCAACGTGGTTAACATTTGAGGCAAGTTTCTTGAAAATCCTTCAAGGGGTATAGGAGATAACGAAACTATAATGGAAATTGAAGGTAAGAACACTTGATCTTCAAATGTGACCTTGACCTTGAGCTGACATGACTGGCACATGTGTTCTGCACATCGTCTCAATTTAGCTAACATTTAACTAAACTTTTATGAAAATCCTTCAAAGGCTTTAGAAGATATGGAGCGGACACGAAAATGTAACGGAAATTAAAGGTTAGAACACTTGACCTTCAAACGTGACCTTGACCTTGAGCCAACATGACTGCCACATGGGTTCTGCACATCGTCTCAATTCATTTAATATTTGACTCAAGTTTTATGAAAATCCTTCAAAGGGTTTAGAAGATATGGAGCGGACACGAAACTGTAATGGCAACTGAAGGTTTAAACACTTGACCTTCAAATGTGCCCTTGAACTTGAGCCGACATGACTGCCACATGTGTTCTGCACATCATCTTAATTTGGTTAATATTTGACTCAAGTTTTATGAAAATCCTTCAAAGGGTTTAGAAGATATGGAGCGGACACGAAATGTAATGGAAATTGAAGATTAAATCACTTGGCCTTCAAATGTGACCTTGACCTGACATGACTGCCACATATGTTCTGCACATTGTCTCAACGTGGTTAACATTTGAGGCAAGTTTCTTGAAAATCCTTCAAGGGGTATAGGAGATAACGAAACTATAATGGAAATTGAAGGTAAGAACACTTGATCTTCAAATGTGACCTTGACCTTGAGCCGACATGACTGGCACATGTGTTCTGCACATCGTCTCAATTTAGCTAACATTTAACTAAACTTTTATGAAAATCCTTCAAAGGCTTTAGAAGATATGGAGCGGACACGAAAATGTAACCGAAATTAAAGGTTAGAACACTTGACCTTCAAACGTGACCTTGACCTTGAGCCAACATGACTGCCACATGGGTTCTGCACATCATCTCAATTCATTTAATATTTGACTCAAGTTTTATGAAAATCCTTCAAAGGGTTTAGAAGATATGAAGCGGACACGAAACTGTAATGGCAACTGAAGGTTTAAACACTTGACCTTCAAATGTGACCTTGAACTTGAGCCGACATGACTGCCACATGTGTTCTGCACATCGTCTTAATTTGGTTAACATTTGACTCAAGTTTTATGAAAATCCTTCAAAGGGTTTAGAAGATATGGAGCGGACACAAAAATGCAATTGAAATTGAAGGTTAAAACCCTTGACCTTCAAATGTGACCTTGACCTTGAGCCGACATATCTGCCACATATGTTCTGCACATCGTCTCAACATTTGAGGCAAGTTTCTTGAAAATCCTTCAAGGGGTATAGGAGATATGGAGCAGACACGAAATTGTTACGGACAGACAGACAGAAGGACGGACAGACAGACAGACAGACGAAGGCCATTCCTATAACCCCCCTCCGCTATGCGGTGGGGGATAATGACATCATGAATATCAGTTACCAGTCGACCAAACTGGATATTTGCATATCAACAGAAATTTCGGCCATGACAAATAACTGTACAATCAGATCAACATTTTTCCATTAGTAAACACAGTAGACCCTGATCAGTGACCCGAAATCTGATCTGGGTCTACTCTGTTTGCAATGGCATGAAAAGGTATGTCTATCAAGTAAAGGGTTAATTTGAGATCTCTTGTCTTATCCAATAGTGCATACAGAGGGTACAGATAGCTAACCCTTTCCCTGTTCATGAATATTTATTAGATTAATATTTATAATGACATATGTACACAGAGGTTTTGTATTGAATGGTAAAACTGTAGAACCAGATCTCTATCATTCTACAAACAAACAGAGCAAACCCTGATCAGACGGCTCCTACAGGAGCAGTCTGATCTGGGTCTACTCTGTTTGCATATGTGTAAAAATGTGTTTATATGAAGGTAAGGGTTTACCAAGCATGTGTGCCTGATTAACCCCTATCCTTCACATAAACCTGTTTTCAAACATCTACAAACAGAGTAGACCCAGATCAGTCTGATCAGGGTCTGCTGTTTGCTATTTATGGAATTTGATAGATGTTTCTTTAGTGTCTAAAATGGCTACATTGTTCTACCTTCCATATTTCATCATAATTATTTTATTAATGAATATGCAGTAGGTATTGAAATTTGGAATAAATATAGAACAGGGAAAGGGTTAAATAATTACAAAATGAGAATCACATGATAATAAATGTATATACATGTATGTATGAACCTGTTAACCCACACATGCATTGTCATTTGTAAACAGTGTAGACCCACATCAGGGGGCTCCTAGAATTTTGTATAGTTTGTAATTAATCATTCAAAATCAAATTTAAGCCTTTCATACCGAGTGGAATCTATAGTTAACCCTTTCCTTCATATAAACCCCTTTTCAAGCCTTTGCAAACAAGAGTAGATCCAATTTAGAATTCATGGCTCCTGTAGGAGCCGTCTGATCAGGATCTGCTCTGTTTGCTAATGGAATTTGATAGATCTGTTTCTTTAGTTTCTAAAATGGCTACAATGTTCCACCTTGTTCTCCACATGTTATTATACCTATATTTCATCCATGAATATTCAGTAGGTATTGAAATTTGGATTAAATACAGAACAGGGAAAGGGTAAGCTACACCCTGGTAAGTTAACCCTTTCCCTTTATATAAATGTGTTTTCACGCATTTGCAAACAGAGTAGACCCAGATCAGACGGCTCCTAGAGGAGCCATCTGATCAGGGTCTACTCTGTTTGCTAATAGAATGTGATAGATCTGTTTCTTTGCTTTCTAAAATGTCTACAATGTTCTACCTTCCATATTTCTTTATAACTATTTTGTTAATGAATATTCAGTAGGTATTGAAATTTAACCTAAATACAGAACAGGGAAAAGGTTAAAGACCTATCTGGCACTACAAACAGCTTGGATCATGATGCAATGCCAGATTACATCACATCATTAACCCTTTACCTCATGAATATTCATGTAAAAAAGCATGAATACATATTGACTGGATCTTGATAATGGGTTATGATTATAGGAAATGTGGCTATTGCAGAAACTGTAGTTTCTGATTTAGATAAGTCTGTAACCAAACAGAGCAGATCGAGACCCCGATCAGAATATTCATGAAGTCATGAGTTACATGTATTTAGTGTTGAAAGGCTTTACACATGCAAAAGCAAGGAATATTGCATCTTAGCCAGTCTGAAAATGCATATATATATAAGTTACTGAAATTTATTGACTTGTAAATTAACCCTTTCCCTGTTGAATACAAGTAAGAAATAATGCCATCATGAATATTTATTATTATTTTTATTTATAAAACTGTAGAATCAGAATTCAGTTATATAAGTAGACAGAATAGACCCTGGCTCCTATAGAAGCCTTATGAGCTGGGACTACTCTATTTGCAAAGGTGTTTATATGAAAGAAAGGGTTAATAACACATTGGGCAATTATTATGGAGATGTGGGAGATATTTGCTATGTAAATAAATGTAGGATTTAACCACACATCCACATTTGAAAATAACACTGACCTGAACATTATCAGACATGAAAAGAAAATAGTATACTGTGTTTCACTGAACAGGAACGAGAATAAATTTGATACTCTTAACCCTTTCCTCCATACATACTCCTTTCTACGCCTCTGTAACAGTCACTTTATGAAACCATTGTGATATTTATCACAATGGTTTCAAACTACAAAATTCTAAAAAAAAAACTTTTCTCTAGTTAATGCTCCTTTTCGGCAGATTTATTCAAAGAAGTTGGATCTAAAATAGCCTTTGCGGGAATGGGTTAATTACCCAAAGAATTCAGGCAGACTAACAGAGGCAAATAGTGCAGACCCAGATCAATTTGCTGCTGCAGGTGCAGTTTAATCAGGGTTAGCACTATCTGCTACTACAGTAGAATCGGTCTTAACCCTTTCCTCCATAAATACTCCTTTCTACGCCTCTCTTATAGTCACTTTTTGAAACCATTGTGATAAATAGAGTATTTGCTCCATAGGAGCAAATGCTCTATTAATCACGATGGTTTCTATACTGTACAATTATAACATTTTCCTTTTCTCTAGTAAATGCTCCTTTTTGGTAGATTCATTCAAAGAGGTTGGGTCTAAAAATAGCCCATGGAGGAAAAGGTTAATCGCTAATTCATTTATGGAACACATGGCTCTTAAAACGTAAATGGCTGCTTAATGTAGGGCAAAAATAATGCAGAAAGCTCCTATTGCAGCTTTCTGCATTACTTTTGACATGCAATAAGCTTAGTAACCATCTGCCTTACAGATCCATAATAAAACTCTTTTTGATGGCCACTTAAGACAGGTTGTACTGTATGTCAGTCTAATGTAACAATATCAGAATTATCCAAATTGTGCCTAATTGGCCAATTCAGCTTTACAAACCCATGGAGAGAGAAGATTGGGTGTCTGAACACTAGTCTAACAGATTGGGTGTCTGAATACTAAAGAGTAATTGGGGCAATTTTCTGCAAAACTTTTTGTAAACAATCTTGCCATTTGCGGCTGAGCCTTTGGCAGAGGTGAATGAGGTGACTAATAAAAGAGCGTGATGAATCAAGGCGGTTTCTGAAGGAGCCGTCATGGTCTGCACTGTTTCCTTCACAAATCATTTTTAAAAATGCATGTTTGTATAAAGACTTCTTGCCTACATACATCAAATTGAAAGTAATATTTGCATGACTACAGTAAAACAACTCTAAAGCAGACATTAAATTTAGTACAAATATCAGTCTTGGAGACAGGTGGCAGCTTTAATGCAGGAAGGAAGTCATGCAGAAAGCTCCTCTAAACATCCACCTCCATAAAAGTATCTAAATTCTCCTCTAGGAGATTTCTGCATGATTTTCACCCTGCATTAAGCAGCCCCTTGCTCGAAAGCATCTAAAATCTTCTTTACTAGAATTCCCATTTAGAGAGGTTTACCGTTTTATTCAGACAAGTCTAGGGCTGAAACTGGAGATCTCATTCAGAGCATAGGAGTCTGTACCGCTTCACTGGAGTCTCTATATAGTATATACTACATAAAATTATTATTATATAGTATGTATAAACTCCCATGAAGTGATACAGACCCCTATGATTCAGGAAGAATTAAGTTAAGCTGGATTCAGGTAGAAGTTCAAGTCATGATTTCGGATCTCCCTTTATGCTCTATGTATTTAATATTCATACATATAAGCTCAAAATTGGGAGAAATCAGGAAGTTCACCCTTTCCCTAAAGAATATTTATGCATGAATTGATCACTTCATGAATATTCACTTAATTTCAATAATTTAACCTTTTCCCTGTTCTGTGTTTATTACAAATGTCAATACCTACTGAATATTCATGGACAAAAAGGTTACACTGAAATATGGAAGGTGGAGCATTGTAGCTGCTGCCATTTTAGAAAGTAAAGACACGGATCTTTGAAATTCTATTAGCAAACAGAGTAGACCCTGATCAGACAACTCCTCTAGGAGTCGTATGATCTGGGTCTACTCTGTTTGCAAATGCGTGAAAACATGTTTATATGAGGGAAAGGGTTAAAGGGAATTATTGACTTTGAGAAAACTATAGGATCAGATATATTTAAATTCATAAGTAAACAGAGCAGACCCTGATGACAAAGCTTATACAGGAGCTTCTGACCTGGGTCTACTCTGTTTGCAGATGCATAAAAATGGGTTTAGATCTTGTGAGGAGCCGCAAAGGCATGAAAAGGCCTTTATGTGAGGGAAAGGGTTAACGGAGACT
Source organism: Azorinus chamasolen (assembly GCA_963576725.1). NCBI lineage: Eukaryota > Metazoa > Mollusca > Bivalvia > Cardiida > Solecurtidae > Azorinus > Azorinus chamasolen. Next base: position 56,311,637 of record OY755249.1, read on the forward strand.
TAACTGAGTAATCGCCTTCTTGCTAGAAATTTGGTTTGCTTTGAAGAAAACTGCTACATGTATAAGGACATACAGTATAATCTCTTAAATAAACTCCTCAAGGGTGTTACATTTGCATTTTGTATAAGTGGTTACTTTAATGATACAGAATGAAAGCAATGCAGAATGTCTGCCTTAACCCGTTCCTCCATAAATATGCCTTTCTACGCCTCTGTAATAACCACTTCTTGAAACTGTAATATTGTCATGGAGATTGGCAGCAGATTAAGGGTAAAGGACTAAAGAGGAAATGAATGACCATTTAAAGCGAATTGTCTGTTATAAACAAAAGGCCGATTATACAATTTGGTTAACATTTCCTGGTTCACTAACTGCATAAATATAGAGCTAAATTCTAGCTAAGAGGAGACCTGGGAGACCTAGGAGACCGGCTGGAGAGTGGCTGGAGAGTGGCCAAGGGGGGTCTAGAAGTCGGGGAGATGCTGCCAGTTTCACATATCTCTAGGTTTGAGAAATAAAGTTCAGAACAGAAGTTATGGTGTTGTTATTATCCTAACCGCTATATTACAAAACCATTGTGATAAATAGAGTATAAATTTGCTCCTATAGGAGCAAATGCTCTATTTATCACAATGGTTCCAAACTACAAAATTCTAAAATTTTACTTTTCTCTAGTAAATGCTCCTTTTGGGTATAATTATTCAAAGACGTTGGGTCTAAAAATAGCCTATGGAGGAAAGGGTTAAGTTCTGCACCTGTATTTTAAAAAGAAACACACCTATATATTTCTTTAGTTAATTAATGGTTATCATATAGAAGGTAATTTTTTTTTTAATGATCGTTAGTTTCCCTAAGAAGAAAGTAGTTGTTTATTAGAGTGGGTATGTTTATTCTCAAGAATATGGTAGGTTTAAATGTGTTTACTTTTTTTTCTGAAGAAACCTGCTATTAGGAGACCAGAGCTAATACTAATTAAGCAATGGCTAACTATTACTTCTAAATCTTCAAGGTTATAAATAATCCAGGGAAATTAACCCAACCCTTGCAGACAGGTAAAATCAATGTAAGGAAAGCAGCTGACTTTTGTCCATGTATAAAACAAGCACAGCATGTGTCAAGATGCCAATGCCTCTCTTATTTTACCCTTAACCTAACCCTTTACTCCATGAATATTCATATATAATTAAGATTAACCCTTCGCTTGCTATTCACATCAATATACATGTACCTACCTGTAAACAGTGAAGACCCAGATGAGACAGCTCCTGCAGGAGCTGTCTCATCAGGGTCTGCACTATTTACAATTTGATTGTGCAACCACTGTGCACTCCATAGCAGTGATTGCACAGCGAAATACTTGTACACAGTGAATATACAATGTATATGTAATTATACAACAGGGCATGGGTAAAGAAGGAGAAATGCATTTTTAAATTCAGCAAGCGAAGGGTTAATTGTTATAATAGCACATGGAGACAGGAATTTCATAGCAGAAACTGTAGAATCATATCTATATTATATCATAAGCAAACAGAGCAGACCGTAATCAGATGGCTGCTACAGGAGCCGTCTGATCTGGGTCTACACTGTTTGTAAAGGTGTAGAAGGGCATATTTATTGAGTAAAAGGAATAATGAACATTATATACATGCAAGACTCTGTCCATTATAAGTATACATTAATTCAGCACTTATATAAACCCTTCACTCAATGAATTTTCATGAAAAACGAGTAACTGGAGCATTGAAAGCAATGCCATAGTCCCATACTGGCTGAAATTTCACTCCAAATGCTGTAATTCCGTGACAAATCAATGAAGCGTAGCAATATTCAAACTTGACCTGTAACTAATTATAATAAAACTACAAACCAAATATCACTTCAATATCTGCTAGGGTTTAGAAAAAAAATCCTGAAAACCTAGTTTCCTAAAAATTTGTAAGTCAAACTGCTGTAATTCCTTGCAAAACCAATATGCCTATCAAAATTCAAACTTGATCTTTACCTCATTATAATAAAGCTAAATAAAAAACAAGATGTGTTTGTGAAACACTATGCCCCCTCATATATTTGACCTCTGACCTTGAAGGATGACCTTGACCTTGACATGTCACCCATCAAAATGTGCAGCCTTATGAGATACACAAGCATGCCAAATATTAAGTCTCTATCTCTACTGGTCCAAAAGTTATGGCCAATGTTAACGTTGGCGATTTGACCCATATATTTGACCTCTGACCTTGAAGGATGACCTTGACCTTGACACGGCACCCCTCAAAATGTGCGGCTTTATGAGATACATATGTATGCCAAATATCAAGTCTCTATCTATACTGGCTCAAAAGTTATGACCAATGTTAAAGTTGCTGACAAACAAACAGACAAACAGACAAACGGACAAACAGACAAACAGACAAACAGACAGACAGACAGGGCAAAAACAATATGCCCCCGACTATCGTCAATGGGGGCATAAAAATATCACTTCAATACCTGCTAGGGTATAGATACAAATCTGGTAAGCCTAAAATTTCCTGAAAATTTGTAGGTCAAACAGCTTTAATTCTATGAACAATCAATGTAGCGTAACAAAATTCGAACTTGATCAGTAACTCATCATAACAAAGCTACATACCAAATATAACATCAGCATCTGCATTAATGGTTTAGAAACAAAGACCGGAAAACCTAAAATTCCACAAATGTTCTAAGTCCAACTGCTGTAATTCCGTGAAAAATGAAAGTAGTGTAACAAAATTCAATCTTGATCTGTAACTCATTATAATAAAGCTACATACCAAATATCACTTCAATATCTGCTACAGTTCAGAAAAAAACACTCCCGAAAACCTGAAATTTCCTGAACATTTCTATGTCAAACAGCTGTAATTCTGTCAAAACTCAATGTAATGTAACAAAATTGAAACTCGATCTGTAACTCATTATAATAAAGCAACATACCAAATATCACTTCAGTATCTGCTATGGTTTAGAAAAAAAATCAAGAAAACCTGAAATTTCGGTGAAAAATCAATGTAGTGTAACAAAATTAAAACTTGATATGTAACTCATTATAATAAAGGTACATACCAAATATCACTTCAATATCTTCAAGGGTCTAGAAAAAAAAGTTCAGAAAACCTAATATTCCAGAAAATTTCTAAGTTCAGAAAACCTAATATTCCAGAAAATTTCTAAGTTAAACCACTGGAATTCCGTGAAAAATCTATGAAGCGTAACGAAATTCAAACTTGATCTGTAACTCATTATAAAAAAGCTCTTAGATTTATCACAATGGTTTCATAAAGTGACTTTTACAGAGGCGTAGAAAGGCGTATCTATTGAGGAAAGGGCTAAGAGAAATGGTTAAACTATGAAATAAGGAACTTTATTACGATCATAACCATGGCAAACAACAGAGAATAATTACAGAAAATAGTGAGGAAATTTATAGCCAAGGTAAACAGTAGAAAATCACATCTGTTAAAATATAAACAAGGAAATTTGGAAACAAACCAGACTTTGATCAAACAGCTCTTACTGGTCTGGTCTGTTCTGTTTGCAAAGGCATAAACCAATGAGATAATCAATTAAATGATTAACCCGTCTTAAGTTCTTATGCTATGAAAAAAAAAATATGTCTGCAAAGTTTGTTGCTATCATTTTTAACACTTTCCTTCATATTATAAACAAATTTTCACACATTTGCAAACTGAGTAGATCCAGATCAGATGGCTCCTACAGGAGCCATCTGATCAGGGTCTGCTGTGTTTGCTAATGAAATTTGATATCTGTTTCTTTAGTTTCTAAAACGGCTACAATGTTCCAGCTTCCATATTTCATTATACATGTATCTTTTTTGTCCATGAATATTTAGTAGGTAATGAAATTTGGAATACCAGTAAATATAGGACATAGAAAGGGTTAAAACTTAAAACTTATCCATACAGCTGAAATTTTAGAAACTATTGGCCTGGTGGTAAACAGCATGGATCCTGCGGAGAAGCCCAGTTATTTGGTTTCTAAGTTGGATCCAAGCTGTTTGCAAATGCCTGGCAGGAGAAGTGTTATGGAAACATTCAATTACATGTATATGTATTTGCAAAATTGTAAAAAAAACCTTCAATTTTTGTTTAAAACTTTGCATTCATTCTTAACACTTAACCCATTCCCGCATACTGACGCCTATTGATACCTCTGTAAAAATCACTTTCTAAAACAATTGTGATAAAAAGAGCATTAAATTTTGCTCCACAGGAGCAAATGATCTTTTTATCACAATGGTTTAATAACTACAATTTTTTAAAGTGTTCCTTTTCTCTAGTAAATGCGACTTTTCAGTAGATTTAATCAAAGCGGCAGGATCTAAAATAGCCTAGCAGGAATGGGTTAAAGTCTGGAAAACAAGTATAAAGACCTTTGCAGACAGTGTAGATCCAGAACAGTGAAATATTTTGGTATAATATTTTTCTTGTTTAATTAATATTCAGAAAGGGAGGAGCAAGTTTTAATCAGGTCAAAGGTTAAAGAGTGGTCACAACATAGGGTTTGGTGAAGAAAGAACGAGTTTGGTATTTGAAATGCAGAAAGTTGCAATGTGCCAAGCTCTGACAAAACCATCTTTTATACTACGGTCTACCAGAATCGTCTTATGAGAATAGAGCAAAAGAAAAATCCATATCTGTGATACAGTTGATTATTGAAAATCAAGCATGCCTTAACTCCAAACTGAGCCATATGCACAAAGATAAACGGAGACTTTCCACTTTTTCTGTAATTTACATGTATAATAACAGTATGATAATTACTACATGAATACAGTATAAAAGTATCTGACAAAAGACTGCATGCACAATAGCTAAGATAGATAGATAACAACAAGCTCTAGCCCTTAACCCTTTCCCTGTTCTATGTTTAGTCCAAATTTCAATACCTACAGAATAATTATGGACAAAATAGTTCGTATGAAATATGGAAGTTGGAACATTATAGACATTTTAGAAAGTAAAGACACAGATCTGTTAAATTCTATTAGCAAACAGAGTAGACCCTGATCAGACGGCTCCTCTAGGAGCCGTCTGATCTGGGTCTACTCTGTTTGCAAATGCGTGAAAACACGTTTATATGAATACAGTATTAAAGTAACTGACAACAGACTGCGTGCACAATAGCTAAGATAGATAACAACAAGCTGTATTCCTTATAACCCTTTCCCTGTTCTATGTTTAGTCCAAAATTCAGTACCTACTGAAGATTCATGGACAAAATAGTTATGAGATATGGAAGGTGGAGCATTGTAGCCATTTTAGAAAGTAACGAAACAGATCTATCAAATTCCATTAGCAAACTGAGCAGACCCTGATCAGATGGCTCCTATAGGAGCTGTCTGATCTGGGTCTACTCTGATTGCAGATGTGTAAAAAGGTTTTTATATGAAGGAAAGGGTAAACCTCCTCCATAAATACGCCTTTCTACGCCTCTGTAATAACCACTTCTTGAAACCATTGTGATAAATAGAGCATTTGCTCCTATAGGAGCAAATGCTCTATTTATCACAATGGTTTCAAACTACAAATTTCTAAAACAAATAATTCTTTTCTCTAGTTAATGCTTCTTTTCCCCCCTTTGTCCTTTAATGCCCTTTCATTGAAAGAGGTTGGATCTAAAAATAGGCTATGGGGGAAAGGGTTAAGGTCAGATAGCAACAAACTGTAAAGTACACTAACATGTGTCTCTTCAGTGAATAGTAGGTACATGTACCACAGTTCAAACATGTGACTGTGAATCAGCATGTTCTTAATAAGGTATATACTTGTCTAACCTTTTGAATGCAGGAAATGAGTATATTGGCAGTTGCAAATAGAGTAGACCTAGATTTAACCCTTTCCTTTTAATGCATTTGCAAACAGAGTAGACACAGATCAGACGGCTCCTATAGGACCCGTCTGATCAGGGTCTGCTCCGTTTGCTTACGAAATTATATAGATCTGATTCTAAAATTTCTGCTATAATAAAAAATTCCTGTGTCCATGTGCTATTATAACGAAGTAATCTGGTTAATATTCATGACATCATTTTTTTCTTACATGAATATTCATGGCGGAAAGGGATAACCCATTCCCTCATATTGATGACTTTTGACGACTCTGTAAAAGTCACTTTCTGAAACCATTTCAAATTACAAAGTTGTAAAAAACAAAAAAAATGTAGTTAATGCTCCTTTTCGGTAGATTTATTTAAAGAGGTTGTGTCTAAAAATAACCTATGAGGTAATGGGTTAAGGGTCCCTAGATCAGAGGAGCCTTTTAATCAGGGTTTGTACTGTTGTACTGTTTGTCATTCAAAAGCCCCCAGCAAATCTAATCCTTTCATACTGAATCCAGAACTCTATTGTTGATCTTTTCCTTCATCTAAATGCTTTTTCACACATTTGCAAACAGAGTAGACCCAGATCAGAGGGCTCCTTACATAAACATTAAACACTGGACAGCCATTAAACTTTGCATAGTCAGCATTTAAAGGTGTAACATGAAAGGCAATTGACTGCCTGGTTCCTTCACTGGAGAACATATCTATTCCATTTCCTTTTAACCCATTCCTCCATAGGCTATTTTTAGCTCCAACCACTGAATAATCTACTGAAAAGGAGCATTAACTAGAGAAAAGGAAAAAATTAAGAATTTTGTAGTTTGACTTTGAAACCATTGTGATAAATAGAGCATTTGCTCCTTTAGGAGCATTTGCTCCTATATGCTCTATTTATCAGAATGGTTTCAACAGGTGACTTTTACAGAGGCGTAGAAAGGTGTATTTATGGAGGAAAGGGTTAATGCATTATCAGAGTGACAAAAAGTTTGAAATTAATTTGAATCCTCATGAGCTGCAAGTTACTTGTTGTCTCAGCTGTACTCATACTGTTTACAAAGTATATGTACAGATTAGTGAGAAATTAAATGGACTACATTCAAGTATGTCTTACCCTAATTACCCAAATACTGGACACTCAACATTCCCTCTCCACTAGTTTGCTGCTTAACCCACTGTATGCTGAATGATAATATTTGACTCCTCCCTCTATGAATATTAATGAAACAAACCACCAAAACAACATATTTTATTGCAGAATATGAAATTTATCGCAGGATATGATTTTTATGGCAAACAGTGTAGACTCAGATCAAATGGCTCCTATAAGAGTCGTATGATCAGGATCTGCTCTGTTTTCGTATGAAATTATATAGATATGAATCATATGATTCTAGTTTCTGCCTAAGCCAAAACATCCTGTCATCATAAAAACTAAAGCTAATAAATATTCATGATGCCATTATTCCTTACATAAACATTAAACACTGGTGGGCCATTAAACTTTGCATAGTCAGCATTAAAAGGTCTAACATGCAAGGCAATTGACTGCCTAGTTCATTCACTGGAGAACATATTCATTCCATTTCCTTTTAACCCATTCCCTCATATTGATGACTTTTGACAACTCTGTGAAAGTCACTTTGTGAAACCATTGTGATAAATAGAGCATTTGCTCCCTATAGGAGCAAATGCTCTATTAATCACAATGGTTTAAAACTACACAATTCTAAAATTTTCCTTTTCTCTAGTTAATGCTCCTTTTCGGTAAGTTCATTCAAAGAGGTTGGGTCTAAAAATAGCCTATGAGGTAATGCGTTAATGCACTATCAGAGTGTCAAACAGTTTGAATCCTCCTGAGCTGCAGAGTTACTTGTTGTCTCACCTGGATTCATAAGTTGTTTACAAAGTTCATCACACATATATGTACAGAATAGTAAGAAATCAAATGGACTATGTTCAAGTATGTCTTACCCTAATAACCCAAATACTGGACACTCAACATTCCCTCCCCACTAGTTTGCTGCTTAACCCACTGTATTCTGAATGATAAGATTTGATTCCTCCCTCTATGATTGAATATTAATGAAACAAACCACCAAACCAACATATTTTATCGCAGAATATTATTTTTATGGCAAACAGTGCAGACCCTGATCAGAGGGCTCCTTTAGGAGCCGTCTGATCTGGGTCTACATTGTTTGTAAATGACTGTTTCCTGCATAAAAAGGGTTAACAGGAGCTATCTGATCTGGGTCTACTGTGTTTGCAAAGGCAATGAAAGGTGTATTTATGGAGTAACGGGTTAAACATTTTATCACCTCATGAATTAATATTCATGGACTAAATATTTTAAATTAAAAATGGAACAGGGATTTTTTTCAACTTGGCAGAAACTGTTATCATTTAATCATTTATACATGTACAATGCTTTAAGCAAAAAGAGCAGACCCTGACCAGATGGCTGGCTCCTATGAGCTGTCTGATCTGGTTCTACTCTGTTTGCAAGGCGTGACAAGGCATTTAAAAGAAGGAAAAGTATAATTGAATGTGCTCGGACACGAGCAATGCATTACACTATTTACAGAACAAATAGTGTAGACCTTGATCAAAATGGCTGCTTTAGAAGGTCTACACTATTTGTTTGAATACTTACTACAATAAATGTAATCAAATGAGTAAATAAAACATCAACATTTTTGCTCTTTCCAATAACTTTATACCACAAGCTAGTATTAGAAACAAGAAGGCCAAGACAGCTCTACATCGCTCACCTGAGTTACATAATACCAACAAGCTAGTATTAGAAACAAGCAGGTCAGGACAGCTCTACATCGCTCACCCGAGATACCATCAGTCCTCCGTTTTTGAATTTGGAGAAAAGACGTTGACTACATTGTTAAAATAGTTTAACCCTTTCCCTCATATAAACACCTTTTCACGCCTTTGCAACAGAGTAAACCCAGATCAGATGACTTCTGTTTGCTTATGGTATAATAATCTGATTGTACAGCTTCTGCCTGAACCAAGATGTCCTGTGCTCATATGCTATTATAAAACATACATGTATATCTAATATTCATGGTGTCATTCTTTCTAACATGAATACAAAACAGGGAAATTTCAAAGATGTACAGAACATAACAATAGATTTTAACTAACAATCACACTTGATAGAGATCATAATTATAGCTCTACATATTATGTCTGAATATAATAAAGACCTGAGAAAAACACAAAGATGCATTTTGATCAATCAAGAGCAAATAATTCTAGATTTACTTGTCTGATTTTGTCCATGAAAAATCTGATCTTACAGCAATATACATGATTTCATATATGATAAGAATTTGTGGAGAAAAAAGGTCACTGAGATACTAGACTGTAATGGTAAAGTACTTTTTGTATGCCACTTCTAATAAATTAAAGGCACATTTCTTAGACCTCAATTTTTGATTTTGCCTATAATCGAACTTGGCTAAGATCATATGGCAATTCATTTGAATTACAAATTTTATAAATTTCTTTACCTGATAGTTATACCTTTTAACATCTTTCAAAAGAGTGTAGCCACTGTAGCGGATGCATTTGATTAGAATATGTGTGAGAGAGATAGAGAGAAAGATAGGGTTAGACAGACAGATAGAGAGACAGAGACAGACAGACAGACACACACACACACACACAGACAGACAGACAGAGAGAGACAGACCAGACAGACAGAGAGAAAGATAGAGAGGAGGAGAGAGAGACAGAAACAAAGACAGAAAGAGAGGGACAGAGAGAGAAAGAGATAGAGAGAGGGGAAAGACACACACACAAAGACAGGGAGATTGAGACAGACAGACAGCGAAACACAGAGACAAAGACAGAGATACAGATCAGATCTCCATCTGTAATGTTCAAGACTGCTTCAAATAAAACAAAAGTTTGCTCATAAGAAAAAGAGTGTTCACTTTAAAAGAAAAGTCATATGAATTCTCCACAAAGATCCCTCAGATTGAATCCACAGTTTGACAATGGCAATGAAGTAAAACATTGTTACACATCTCCATACATGTGATAACCTGTTGAAGCCTGTCAGGTAGATTTTGGAAATTTGTCAGGTAGATTTGACTTTTGTCAGGTAGATTTTACCGACACGACAAAACATATCGAGACGAAAAAATTATCTTCTAGATACTTACGGGTTTTTTTTATACCTTTTCACATAATCATTCATACCTTACCATAAATACTGTTACGGTATTACCCACATACCATACCATGCCATGCCATTATAAACCTTATACTACACACATAACATATGACCTATATGACCTACTTAGTGTCGCGGTGCCGTAAAACCCAACTCACTCACTCACTCACATAACATTTAAACACACTTTCCCTCATATCAACGCCTTTTCATGCATAGGAGCTATCTGGTCAGGGTCTGCTCTGTTTGCTTATGATATTGGAATGATTCCACACTTTCTGGCTTGGCCCAACAAAATCAAATGTCCATGTGCTGTTATAATAATAACTCTACCTTTACAAACCATACATTATACAGACTACATCTATACACAGCCATGGCATCATCTCCAATCCGTACAATGCCTAGAGATCAATAACCTTTCATATAAACATGTTTCACTCATTTGCAAACAGAGTAGACCCAGATCAGACAGCTCCCATAATTAAATAATGTCATGGAAAAATCAAGACTTATTATACTGTTTTATCATAATGAAACAAATATTCCATTTTATCTTATATTATTACAGTTTCGGTGCTTTTTAGGCTTATTTTATAGCCCTTATTCGGCTATATTCCCAATGGCAAAAAAGTGTTTTCTCCAATTTTTGGAGTAAAATTCCCAACCTCAAGTCAAAAAAAATCTATGAAAAAACCTCGATTTATTCAGTACAATCGGTCTGGGGACGAATCTTTCGTACGTTTTGGTATTGCCGGTTTGCTGAATAAAACTAAACTGTTTATCGTTCGGAATATTCGGATATTCTTTATTTGTTGTTAACGGTCGGAGTGTATACTGCTTTTTGAAGCTATGATAACGTCACTCCCCTCGTTTTAATTTCGTCTCCTCGCTTGAGTAAAAATAATGCGTGCCACATGTGGTATTTGTGGACAACGTCGCCTATGTCAGAGTTTATTCTGGACTCAGTGACAGTTCTATGATCTAGTGAAGAAATGTAATAAAGTACTGCCCTCACTTTCAGTTTTTCTTTCGGACATAACTGCTTCGTTATCGTATAGAAAGTCCAGATAATCACATTTGTTAACAAAATGTTTTTCACTTTCGTTTTCGACTCGCGCGAGAGACTATGTGATTTTGATATATAAATTAACCAATCAAATCGCGTAAAAACCTTCACACCAGATGCTGTATCTGGGGGACGTCACTACCGGAAATAAATTTTGCAGTCTCCAAGCAACAAGTAGCGACTCTCTTTCGCGACCGTGAAACGAAAACAAAACATCCCGATGTGAATTCAGATTAAATTATTTATTTAGGGAGGGGATTTGGGATTTTGTGCAGCGGCATTGCCGTATGATGGAATTCTGTCTAATTTGTAAGCGTGCATGCCCATGTCGCCATTTGCATTTTGACACGACTGGTTCTCGAATTCTTTTTTGATAACTCCAGTACAGCGCAAACGGGAACCAACTTGTGATTACATAATGCGGATGTTCTCCGCGGGGGAACCATACCAAAACAGGCCAAGCGTGGATCACAGCATGACAGCATGCTAAAGGGGGCTTGTGTGTGTAGAGAACTAACAGATAATCTAACCCAGGGAAGAAAATATAGGTCACTTAAAAAAATGCCGTGGCAGAATCGGTTAAACGGTAGAAACGGGTAACGAAGCGGTAGAACGGTAGACCACCTCTGAAAACGGTAGAATTCACCTACCGTCGGTAGTTATCACATGTATGCATCTCATAAAATAATACAATTCATGCTGTGAAATTGCCATCAGCATCCTAAACTGACACTATGATGTAGCTTACACTATCCTTACGTCAACACTAATGCTGTGAAGTACCCAAAAATACGCTTATTGACACTATGAAATACACTACAGCATCCTCAGTGACATTATGATTATGACGTATCTATCACTATGAAAAAGTCAGCATCCTTTCTTACACCATTTAGTATTCCACAGCATCCATTCTGTCATTATGAATTACCTTATTCTTACAATATCCTATCTGAGACCTAAGTACCCTGCCGCAACCTTTCTGACACAAACACATAAAATTTGCATTGCAAATCCCATTTTAAATGTCATACAGATATGTATCCAATACTATCCATCAACACTACCGTACACAGTACGAAAAGACAAAAGGCGAATGAGATTGAGCAGCGGCTGAGCCAGTGAGGCTGTGTGAAAAATTGTCTCTCAACTCATAAACAACCTATCAGTTAAAAATTAGATTTTTTTCCATCAAGATATTTCAAACTGTTTAAAAGAAAAATTTAAGTCAATATTATTGACATTTTCTCTGTTGACACGATAGCTACTTTTCTTTCCTTGTGAAGAAGCCGAAGGTGGGTTTGTTTTGGCGGAAATAACGCATTTGGATTACTCTAAGCCCAAACAAGTTTTCATTTTCAAAAAGAACCTACTCCTACATAATATCGCACTCGTACGATGAAGTGCAAGTCGGTACAAGGCGTCATTTATAAAGACGCTGCCTCGAGTAAGAACTCTATTTTTCTTTATCTTGCCACCATTTCCAATCAGGGCGTGTGTGTAAAGTTGATGACAAACAGAGTTGCCAAGAAACATCATGGACCACCGTAAACTAATCAATCAGCACTACATAAACAGAGTAATATATGTCTCTGGTAAACGCGGAGTTGTTTTTTTTTTACTTAAATTTATTTCTTCTATTTGGCAATTTATATCATCAGCTGTTATTGATTCAGATTATTTGATCTATTATTATATTTAATTTAATTTTTATGACTCTTGAACTAACATTTAAAAAAAATATATATTTTGTATTTTTGTATGCCATTTATGATAGACAGGCCTGCAGTTAAATCAATTTAATGTTTTTAGGTACTCCGCTTTATTTCTACACCAAACGCCTCGAGAAATTCTAAAAAGTGGTCGGATATATGGTATAGTGGAGAAATGGCGAGTTTAGTAATTGGACACACTGTGCACCTTTGGCTGTGTTGCTCTGTTTAACATGTTCATTCATACTTAGAATATTCATGAGAAATAAAGGTTTTTGTAGTGCCACAGAAAGAAAAATACTAAACTGAAAATAGTTGGCCGTAAATACAAGTACATATGGTGAATGCAAGTGGCTGGTTGCTGTGTACAATAAATAATCTAACTATTTAAATCAAAAATTGTTTGTGAACTCGTCCAAATACGCGATGTTCTAAGCCAATTGAATTTTCACGTTTGGAGATGGAGATGTAAGAATTCTTTTGCAGACTTTTTTCCACAGCGGGTTAAGATTTAATGTTGGCGTCCAACGTGTATTGATTGTCTTACAGGTGGTAAATCAATAGAGTCGTTTTAGGTTAATTAACCCTTATAAATCACACCTTGAACAAAAAATGTCTACTCAACTTTGGATCTGGTGCAATTTTGAATACCCCCGATTCTATCAAGCTTTTATGAAACTACTGACCGAATGTCATGCTTGGACAATAACAGAGATACAGATAAAGGTGCGTACTTAGATACAAAAATCGTCATTTCTCCACCGAACCCCATACTGTGACCACTCTTTAGAATCGTCTCGAAGAGACGATTCTAAAGAGTAGTCACAGTATAGGGTTTGATGGAGAAATGAAGCAGTTATACGCATCTTATCTGGAGCTCTGCAGTAATGAAAAGCCGGGTTCCTCGGCGTCTAATATGGATCCGGGCACTTTGCAAATGCGAGTCAAGTCATGGATAGCGGGATAAGGGCCAAATACTGCTGTAATGTGTTAATCGGAATACAACACTGATTTCTTTGAAATGTGAAGTTTGTATGTTCTGATTATACAATATTTCCAACTATATGATGGATTTTAACACTTTATTACTAACATGAAAATTCATGAATTAAATGGTTAGTATAAACATATTTTATTTCATATATCATTTCATGGAAAAGGGTCGGGCCACAAGTTCGACCACCATTAGTTACGGTCCTCCGCCATACAACATTCTACAGTAAATTCGTCATATGAAACAGAACATGTGAATCATAAATAGTGTATCAACTAGTCTCAACCCTCTACCCGATATATAACCATAATTTAAGAAATAATGACATTATTGAACATCCATTTAATATTTATAGTGGTACATGAACTAAGTATTGTTTACTAAGTATCATTAAATGGTTAAAAAGGACAATATGTAGTAGCCTACCACTAAGAAATGTTTATACCTCTAAATGGTGCCTACCATTTAGTGCATACACGGAAATGTTTATACGTCTAAATGGTGCTTACCATTTAGTGCATATGGTAGAAAAGGTTGCCTCAGTGAGAACTTGAACAACATTATTATCAAGTGGTTTAGTTTTACGGCCTGGTAGTCTTACAATCGAAAGATTGTACTGGATCACAGTGTAAACTGTTTGCTTGGTGGGTTTCTGGGTCCATGCTTATAAAGCTTTTAGTTGAGTCTGAGTTTCGTTCTCAGGCTTTTGATTGGTCAGATTTGAGTTCTCAAGCTTTTGATTGGTCAGATTTGAGCCAAAGGCTCAAATCTGACCAATCAAAAGCTTGAGAACGATCTCAGACTCAACTAAAAGCTTTATAAGCATGGACCCAGATGTCTCTACGATGTTATTTCAAAAGAGGCGGCGTTATGGAAAGGGAGATAACACCAGAATGGGACACAAAGCATCACGAAGAAGTACAACCATTCTTGAGTTGAACTACGTTGTGCGGTTTATTAAGGACCTAGCTGATTCATTAATTTTCAATTCATCTCCGGAAAGAGATGGCGCTAGAGATTGCATGCCATGACTCTACATATTAAAGTTATAAGTTAAGGGCAAGGCGTATTTTGCCTTAGCGAGACCTACTCCTGGGTATTGTTCCACGGTATTGTAATTGAGTCCTTATACAAACGACATGACAAACAAGAGATTGGAAGTGGTACAAAAAGGGCAGCAATGTACCGGTATTTTACAAACAGACCGCAGTGATACAAAATGATTGAGATGTACAATGTATATATGGACGAGAAACGCTCAAAGTTCGCAGGATGAAAGCAGCCAAGGCAAGCTCATTATTTTGTTCATGATTACAATGACTAACTGATGGAAACTCCAGTTGAACTCTACCGTGAACCACCTTCTTGTTTGATTTCACAGACTCCATAATCTTCAGAGACTTTCACGTCAGCTCATATAATCTATTTCTTCCTATCAACACAGGTGACACAATCCCAAGTGAAACACCTCCTTTATCCACAGCTGAAGTTCATGACTAGGCATCTTGTCCTACATATAAACGACCTTTCGCGCATTTGCAAACAAAATAGACCCAGATCAGAAGGCTGCTATAGGAGCTGTCTGATCAAAGTCTGATCTGTTTGCGTATGTTACACTATAGAAATGATACTACAGTTTTTGCCTGAGCCAAACTGTGTTGAGTTCATGTGCCATGTAATGAAAAATAATCTAACTAATGTTCATGGTGTCATCATTTCTAACATAAATATGGAATCAATGGTAATTAGATAAGGACCCGTCCAACTAAAGGCATTGCTCTAATGATATTCCATTTGACTGCGCCTGACGCTGGTCACTGGTATTGGGGATGAAAGCGTAGCTTACAAAAACCTTGTTTTCTGAGTTGAACCGTGTTTTATTAAGGTCCCAGCTGACTCGTTATTGTTCAATTAATCTCCAAAAAGAGAAGGCGCTATAGTGATTACATGTCATGAATCTACACATCACAATCATAAGTTAAAGCGTATTTGCTTCAGTGAGACCTACCCCTGAGTATTGTTCATAAACGCCTTTTCACGCATTTGTAAATTGAGCACATCAAGATCAGACGGCTCCTTATCGGTTTGCTTTTGACATGCTATAGATTTGATTCTACAGCTCCCACATGAGTCGTCTGATCTGGGTCTACTATGTTTGCAAAGGCGTAGAAAGGCATATTTATGGAGTAAAGGGTTAATTAAAATGGCTTTGGCATCATCGACTAATACATACTGCCATTCAGTGCAGCAAATCAAAATTATTTCAAAATCTGGAAGTTGCCCTATGCCTATTAACATTTACAATACCGAGGTAAGTAGAAACAGTCTTAACCCGCCGTTCATTTATTAATACTATCTGTATTAAAAAGCAGGTGGTTGCTTAGTGCAGGGCAAACGTAATACACTAAACTGCTATAAGAGCTTCCTGCTTTACTTTTGACCTGCATTAAGCTACCAACTGCCTTACATACCAATAATGAGACCTTTTTAGACGGGTTCTACTGTATACAGTTTACATAATATAGCAAGATTATGATGATAAAAACAGCAATCAACAAATGTGTTAGGAAATGTACACTTTATAAAACTGTTAACATTTTACTGAGCAATACACCGAACGGAAACTTCAAACAAATTGAGACAAGTGTTGAGGATGAAAATTAAACTACAAATGTATATAATATCTGTAGTACATAAATTTAAAATAGTTACAAAAATTCAGGGGAGATAAAAAAATCGCCGATAAACACGTTGTTCAAGCTTTCGGTTTTTCTAAAGTGCATGGATGCAAAGCTAGTTGATAAAATATTAAATGAATTTCATATTACAAGTAAGATATCACTTGAAATAGATACATTGAATCTAATAAGAAACTATGTGCAGAAACAAGTGTTACCTGTATGGTAATACATGTATTAATAAAATACACAATTTGTTGTACGTTTATTAGTAAGACATACAAGAAGCTTTAGCCCTTACAACGCTGATTTTTCAAATGGACTATTCCAAAATTCGAACAGGTCAAGCTTACCGTAAATATTTAGGGATTTTTGTAAAGAAAAGTGCAACATGACAAACAGTGCAGATCCTGATTAGAGGACTCATCTAGGAGCCCTCTCATCTGGGTTTGCACTGTTTGCAAAAGGCATTAGTGACTCGTGTCCCGCACAGTAAAAGTTCTGGAGAAAATCATATACTTCCCGTAAGATGTTGTCTTGTTTCATTTTGTTTTATCAAGTATTCTGTTACAAATATACGACAGCAAATGCACACCTTATCACAACTTAAACATTTGAACACGAGACACACACGTACTATTATTTGCAAACAGTTTAGACCCAGATCAGAGGGGTCCTAAAGGGACACTCTGGTCAAGGTATGCACAGTTTGTTATTAAATATCCTCTAATCAGGGTATGCACATTCTGTCATTAAAATCCTCTTATCAGGGTCTGCACAGTTTGTTATTAAAAACCCTCTGATCAGGGTCTGCACAGTCTGTCATTAAAATCCTCTGATCAGGGTCTGCACAGTTTGTCATTAAAAATCCTCTGATCAGGGTCTGCAAGTCTGTCATTAAAATCCTCTGACCAGGGTCTGCACAGTTTGTCATTACAAATCCTCTATCAAGTTTAAGCCTTTCATACGGAGTGGACTCTATAGTTAAACATTGGCGGGATAGTCCACTCTGAAAATTAAGCGTAATAACACCTTTAACCATTTCGCTGCCAAACTCTGCCGTCTGCTAACTTTGTCGTCTGCTACAAATTTTCATTCTTTTGATTTTCTTCAATTTTGTTTCAAAAACATAGTAACAGTAACAAACAGTTTGGATCCTGATGAGACGCCGAGTTACTCGGCGTCTCATCTGGATCCAAACTGTTTGCATAGGTAATCACAGATCCGGCATTGGCAGCGAAAGGGTTAATAGAGCCAGGGTTATACAATTACAAACTCATCAATTCGGTGGACCAAGTCTAACTTAACCATGATTTGTATGCTATCCACATTCTGTACATACATGATGGAGGTGTGTGAAAAACGAAATGCCTTGATTTCAAGGGCAAATAACTCTTGATCTTCTTGACCAATTTATCCACGAATCACACACTCGATCGAGACAAAGAAGCTCCACGAAGAAATATAGATGCTACACTACGAACACCATAAAATAATGCCTCATTTTTTGCAAAAATATGGTCAAGATGACAAACAGTTTGGATCCTGATGAGACGCCGCATTATGCGGCGTCTCATCTGGATCCAAACTGTTTGCATAGGTAATCACAGTTTCGCCGCTAGCGTGAAAAGAGTGAAAAATGATGAAGATTTGTTATAAAATGACGGGGCTATGGTACAAAATAATTCTGTAAAATACAGCACGTTTGATAAACAAGAGCACGTAACTCATGACTTGTTTGACAAATGGTCCATGGACCCACACTAACCTAGGATTATAGTGTAGTAGCATAATAATATACAAAATATTCAAGACATGTGAAGAAAGAGAGAGTTGGAGTATAATAATGTCTTTAAAAAACAAACGAACAAAAACCAAGATATATAACGTGACATGACTTGCAGGATTGCAACGATATTTAACGCACGGCATTTGCCTATTTTAACAAAACAAACCCACGCCGTTTCAACTAAACCATGCAGGCTAACGCTTACGTAGATGCAGTAAAGCCTCTATATAACGGCCACATAATTGTGTTAATTAGTTGGTATTTTTGGCAGGTGGTTTTAAAGCAAGGTGAAAGTAAAACAGAACGCTCCTGCTTTAAGCAGCCATCTGCCTTTAACACAAATTACTTGATGTAATTTAGTGGCCGTTATAGAGAGGTTTTACTGTAGTGCACAGGATAAACGGATGGACAGAATCACGCACGAGCGGGCGAACGACGCCAAACTAATATATTCTGTCTTTGGCGACTTATATTGATTGATACTCTTTTTGAAAACGATTGATCAGTGAAAGACTGACTGGATGATAAAAACGAAAGGCTAATAAATGATCACTGAATGACGAAAAGACTTATAAACGAAAGGCAAATGAATGACCAATGAAAGCCTACTGAACGAAAGGCAAATGAATGATTTCCAAACTGCTTGATTATTAGTCCTCATTAAAACTGTTTCCAAGAATATTAAAATCCGACAACTGTCTTTGATTTATATCATTTATGTAATTAGTAAAGACCAGAGAACATGCAGAGACAACGTCGTTTATAAATGATCATCACGCATGTAGGTAAATCGATATAAACACGTGTATCCTATGCAAACAATAGGGCATACAACAAATTCTAAAATACAGTAAAACCTCTCTATAACGGCCACTAAAGTGTGTTAATTAGTTGGTATTTAGGACAGGTGACTGCTTAAATCAAGGTGAAAGTAAAACAGAACGCTCCTATAGGAGCCTAACCCTAACCATCCTATAGGAGCCTAACCCTAACCATCCTATAGGAGCGTTCTGTTTTACTTTCACCTTGCGTTAAGCTGTCACCTGCCTTCAACACAAAATACTTGATGTAATTTAGTGGCCGTTATAGAGAGGTTTTACTGTAGAACGTCTTTACATTGTTGAACACCTCACTAACAACCAATATTATGACGGACACTTTTTAAATGCTTTAATACTGAGTTGAGCTTCATTTTGCAGATACCAACAAACACACAAACTACTTTTGTAGAAATTCCAGCAATAAGGTTCAAAACTGTTTACACATTTTGTCTATGTATCTATTTGTCTGCCTGACTGGTTTTTTTTCATTAAGCCAGTATATCAATGGTTATGGCTATATGTATCCAGATGTATCCATCCAAGCATGTCTATCTATAGGAAGTTAACGTCTCCGAATGGTTCTTCGATCTTGTATTAAAAAAAACCCAACCGTAGAACCTGTTTTAAGCGACCTTTTATTGATTTGACACAATCATCTTAAAAACAGGTGGCAGTTTAATACAGGGCAAAGTTAATACAAAAAGCTCCGATAGGAGCTTTCTGCATTACATATGATCTGCATTAAGCTACCGTCTGCCTTACGTTACAACGAGTAGACTTCTTTTTGACGTTCGCTTAATTAAGACGCGTTATACTACATATACACTTCCCTGTTATCTCAGCTTCTGTTTTCAGCACCTCACTAACCAGTGCTGTTATATTTTACCCATATGCCGCTGCTCTACGAGATCTCAAACGTATTTGCATACAGCTTTGGATCCAGACGAGTCTCTGATTAACTAGGCGTCTATTCAGGATCCAAGCTCTTTGAAACTCGGTCAATAGATTCTGAAATGTTAAATCGAATCGGACGTAATAAAAAATGAACAGATCCAATTTCAAGAAGACTTTTTTCTCTCAGTGGAATAAGACATGATTTACACTTGTAAGTGGGAATTACAAATGTAGTCTGATGTCTTTTTAATTGTGTGCTTCCATTAGAGATGTAATATTATTAATAACATCATCTCTATGTTAGTAGTGTGCCCGGAGTGCATTTCCAGTTAGTAAATATACGTGAAAATCAATAATTAAGAAACACATTATAATCTGCATAGCGACCTTCAGAACCATAGTGAAGTTCAGAACCAAACTTAAATGTTTCGCCGCCAAACTAATTTCGTCTGCTAAAAGTATCGTCTGCTGCATGTTTCAAATTGGATCTGTCATCAAACATAATAAGAGTGTTTGGGGTAACTCGGCGTCTCATCTGGATCTAAACTGTTTACACTGGTCATCGCGGTTTCGCCTATGGCGGCGAAAGAGTTATCCCTTTCTTTCATAAATACGCATTTATACCTTTGCAAGCAGAGTAGACCCAGCTCAGACGGCGCCTGTAGGAGCCGTCTGATCATGGTCTGCTCTATTTGCTTATGGTTTAATATACATGTATATCTGATTCTACAGTTTCTGTTTGAGCCAAAATGTCACGTGTTCATATGTCATTATAAAAAATAATCTAATTAATGTTCATGATATCACTATTATGCCATCAATATTGAACAGATAAAGGCAGAGCAACAGATAAAGATGCGTACCCAAATACTAAAATCGCCATTTCTGCACCAAACCCTATGCTGTGACCACTCTTTAGAATCGTCTCGAAGAGACGATTCTAAAGAGTGGTCACAACATAAGGTTTGGTGGAGAAAAATGACTTATATTTGAAGACACTTTAATTTACGCATCTTATCTTGTAAAGGGTTACAAAAACGAGATGCTTATTGTCCAAACAAAAATTTGTCAGTCATTGGGGACCGTGTCATATATTATGTTGCCATATAGTGTGACACCACGCCATAGACACGACCTATTACATGATAACCACACACGTTCACTGACACTAGGTCGACCACTTCTGGTAATTCTCTCATACGCAAAGAGGCTCATACAAGAGCAGTCTGACATGGATCTGATTGCAAAGGCGTTAATACAGTAAAACCTCTCTATAACGGACCCGAAATTGTGTTAATTATTTGGTATTTAGGGCAGATGGCTGCTTAAAGCAAGGTGAAAGTAAAACAGAACGCTCCTATAGGAGCGTTCTGTTTTACGTCCACCTTGCTTTAAGCAGCCACCTGCCTTTAACACAAAATACTTGATGTAATTTAGTGGCCGTTATAGAGAGGTTTTACTGTAGTCGTTTCTGTGAAGTAAATTATTCATGGATGATTAACGAACCATACTAACAAATGACAATGTTATTCATATAATCATATAAAAATCATAAAAAAGAATTAACATCAGACGTTTATTGGGATTATTTTTCGTTTCCAGAGTATCCACTGCAGTTTAACACTGTAAAGTATCCCAACAACAAAATTATACGTCCCTATCACAGCTGTTAATGCTCAACTCTTATACCGCTGTGAAAAAATATTGTTTCCTTAAATCTGGATCTGATGCAATTTTGACTACTTCCGATTCGAACAGGCTTTTTGAGAAATTATTGATCGAGTGCCAAACAGCTTGGATCCTGATGAGACGCCGAGTTTGTAGAGGGTCCCATCTGGAGTCCAGCTGTTTGCAATTGCAAGTGAAGTCTCGAATAAGGGTTGACATGTAGCAGTGTCCAGGAAAGATCCATATCAGACCAATTATCTGTGATTTACAGCGATGCAGTTAGACGTGACAATAGCTCATTGTTGAATTGAGATACAAGTTTGAGAATAGCTAGTAGGCTATTACAGGAAAACCTCTCTATAACGGCCATTAAATTGTGTTAGTTAGTTGGTAATTAGGACAGGTGGCTGCTTAAAGCAATGTGAAAGTAAGACAGAACGCAGTCACCTGCCTTTAACACAAAATACTTCTTGTGATTTAGTGGCCGTTGAAGAGAGGTTTTACTGTATATCAATGTAGGTGGACTTCGTTGTTGTTGTTTTTCTCTGAACTAAACACTCTAGATTAGGTGGAAACGAGTCCCCCCCCCCCCCCCCCCTAGATGTTGCTGCTTGTCCTTATATGGTCTCGTGTGTCTATATTCCTTGTACACCCATTATCCCTTTAACTATTTTCTCTATGAATATTTATGTTAGAAATAATGCCAATATGAATATAAAGTTATAAAGTAGATTAAGTTTTAAAATGTCACATTGGCATATAGATAATTGACCATAGTAGAAACTGTAGAATCATATCTATACATGTATTATGTCATAAGCAAACAGAGCGGACGCTGGTCAGACAAATCCTTCAGAGTCTGGGTCTCCTCTGTTTGTAAAAAGACGTACAAATATATACATGTATATATGAAGGAAAGGGTTAACCAATTCATATAATCCCGGTGACAAATTTGTGAAAGTACATTTGCAAACAGTTCAAACTTTGGATCCAGATGAGTCGCCGAGTAACGGTACCCCCATAACGCACAAATATATTATCTAAAAGAAAGGTAAGAGATCTACAAACATCAAGGCAAGTCCACATTGTGTAATGTTCAACTTCTGAATTCGAAAAGAATGAAAGTTGGACATTACAAGCAATGAACATTTTGTTTCTCTAGCAAAGGTTTTTTCTATTAATTTAACCAGTTTATCCTTTATAAGATGGTGAGGTAGAGTAGTATAGAATGTAGAGAAATAAGAGCTCAGTGAAGCCATAAATGTGATTTACCCTTTACTCAATAAATACGCCTTTGAAAATAGAGAAGGCCTCTCTCTGTTTGCTTATGATATAATATAGATATGATGTATATATGAAGGAAAGGGTTAACCAATTCATATAATCCCGGTGACAAATTTGTGAAAGTACATTTGCAAACAGTTTGGATCCAGATGAGTCGCCGAGTAACGTAACTCGGTCTTTAACTCATTCTTTCCTAGGCTATTTTTAGATCCAACCTGTTTAAATTAACCTACCAAAAAGGAGCATTAACTAGAGAAAAGGAAACTTTTAGAATTTTGTAGTTTAAAACCATTTTGATAAATAGAGCATTGCTACTATAATTTAGGAGCAAATGCTCTATTTATCACAATCGTTTCACAATGTGAATTTTATAGAGATGCAAACATACGTCACTAGGGGATAATGTGTTAAAGATCCAACTATCAGACACTGATCGTGTTTCTGTAACAATTTAGATACATGTACAAAAATAGGCAACTACTTACGTGCATAAACTATTCTCAGAGCTGAGTGAGTTATTGCATGCTGAGGATTTTATAACTCGATACATGTATGCTTATATACAGTAAAGCCCTCTCTAATGCAACCAGCAAAATGAGGTCTGATTTGAGGTCTTAGAGGCAGGTGGTTGCTTAATACAGGACGAAAATAATGCAGAAAGCTTATGAAGCTTTCTGCATTACTTTCATCCTACATTAAGCAACCACCTGCTCTTAAGCATTAATCCATTCCCTCATATTGACGACTTTTGACGACTCTGTAAAAGTCGCTTTGTGAAACCATCGTGATAAATAGAGCATTTGCTCCTACAGGAGCAAATGCTCTATTTATCACAATGGTTTCAAACTACAGCATTCTATTTTTTTCCTTTGCTCTATTTAACGCTCCTTTTCGGTGGATTAATCCAAAGAGGTTGGATCTAAAAATAGCCTATGAGGGAATGGATTAAGCTTTCTGCATTACGTTCATCCTGCATTAAGCAACCGCCTGCTTTTAAGCATTAAGCAACCACCTGCTCTTAGCCCTTACGGTGCGGGACAATGGTAATTAATACCCTTTGCAAACAGTATAGACCCAGATAAGAGGGCTCCTAGAGGAGCCCTCTCACCAGGGTCTGCACTGTGTGTCATGTTACACTTTTCTTTGAAAAAAATCCCTATATATTCACCGTAAGCTTCGCCTGTTTGGATTTTGGAATAGTCCGTTTGAAAATTCAGCGTTGTAAGGGTTAATGGCATTTATGTTTATTCATAATGTGGTCGCTGTAGAAAGTTTTTATTGTACGCCATTAAGCCATCTTAGAAGTTGTATACAGTAAAACCCCTCTAATACGACCACCAAAAGGGGACATATTTTTGGGTGTCAGGGACAGGTGGTAGCTTAATGCAAGACGAAAGTTATCTAGGAGCTTTCTGCATAACTTTCGTCCTGCATTAAGCAACCACCTACTTATAAAGACAGCCATGTTTATTCATTAAGTGGTCGCATTAGAAGGGCTTTACTGTATTTGATTTGTCACTCCGTGGGCTTAGCAGCCTTCCAAGTACTGATGAAACACATTTAATTGTGAAAATAGGGAAAGCTGTATTTCCAGTTGACACAAGCACAGACCTGACATATATCCCAATCACCCTTACAAGTCAGTATTCTGACATCCAGCCTCCCATCTCCACCAGTTTGTAAATGTGAATATTTTCGATTTGGCACAATTTTAGTAACTTTAGATAAGACATAGATATTAGTATTAGATTATACCCTGATCAAACAGCGCCTTCAAAAGCTGTTGAACCTGGATCAGCACTGTTTACCTTTAAAACATTGTCTGTTGGAATACTTAGAGTACTATGCATGGGTATCCAACTATTCATAATACCATTATTAAAAAAAATCCGGAATTTTAGTAAAACATAATTTAGTTTTTATAGGCAGGGCAATGGCTGCTTACTGCAGGTTGAAAATCATACATACAACTCCTTTTTATAGGTTTCTGCTTGTCTTTCACCCTGCATTAACCAATCCCCTCATATTAACGCCTCTTGATGCCTCTGCAAAAGTCACCAGTTGAAACCATTGTGATAAATAGAGCATTTGCTCCTAAAGGAGCAAATGCTTTATTTATCACAACGGTTTCAAACTACAAAATTCTAAAAGTTTCCTTTTCTCTAGTTAATGTTCCTTTTCGGTAGATTTAATTAAAGAGATTGAATCTAAAATGAGATAATGTGTTAAGCTGCCACATGTCTTATAGTTCGGCACTGATAAAAACTGAACGCCCGGTTTAGTGGATTTGTACTGTATTAATTTATGCATAACGCGCATGCGTGTGATTTCTATTTGCATCCAATACGTTGATCAACACCTATGGTTTCATAAGAGCTCAGCCTAGAACGTATTTATATGTGGGTTGTTTTGACTTTGTTGTGTTACAGTCTTGGACTAACATAAATATCGTTTCTAGAGTATCGATTAGTGATAATTCTGGTCTGATAATGTCACAAGAAAACAAATGGGCGTGTCAGTGTTTCTTTGCAGGTATTGAACCCTTTACTCCATAAAAAAAACGCATTTCTACGCCATTGCAAATAGAGTAGACACATATCAGATGGCTCATATAGGAGTCGTCTGATCAGGGCCTACTCTGTTTTCTTATAGTATAATGCAGATCTAATTCTACAGTTTCCGTCTGAGTCAAATTGTCCTATATTCATATGTCATTATAAATAATAATCTAATTAATATTCACGATGTCATAATTTCTTTCATGAATATTCATGGAGTAAACGGTTAATTCGTGTAATAAGTCTCTTCATAGGGCTGCAAAATGACAATGCATAATAATTGGCTAACTTAATCGATGAAAATGATACACGGAATATGCATTTCCAGCCATGCCCGCTATGGTTACTATTATTAAATTACAGTTTTCCGTCATCAGCGAAATCGTGATGACCTTTACAAATCGCTTTGATATAGATGAGATGTTGAGTTATTCGGCGTATCATCAGGATCCGAACTGTTTAACACTCCAATTATGTTTTAAACGGAAATTGAAGACATGTCTAATTAAAAACCTAAGCAGACGATAATCTTAGCAGTATATGTTTTTGGCGGCGAAAGAGTTAATGGAGGTCATATAGTAAAAATAAGGTGGAATGTTGGGGGGTAAAGTAAATAATAACGAAACAAATGTAACAAACTGAAATATATGTAACAGATAGAGCACACTTGTAACAAACTGAACATACAGCATGAACGCAACAAACTGAACATACACCACGAACGCAACAAACTGAATATATATGTAACATACTAGGGTACACTTGTAACACACTGAACACATAGCATGAACGCAACAAACTGAATATATATGTAACATACTAGGGTACACTTGTAACACACTGAACACAGAGCATGAACGTTAGAAACTGAACATATATGAAACATACTAGAGCACACTTGTAACAAACTGAACATACAGCATGAACGCAACAAACTGAACATACACCATGAACGCAACAAACTGAATATATATGTAACATACTAGGGTACACTTGTAACACACTGAACACAGAGCATGAACGTTAGAAACTGAATATATATGAAACATACTAGAGCACACTTGTAACACACTGAACACACAGCATGAATGCAAGAAACTGAACATATATGTAACATACTAGAGCACATTAGTTTGGAAACTGCACATTCAATTTTTCCCCTTTTTCCCAGTAGATGCTCATTTTCAGTAGATTTATTCAAAGAGGTTGGGTCTAAATATAGTCTATGGGGGAATGGAATAATCACTATCACCATCAACAACGTCGCCATGATGACGATGATGATGCTGATGACGATTATGATCATGATCATCAACAACAACATCATCATCATCATCATCATCATCATCATTGATCATCATCATCATTCATAAGTATCATCTTCATTATCATAATTAACATTAATAAATCACAGCAACAATATGACAGGATCGTCACAATCAGCAGCAGCAGTAGCAGCAGCAGAACAACATCGTTATATTCGTCAAACCAGTAGCATCCTATACGGGGTGGTAATATTATTATGGCCCCCGAACCTCCCAATATTTATATTGTTATATATGTATACATTGTTATATACATGTGTGTGCATTTTGTTTCATATGTGTCGAGGTTTTTTCATGTTTTCCGCTGTTATATACATGTCAGACGATATGAGGGTTATTATAGCATGGTTTATTTCAAGAATGGTGTTAATCCTAGTAAGTGATGAAATGATGACTGGGGGCTATGTTATATTAGATCCGGGGCTATGGGTGTGGGGACTTAGCACAACGGTCGACTTGTGAAGATTAGTATTTAACAGATTGAATTACAGTAAAAATCTCGCCAAGAGGACCACTCAAAAGCAGTTTTTAAAACAGGTGGTAGCTTAATGCAGGCCAAACGTTATACAGAAAGCTCCTATTGGATATTTCTGCATTACTTTTGCCCTGCATTAAGGAACCACCTACTTTTATAGACTCCTATATATATGTTAATAATAATTTATGTGGTCAAATTAGCAACACGTTATTCTATTTAATAAATGAACTGTATACATACCTATTCGGATGAAAAGCATACCACTAAACATTCCCATAGCAATGGGAGAGAAAACACCGTTCAAAGTGGACAAAGTTCGCCTTGAATCCAAATTCTTGTCAAGGAGACCCATCGAATCTTCTTCTTTGAAAAAGAATCGGTCAAGAAACAAGAACAGTCTCCTGTGTCCCCATGCGACATTGTCAGCACTATTAGAGACTGAGGAATTCGACAGGTTTTCATCAGATTGAAAACTGATCACATTGGTTCTGGTCCGTTCTTCCGTACCGTAGAATACCGAAGTGGGTGCCGAGTTTACTGTCTGTGTATGAATATTTGTCATTTTCCTGGTTTGCCCTCGCAGAAAATCAAAGACCCAGTACTCACAAATAATGATTAACACAGCTGATTGAAGGAAAATGCGAATCAGGCTATTGATTTTCCTCGTAAGGAATGACCATTGTTAATATCCACTATTCCGTTGTGAAAGTAGACCGGTTCTTCGATAATCTCGTAATATATTGCGCCTGGAACCGGAAGTTAATACTCCGAACAGGTAATTTAAACAATAAAGCCGCTTACACCTTTGGAAACAGCATATTACACTTCACAGTACGTTCATTTCAGCGGCCTATGATATTTGTTCGTTATGACTCAGGTCTCGATCAGCTTCTGTTGTGTCAGAGGAAATTCCAATACTCTACATGCAGCAAAACAGCAGTTTCAAGTGATGCCAGTCGGCGTTCCTTGCGGTGCCTGGAAATGTTGTCTGCGTCAAATGTATCGTCTGAAAATACATGTGAACATTACAGTTTAAGCCTCATCCAACTGCCGGTGTTATCTGACGGAAATTACAAGACTGAACACAGTTTGTATAATCTGGGTAACGTCAAGAACACGCACATGTTTTGTAAATACATGTAGTCATTTTTCTGATACTCAATGCATCAGTTGAAAATTCTGAGGCCTACATGCCTTTCACAGACTGCGACATGATCTTTACGGATGAATTGTTCGGACAAAATTTCCATAGGAAAACACGGGTGGTTGAATAAGCATAATAACCTTGAATACGCTTGGTGGATATCGACGTAGGATTGATTTAACATTGGCCAACAGGGTTTTTTGCCCGAAAACTTGTCCCACTTAATAGGATCAAAGGTCCAGATAACATGCGTATAAATTAAAACATTTTCAAGAATAACTTCTTGTTTCTCCGCCAAAACACATGGTGTGACCACGCTTTAGAATCATCTCGAAGAGACGATTCTTAAGAGTTGTAACAACATAGGGTTTGGTGGAGATGGGACGATTTTAGTATAGGAGTACGCACCTTTATCTGTTGTACTGAGGAGTCAGGCTGATTGCTGCTAGGTTAGTTTCTCCAAAGTCTGGTCGAGTCGGAAGTAGTCAGTTTTCCACAAAGTCCTGGGTCCATGCTTATAAAGCTTTTAGCTGAGTCTGAGTTTCGTTCTCAAGCTTTTGATTGGTCAGATTTGAGTTCTCAAGCTTTTGATTGGTCAGATTTGAGCCAAAGGCTCAAATCTGACCAATCAAAAACTTGAGAACGAACTCAGACTCAACTAAAAGTTTTATAAGCATGGATACAGATTTAAGCAGTCATTGGTGTTTTTTTTTAGAAAAGGTCGAGTTTTCGCCCAAAGATGGTGTAAAACACTATCAGACAAGTCGCGTTGTTGGAAAAATGTTTTGTTTCGAAGAAATTAACGAGATTTACGATGGGAATCGCTAGCTGGACGTAACGTCAATGACCGTCACGTGGTGTCTGCACTTAAAGAGAGTGAATGAAAATGGCGACCAACAATCCGCGTCGACACAGAGGAGAATAAACAAAAGCATACATAAGAGATAGTGGTCCCAGTGGAGACACATCGTCCGCTTATTAAACCAAGAAATGTGTGGAGTATGGAACTAGCAGCTTGCATTTTTTAGTTCTAGTTTCTCTTTTGTTGTTGCACTAAGTGTTAAATTCAAAAATAAACATAATTTCTATATATATTACAGTCGATGGTCACCTGATTTACTGTCATATCATATACGTGCTAATGTGTTCCAGTGTCGTTTTTAAGCAAACAAGACTTAAACCTATGGTATTGTCTATACAAAACATCATATGTAGCCGTTTCAGAGCTAATTGAACGCAGAAATTCATTTCATAAAAATATAATGGGTAAGGTCTAGTATAGTGCCAAGAAGTCGTCGTCTCACCAATATCTTAAAGGCAAACATCGGAGTTTAATTTTGCAAATACAGTAAACCCCTTCTAATGCGACCACCAAAAAGGGGCATCATTCACAGTTCAAAAGGCATGTGGTAGCTTAATGCAGGGCGAAAGTTATACAGAAAGCTCCTTTCTGCATAACTTTCGTCCTGTATTAAGCAACCACCTGCTTATGAAGACAGCCATGATTGTTCATTAAGTGGTCGCATTAGAGGGGTTTTACTGTACATTCACAAAACAATAACTTTAGATAAGCTAAAATATTACAAATACCATTAGAAATTCTACTAGAAAATATTAGGTTTTATAATGATATACACACTCGGAACACCTCGGCTATTTCTATCGAAATAAGACCTATATTCCGAACTCTGACGGAATACGGCGAGTAGTTACGATTGATGATATACATAGTTACATATCAATGTTTTATCTCGGCCATGAAATTCTGACGGGGAAATTGCTTGTCCTACCGCGGCCTGTGGTTGAACAAACACAGCATTAACTGCTACAAAGGACGCCACATGGCATTTTATGCAAAAGAATCTGTGCTTTAATCATTATCCTCCTGAAAATATCATGTCTACTCCAAGTTTGGTCTGCTACATTTTGTACTTATCCTATATTCGTTAAAACTACATGTATTTACTATGTGCCAAACAGCTTGGATCCTGGTGAGATGCCGAGTTACTCGGCGTCTCATCTGGATTCAATCTGTTTGTAAATGATGGTCATGTTACGTTTCGATGGTGTTAAGTGTCAGATAGTCATGGAGCGTTTGGTAATCATGGTTGTAAAATTCTGAATCGGGGAGGTTTACTGTAAATTACGGCTCATTATATATATGAGATAATTTGATGTAATGTAATACAGTAAAACCTCTCTATAACGGCCACTAAATTGCATCAAGTAGTTTGTGTCAAAGGCAGGTGGCTGCTTAAAGCAAGGTGAAAGTAAAACAGAACGCTCCTATATCTGCCCTAAATACCAACTAATTAACACAATTTAGTGGTCGTTATAGAGATGTTTGACTATATAGTAGAACCCGCCTCCAGCGTCAATGCATTTATTGAACACATGAGTCTTAAAAAGCACTACTCATGGGCACTTTAAAGTAAGTTGTCAGACTCATGGGTAATATTTTAAACTTATGGGAAGATTATTGTCATATGTCAGACTCATGGGTATTTTATTGTGCATGCATTATGTTAAACTCATGAGCTGATTATTGTTATATGTCAGACACATGGATAGTTTATTGTACATGCAATATGTTAAACTCTTGGGCAAATAATGGTCCTATGTCAGACTCATGGGTAGTTTATTGTAATATGTTAAACTTATGGGCGAATTATTGTTATATGTGTCAGACTAAATGGCGTTTTACTGTAAAATGTCAGATTCGGTGTGGCTGTGGGGTTCACTGTAAATACGCAAAACCCGCCCTCGCGCGCGTGCGCGCGTGTGTTTGTGCGCACGCGTACGTGCATGTGTGCGTGCGTGCGCGCGTGAGTGTGTGTATGTGTGTTATTTGTAACTCAGATATCCTAGGACGATAATTTTATATGTATATATGTCAGACTCATTGATGCTTAACTGTAAAATGCCAGACATAGGGAAGGTTCCTGTAATAAAACGTTATTCTAAGACATGGTTTATTGTAAAATGTCATAATCAAGTGTATTGTAAAGTGTCGAAGTGGTAGTTAATTGTACTATATCAGATCCATTGCCAGTCTCATAGACGGTTCGTTGTAAAATAACATGAAGAACACGTAAACCTTTTCAAATGGACTATTCCAAAATTCAAATACGCCTAGCTTACCGTGACTATTCAGGGGTGTTTTTAAAGAAAATGTGTAACATGACAAACAATGCAGATCCTGATGAGAGGGCTCCTCGGGGAGCCCTCTAATCTTGGTATACACTGTTTGCAAAGGACATTAGTGACTCGTTTTCCAGCAATAAGAAGGTTGTCTCTTTCGCCGCGATAGGTACACGGATAAGATCTTTGCAAACAGTTTGGACCCAGATCAGATACCGAGTAACTCGGCGTTTCATCAGGATCTAGACTGTTTGATACTCAGACTATGTTTTAAAAGAAGAACCAGACGAGAGTTCCAATTTGAATTGCAGACGATAATCTAAGCTGTTTGGCGACAAGAGTTAATGTAAAATGTCAGACTGAAATATAGATAATATAGACAGTGTCATTAGAGGAGATAGTTATAGCTACAGTCAAGCCTCGCTAATGCCAGTCGGCGACCATATAATTTATTAACATAAGAAAATTAAAAGCCGATGGTTGCTTAACCCTTTCCCTCATATAAACGTGTTTTCACGCATTTGCAAACAGAGTAGACCCAGATCAGACGGCTCCTAGAGGAGCCGTCTGATCAGGGTCTGCTCTGTTTGCTTATGGACTTTGATAGATCTGTTTCTTTACTTTCTAGAATGGCTACAATGTTCTATCTTCCATATTTCATTATAATTATTTTGCCATGAATATTCAGTAGGTATTAAAATTTGAAATAAACATAAAACAGGGAAAGGGTTAACACAGGACTATCGGA
This sequence comes from Azorinus chamasolen, assembly GCA_963576725.1. Classification (NCBI taxonomy): domain Eukaryota; kingdom Metazoa; phylum Mollusca; class Bivalvia; order Cardiida; family Solecurtidae; genus Azorinus; species Azorinus chamasolen. The sequence continues at coordinate 56,344,003 of OY755249.1, forward strand.
GCTTTCTGCATAGCCTTTGTGCTATATTAAGCTACCACCTGTTTTAAAATCCAAAACTAGATTTCTTTTGTGTGGTTGTATTAGCGAGACTTTGCTGTATGTAATTTTGTAAAACACAATATTTCATTTGCAAAACGAGTCAGCCCTTAAAAGCAAACATTTACAAAGAGTATTGCTGTTTTGATACTTTTCACAACCTAAAGGGTGATAATTTCCAGAAAACCCACCAATATGTCTGCCCATTTAGTATTCAAACGTTCTAAATTTCAATTGAATTCAGCGATAGCTATATAATGCTGGAAAGAAATGATCGTTTGAAATGAGGATTCTAAAAAAGCAACCAATGACACATAAAATAAATTCAACTAGTATATAGATATTAATAATAAAATGCGCGTAGACACGTGGTAATAGTTACGCTTGTATTCAAAATCTAGTCTGTATTTTTGTAGAAAGTAGTTAAGCTTCCATTAAAATATATCCAGTATTTTTGTAGAACGTTGTTAAGCTTCCATTAAAATCTGGCAAGTATTTTTGTAGAAAGTAGTTAAGCTTCCATTCAAATCTAGTTTGTATTTTTATAGAAAGTAGTTAAGCTTCCATTCCAATCTAGTCAGTATCTTTGTAGAAATGGCGAAGCTGCTATATAAATACAGTGAGCTAATGATTCAATAAGAGCTGAAGCGGGCGAAGATTTAGAAGAATTGAGGCAGACGACCCGTTAGAAGCATTTTAGAAATATACGATACTCAAGAACCAGACGACACTTAAACACATTCCCTCCTAGTAACGCATTTTGCGCGCCGCTGTAAAAGTCACACAATGGTTTAAAAACTACGTAATTCTAAAAGTGTCCTTTTCTATTGTTAATGCTCCTTTTCGGTAGATTAATTCAAAGAGGTTGGGTCTAAAATAGTCTATGCGGGAATGAGTTAATGTCAGAAGCCTTTGACGCATATGCAAACAAAGTGGACCCCGATAAGATGGGTACAGTATGAGCCGTCTGATCATGGTCTGCTATGTTTACTTATAAAATCATATAGATCTGATTCTACAGTTTCTGACAACATGAAATCCCTGTGTTTATGTAGCATTATAAAATTTCAGGTAATAGTCATGGTGACAGTATTTCTTGACGGAATATTCGCGAGGTAAAGGGCGCAGAACACAAATTAGCAAGAAACACGCGACAGGTAAATCGTGTACGATACTTCACCATCAGAAAACACTTTAACAGTGCTGCTCAGCCATGTTTTGAAGCAGACGAAACTTACATTTGCAAGCTACCCTCTTTAACCCGTTCCCTCATGAGCTATTTTTAGAACCAACATATTTGAATAAATCTACAGAAAAGGAGCATTTACTAGAGAAAAGGAAAATGTTAGAATTGTGTAGTATTGAAACCATTGTGATAAATAGAGCATTTGCTCCTATGGAGCAAATGATCTATCTATCACAATGGTTTCAAGAAGTGATTATTGCAGAGGCGTAGAAGGGTATTTATGGGGGGAAAGCGTTAATTAAATGCTAGTCTATCTGATCCAGTGTCTGGACGTAGTAAGCACGCTCGATTATTTTGTAATTAAAGTAATTAATTACAAAACAGAAATAGCGAATGGGACAAGCTGCCACATTACTTACTTTCGCCTGATTAGCGCCACACGGTACTTCCCCCATCGTATATCGTGGTCTAACCAGGCACACACTACGCATGAACACACGCATGCACGCGCGTGCACATAAACACATACCGCAGGTACAGAGAGAGAATTAGAGAGAGAGACAGACAACGTCAGACAGAAATATACGACAGACACAGATTGACAGAGGTAGATATAAGCAGTCAGAGACAGAGAGGGACAGAGAAAGACAGACACAGATTGGGAGAGGGAGTTAAGAGAAAGATGTGAAATGACATACGTTTAAAGTTTAAACTAACTAGGCGAGACAGGGATGGGTCGCATGGGAAGAAGCCTGTTCTAAAGTGTTAGTGTAATGGAACGACACGCTATGGACTTTAACTATAATGTCTAGTTCATTTTACCCCGACACTGGGTGTAATAATACTTAAAAATCTTAGAGTTTCAAGTCGTGTTGTAGACCGCGTACTAAAATCGGTTAACCCAAAGTCAATAAGCCTTTGTTTTTTAGGGATTCGTATTGTTTTCTCGGCATGACGATGGTAGTAATAGGGCTTAGTTGAATACTTTCGATTGCCTCCATGTATCGGTGTATGGAGCTTGAGTTTAATAAGATTCAAACTTGGCAATGCAATATTTAACCATTTACTCCATAAACACAATGTACGCATTTCTACGGACCCAGATCAGACGGCTCCTCTTGGAGTCTGATCAGGGTCGGTCATGTTTGCTTATTTTAGAATATAGAATTGGTTCTACACTGTTTTCTGTATAAGAAATAGTACAGCCCACTGAGGGCCCTATTGCATTATAGTGACCTACCAGTCAGCCCGAAAATAGTTTAAGGCCCGAAGCCAAAGGCTGAGGGCCTTAAACTATTTTCGGGCTGACTGGTAGGTCACTATAATGCAATTAGGCCCGAAGTGGGCTGTACTATTTCTTATAGTATACCGCATTCCTTTGTTCACGTAAGTATTTTAGCAGTTCTGTGTCGCTCCGTGATTACCTCAGTTAAATAAGTTTTTCCTTCAGCGGTATTAATCTGCAAATCAAATTACAATTAGATCTATTTCCTTTACTAAAGTTAAACAACATTTTAGTATCAATTTATTCGAGCTGAATAATGATCATTATTTTACACAGAATTTATTTTCGAAAAAATTTCTTGGATTGAAATGTGCAAAACCCAATCTAGATCTATCTTTTCAACCTAGAGCGTGGTCGGGTAGCTAACTCATCACTGTCCAGAGTTGGTGGTCATAGCAGTGATGATGTTAGATTTATAGTTTTGAAACCGATGTTCAATGTATGTAGAATTGAAAGACAGATCCATCAAACTGAATGGATATGGAGAACTTACAGATCATTTGGCAGTAGGCTACTTAACACCAAGGAGGATAACGCGCTAATGTATGCATGATGTCGTTGCGCTAATGACGTCATTTGATGACGTCATGACATCTGTAAAAACACCACGACGCTGGATCAACATTATTTTCTTTGTGGCTGAATGCATGTAACAAGAATGTGACGTGTATTTCGACACGATAATCTTTGAAAAGGACCCTTAGTGATCGAATTATTAGATCATGCTATTCAAGTATTTATGTATTAATTAATATATAATTTAGAATGACGTAATACATCAACGTGCGTTTCCGTATGCGCGGAAATTACCGAGCACCGGAAATTACAGAGCGCAGCGGTCCATATAGTGTCCCAGCGGGCACAGTTGCAATTTAAGGATCGGTACGTTTAACATAAGTAAAGAAGGAGCGTATGTGGATAGGTAGATCCATATGTAAATGTATTTATATGTCTCTGGGATAAGGTATACTATTTATACTATAAATAATACAATTCATTTACCGACCGGTACGTGCGTTTCCGTGTGCGCGGAAACTACCGGAACTTACCGAGCGTAGCGGGCACTATATAATGTTCCAGCGGGCACTATCGTAATTTAGTGACCGGTACAGTTTACAAAAGTAAAGAAGGAGCGTATTTGAATAAGGTATACTATATTATTTTAGCTCAAGCATACCGGTTTTTAAAAACAAATGTTTTACTAATATACCTTTATTATTTAGTTTAGAATTATATTTAATATGAAATTATTATTGCAGACGACACTTTTAAATTTGGCGCGAAAAGAGTTAATAAGCAATCAGAGCAAACCCTGATCAGACGGCTCCTGTAGAAGTCATGTGATCTGGGTATCTTTTGTTTGCAAATGCGTTGAAAGGACTATACAATGTATATTTATTGAATAAAAGGTTAAGACAGGAGGTAGCTTAATGCAAGTCGACAGCTCAAGATATACAAGATACAATAAGCATTATTTATACATGCATTCCGAAAAAAGCTCCTTACTGGTGCTTTTGTGTGTTTTATTCTTCTTATTTAGAATGGTATTTTGCATGTATATACCCATTCAATATGTAAATGTAATATATTTACGATGTATGTGAATAATGCTTAACCCTTCCCTCATATAAACTTTTCAAATAGAGTAAACTCAGATCAGACGGTTCCTGTATGAGTCTGCTCTGTTTGCTTATGAAATCATAATTGATTTAACATTTTCTACCAATACCAAAAAATCATATCAACAATTCAGAGGTCCAGATAAGATGCGTAAATTTAGATATTTTCAAGCATAGCTCCTTTATTTCTCCACCAAACCCTATACTGTTACCACTCTTTAGAATCGTCTCGACGAGACGATTCTAAAGAGTGGTAACAGTATAGGGTTTGGTGGAGAAATAACGATTTGAGTATTTAGGTACGCATCGTTATCTGTAGCTCTGATCAACATATGCCATTATGAAAAAAATAGCTAATACATTTTCATGATATCATTATTTCTTACATGAATAATCAACAGGAAAAAAACCAACAATATACATACTTGCAGCAAAGTCAAAGTTCACTCTTCCTTTCCTTGTCTACCATCATTGACATCCTCTCCAAAACCAAATCGCTAAACGAGGATACATGTAAATCCCTCTTTGAAAGGACTCAACTGTATATTAGTACGGCTGACACCAGCTGTATGGAGGATGAACATACTACATGTATATAAAACATGTATATACACTATGTATCCTATATATACATGTGTTGCATCTTTGACCTTTATAGTGCTCCAAACCTTGTCTGCTAAAACTCCTATCCGTTTTGTTTGTTTTAACGTCAATAATTTCAAACAACATTTAGGATTTTAAATAGCCACATGCTTGTTGATCACGTATCGAGCAGCTGGTTCGAATAAGATGCCGAGCGACTCGGTGTCTGATCTAGATCCAAGTTTTGTTTGATTTCTATATCGATCGCACTCGGCGTTAACCATTACAGATCGGGACACGAGTTACTAATGTATTTTACAAACGATTTAGACCCAGACGAGAGGGCGCCTAGAGGAGCCCTCTCATCAGAGTCTGCACTGTTTGTCATGTTACACTGTTCTTTACAAAAATCCCTAAATATTCACCATAGATTTGACCTGTTTCAAGTTTGGGATAGTCCATTTGAAAACTCGGCGTTGTAAGGGTTAAGGCTTTAATCATTGATGAGTCGTTATCTGTATCGACTATCAGAAAGCTGAATCTTTTGTGACAGTTTTACGTGCCTGCATGGCAGATGTATATATAGAGATACACGTACTAACGAGTCTAGGTCGACTGGTGCGCGTGCCTGGCAGAGGTATATACATGTATATAGACACACGTACTAACGAGTCTGTGTCGACTGGTGTGCGTGCCTGGCAGAGGTATATATATGTATATAGACACACGTACTACTGAGTCTATGTCGACTTGTGTGCGTGTCTGGCAGAGGTATATATAGACACACGTACTAACGAGTCTAGGTCGACTTGTGCGCGTGCCTGGCAGAGATATATACATGTTTATAGACACACGTACTAACGAGTATAGATCGAGTGGTGTGCGTGCCTGGCAGATGTATATATATAGACACACGTACTAACGAGTCTAGGTCGACTGGTGTGCGCGCCTGGCAGAGGTATATATAGACACACGTACTAACGAGTCTAGGTCGACCGGTGTGCGTGCCTGGCAGAGGTATATTCATGTATATAGACACACGTACTGACGAGTATAGGTCGACCGGTGTGCGTGCCTGGCAGAAGTATATACATGTATATAGACACACGTACTGACGAGTATAGGTCGAGTGGTGTGCGTGCCCGGCAGAGGTATATACATGTATATAGACACACGTACTGACGAGTATAGGTCGACTGGTGTGCGTGTCCGGCAGAGGTATATGCATATATATAGATAGTTAGATACACGTACTAACGAGTCTAGGTCGACTGGTGCGCGTGCCTGACAGAGGTATATATAGACACACGTACTAACGAGTCTTAGTCGACTGGTGTACGTTCCTGGCAGATATATACATGCATATATACAGAGAGATAGAGACACATGCACTAAGTAGTCCAGGTTGACTGGTTTGCGTGTTATGTTGCGTATTCTGTCACACAGGATTGATCTAATGCCCCATCCAGTTCACTTGTACACGAGTTAACCCTTTACCTGATAGAAGCGGCTTTTAGCGTGTTTGATTTATTCCTCCGCTGAAGAAAATAGTTCAAATTCATACAGTCATGAACATATTGCATAATAAATATTTTCTATATCCTAGTAGGTGGTAGCTTAAAGCAGGCTGAAAGTAAAGCAGAATGCGCCTTAAGGCGCATTCTGCTTTACTTTCAACCTGCTTTAAGTGGTCATGTGTCTTCAAAACTAGAAACAGGCTATTGGGTAAAGGGTTAAATAGCCCTTTTCCTGTTCAATATTCATGTATAAACTAAAAACATCATGAATATTTATTAGTTTTATTTTTATAATGCAAACTTTTCTATGGAATGTTTTGCTTTGACAGAAACAGTAAAATCAGATCTATGTCATGCCATAAGAAAACGGAGCAGACCCTGATCAGACGGCCCCTACAGGATATGGGTCTACTCTGTTTGCAAATGTCACGTGCGAAAAAAACCCATTTACTTGTATATGAAAGAACGGGATAGAAAGCAACCTTTCCCCATTTAACCTATAATGGTCAGTATTATTCCGTATGGATCACCGTGAGCTGGGACGGGACACTTACAGCTTGTCGACATTTGACGTATAGAACAAAAATTAATATCTGCTCTGAAGGGTCGATTTTTACAATCAATCGATAATTTACTAGGAACTGCCGATCAGATTAGATTATCAGTTTCATTACAGTTTCAGTTTTTATTATTGGCAGTCAGCATTCAATGGTGCCCATGGCCATTTTACAAAACAAAATATCGATTGTAATGTTTCAGAAGTTAATAATGAAATGAAACAACGGCTCAATATTGCGATTTCGATACAAAATCAAACTAGTGTCTAATTAATTGTAACAGGGCAGGGAGTACAGTACGTTAGGAAATATTTGTTAAAACTCGAAGATACACATTCATTTCATTTTTAACCCTTTAACGCCTTTGCAAACAGAGAAGACCCAGATCAGACGGCTCCTGTGGGAGCCGTCTGATCTGGGTCTACTCTGTTTGCCGTTGATCTAATATCGATATGATTCTACAGTTTCTGTCATAGCTAAAGATTCTTGTGTTCACATGTCATGTTAAATAATCATCTTATTAATATGCATGATGACATTACTTCTGATATGAATATTTATGAGGTAATGGGTTAAATTGTAGACAAGAGGACAAATTAACCCTTTATTCCATGAATAGTCATGTAAAATATAATGACATCATGAATATTAATTAGATTAATTGTTATCATAGCACATCGACACCACAAGTTTAACTATGGTGTGTAAACTACAGAATCATGGCTATATTTTATCATAAACAAACAAAGATCAGACGGAGCTCCTACAGGAGCCTATAATCTGGGTCTACTTTGTTTGCAAAGGCATAGAAAGGCATATTCATGGAGAAACGGGTCAAGAGATGTGTATATACTTATGTATTAGTCCCATAGACAAATTCCAGTCATATTTGACAAATGAGGCACCATATACTCTGGCACATTAGTGATCCATCTGGTCTTTTAACATTTACCTGATAGAAACGTATTTTCACGTCTTTGCAAACAGAGTAGACCCAGATCATGCTGCTCCTGTAGGAGTTGTCTGATAAGGGTCTGTGACAGTGTCCTGTTTGCTTAACGGATGACATAGCTAGTATTGTGCAGTCTAATCCTGTATTCATATACAATTATAAAAAAAAAATCAGTTGATAGTTATTTATGTCATTATTCATTTCCTAAATATTCATGAGGGGAGGGGTTGTCTAAGTTTATATATGGACCGTTCAATCAATCAGTATAAAAGCCAGTTTAGCAATTGCAAACAGCATAATTATGTCGTATACAAATACATGTACACAGTCGTACAGGATAAGTTGCGTGTAATTATTAGCGGAATTAAATGTTGCTTTTACAGCTGGGAATGTACATGTTATATCATGTATGCATGACCTTTCTTTGAAGACCAATTATACCACTACATGAGTAATTGGGTATGGCTTAGTATAAGTACAGTAGAACCCCACCAAACTTGACGTTCAATTTAGTATCAATATCAGTCTTGGAGACCGGTGTCAGCGTATCATGCAGAAAGCTCCTCTAGAAGCGTGCATGACGTTCACCCTGCATTAAGCAGCCACCTGTTTAAAAGTATCTAAATTCTGCTCTACTAGAATTCCGGTTTAGAGGAGTTTTATTGTACAGTTAATTCTCACTAACACGACCACTCAAAAGAAGTACAGTTATTGATGTATATAACACAGATGGTAGCTTAATGCAAGACGAAAGCTATACAGAAAGCTCCCATAGGAGTTTTCTGTATCACTTTTGTCCTGCATTAACCCCATTCCCTCATAGGTCATTTTTAGGCCCATCCTCTTTGAATAAATCTACCGAAAAGGAGCATTTACTAGAGAAAAGTAAATTGTTAGAAGTGTGTACATGTAGTATTGAAATCATTGTGAGTAAATGCTCTATTTATCACAATGATTTCAAGAAGTGACTATTACTGAGGCGTAGAAAGGTGTATTTATGGAGGAAAAGGTTAAGATGTCTCATATGTTAATAGATCACGTGGTCGCTTTAACGAGACTCTCACGCAGAGCCCCAGTAGCTGCTGCTCCTTCATTTATCATTTACCCAAAGAATATACAGTAAAACCTCTCTATAATTTGTGTTAATTAATTGGTATTTTGGGCAGGTGGTTGCTTAAAGCAAGGTGAAAGTAAAACAGAACGTTCCTATAGGAGCGTTCTGTTTTACTTTCACCTTGCTCTTAGCATCCACTTGCCTTCAACACAATACACTTGATGTAATTTAGTGGTCGTTATAGAGAGGTTTTACTGTATATGTAAGATGTAATGGCATCATGAATATCAATAATTAGATGAATTGGTATTTAGTGTCCATAAACACAAGATGTTCTGGCGTTAAGGTGTAGAATCAGATCTATATTATCCCATAAGCATACAAAGCAGATCCCAATCAGACTGCTCCTACATAATCTGGGTCTACTCTGTTTGCAAATTCTTACCTATCTTATAGAACCCAAACATTTATCTTCATTCAAGTGGCCGTTTTACAGAAGTATTACTGTATCTAGTCCACGTATACTCGACACTGTATTGATTTCACCAGTATATAACAGACTAAGAATCCAATCATATTGTCAAACATAGTTACATTGTTTGACCAGTGTAACAGAAGCTGCATACAAGATAAACTCTTTGAGAATGCTCTTCCTAGAATGGGTCATTGAATCTCAATCAGTATAACACGATACTGACAGGTTAACTAAACATAAAATAATGAACAGCTACAGTTGAACCTCGCTACTTCGAACTCGAATAACTCGAACTTCGGATAACTCGAAGTAAAAGATCGGTATCGCTCAAAATTTGCACTGCTCTAAAATGTACCACTGCTCATATCTAGGAACATATGTGACAGCTTAATGCAGATCGAAAGTAACACCGAGAGTTCCTACAAGAGTTTTCAGCATTACTTTAGACCTGCATTAAGCTGTGAACTTGGAAATTGTTCAGATGACCCGAACAACTATAATTTGTATGGTCCATTGACGTTCGAGGTACCGTGGTTCAGCTGTAAATGACTTGTCAGACAATCCTTTTAAACCTTTCCCTCATATAAACGTTTCTTTACTTTCTAAAAGGTCTACCATGTTCCACCTTCCATATTTCTTTATAACTATTTTGTTAATGAATATTCAGTAGGTATTGAAATAATTTGGCTTTAATACAGAACAGGGAAAGGTTTAATACCGTTACAAACAGAGTGAAAACTGATTACACAATTCCTCTAGGAACTATAATCAGAAACACCCCTGTATGCTTCTATCTGATTGGCTGCCGTAATCAGAAACACCCCTGTATGATTCTATCTGATTGGCTGCTGTAATCAGAAACACCTCTGTGTATGCTTCTATCTGATTGGCTGCTGTAATCAGAAACACCTCTGTGTATGCTTCAATCTGATTGGCTGCTGTTTGCCATAGCAATAAATACATTATTTGAGATTTTATTAACCCTTTACTTCATGAATATTTATGTGAGAAATAATGACACCAAGAATTTCAATCAGAATACTTGTTATAATAGCACATGGACACCGGAAGTTTTAGTTATGGCAGAAAATGTATTCTAACGAGATTTATATTACGTCATAAGCAAACAAAGCAGTCCCTAAAGGAGACGTCTGATCTGGGTCTATCCTGTTTATAACGGCATAGGAAGGCGTGGTTATGGAGTAAAGGTTAATGAATATCCATCAAGTAGATCGTCTGTCTTTTGATATGGTCACACGTGCTGAGTATGTTGCATATATTATTTTATTTTAAACATACATGTACTTTATTTCATATATCATTTCATGAAAAAAGGTCTGACAAACAAGTTCGACCAACCTTAGTTACGACTCTCCCCATACAACATTATACAGTAATTATGTCACATGAGAAAAAATGATCACACATTTGTCATGATGTATAGAATATAACAACACAGATACATGTATACCCGAATATGTTAAAAAGGAGCTTTCTGTATTACTGTATTAAACAACCACCCGCTTTTGAAGGCACCCATGTTCAATAAATGATTGACCACTGAAGACATGTTCTACTGTATACATGAATCTAGTTACAGTTGTTCTCTGAAATGTTTTGTAATGTATGACCAGCTTGTTCAACCCTTTTCTTCATATAAATTATAAACGCATTTCACGCGTTTGCAAACCGGGTAGATCCATGTCAGACGGTCCCTAAAGGAGCCGTCTGATCAGCGCCTGCTATGTTTACATATGAAATAATTAAGACCTGGTTCTACAGTTTCCACCAATATCAACAAATGCTGTGTGTATGTGCCATTCCAAAAATATTGCTAATTTATATTCATGGTGTCATACTCCCTTCCATGAATATTAAACAGGGAAATGGTTAACCCTTTACCTGATGGATATTAATAATGTAAGAAATAATGATTGCATGCACATTAATTAGCTAAATTTCAAATACAAGTAATAACATTGATATAGTATAAATTTGGTCCTGGTACATCTATATTACTTCATGACCAAGCGCTGGTCAGATCGGCTCATACAGGATCCGTTTGATAGTGAAATGCGTCAAAATGTGTCTCCATGGGATAAAGGGGCACAACGCAATGGTTACCAAGAATGCAGTGAAAAGAGTTAAGCTTTTGCGAGCTTACGGTCACTAAACTAGACGACCAATCAGTCTAATAGTTTACTTAATGAATTCATGTAAGATTTTATGACTTCATCAAAGTAATTTAATAATGTTGTGTTATGGCTTGTGATGAACGGGACTTTTTGTTATGCTAGATAGTGTAGAAACATATATATATTAATCAAACAGAAGAGACCTTGCTCAGCAACTCCTGCATGAGATGTCCATTCTGGGCCTCCTTTGCTTGCGAAAGAATAAACATTTAATATGAGTGTACATAAAGTATTTATAAAATAATATAATTCGAGCGTTTTTTTTAACAATTTCTCTGTTCTATATTTAGTTCAAATTTCTGAACCTACTGAATATTCATCGACAAAGCAGTTATAATGAAATGTGGAAGGTGGAACATTGTAGCCATTTTAGAAACTAAAGAAACAGATCAATTAAATTCCATTAGCAAACAGAGCAGACCCTGTTCAGACGGCTCCTACAGGAACCGACTGATATGGGTCTTCTCTGTTTGCAAATGCATGAAAATGCATTTATATGAAGGAAAGGGTTAAGAAAAGAGAAAAGAGAATGTGTAGATTTAAAGCAGACTAATTTAACAGATGAAGATTTCAAAGTGATAAAAGGGATAACACTTCAAACAATATCCGATATCAGCTGGAGTATGTAGTATTTGCACGACACTGTCAACCCTTCCAATGTAACGCTGGATTTTCAAATGTACTATTCCAAATTTCAAACAGGTCAAGCTTATTATGGTGAATGTTTAGAGATTTTCTAAATAAAAGTGTAACATGGCAAAGAGTGCAGACCCTGGAATGGTTCCTATAGGAGCCTTCCCAGCTTGGTCTACACTGTTTGCATAGGACATTAGTGTACTGTAATGGTTAAACCAAGACAATGTCTACTCAAACTCCGATATGCTACAATGTATACTTAATTTCGATCCGTTCATCTTTGAGACACTATTGAATCGTTAGAAAGGTGTTCGTACTGAGTGTCAAACAGAATAGGCCCTGACGATGCGTCTAATTTAGATCCATGCTGTTTGCAAATGTCATTCGGGTCATTGTTGAGCCTTTATCTTGCTGTCCGCGACCTGTGTTGCATTAGCCAACAGTAACAGTCCTGTAGGAGCTTTCTGCATTAGTTTTGACCTCCATTAACCCATTCCGTCATAGGCTATTTTCAGATTCAACCACTTTGAACAAATCTACCGAAAAGGAGTATTAACTATAGAAAAGGATTTTTTTAGAATTTTGTAGTTTGAAATCATTGTGATAAATAGAGCATTTGCTCCTACAGGAGCAAATGCTTTATTTATCACAATGGTTTCAACATGTGATTTTTACAGAGGCGTAGAAAGGCGTATTTATGGAGTAAAAAGTTAAGCAGCCACCTGCGTTTTAAGACTAATTTTGCTCATTAAGACCAGGCGTCCACTAGGACGCAGAATGGTTCCCGAATGTAGATATCGCAGATTCTGGATGATTCGGCATGTCTTCGGGATGTTCTGGAACCCTTCCGCGTCATTCCTGAACCCTTCGGGAACTCTTCTGGGTGATTCGGAGACTGATCGGGATCGAAAAAGATTCGGCATCCGTGTCTTTTATTCGGGAAGGCTTCGGGACCTTCTGGAACCCTTCTGGAACCCTTCGGGACGTTCGGGAACCCTTCGCGGTGGTTTCGGAGTAGATTCTGGGTCATTCTGCAAGGCTTCGGAATCCCCTAGCCACCCGAGCGGTTCCAGAATGAAGCCGAATCGATGCGGAATGCTCCCCGAAGGCTTCCCGAATGCTTCCCGAAGACGCGGAAGGGTTCCCGAATCCACGCGGAAGACATGCCGAATATATTATGAACGATTCATATTCTTAATATCAGGCTTAACTTATTAGGGGTATTACACTTACTTATAGAGAAGATAAGTGAAATAATTTTATCTAAGCAGAATCCATACAGACATTTTTTGTTATATTTTGTAAACAGAAAATAACAGTTTGTGCATGAAATATCTAATTAAACCCAAAATGAATTGGTAATTTTTTTTAAGTCTGTTATAAATTCTTAAATATTGTTTTTGATTTAGATCACCCTCAGTCATTATCAAATACAATATATATTCTTAAAATGACAATTAAGGAAACGTCTTACAATTTGTTTTTACAAAATAAACACTAATTTATGAAAAATTATGTTCTGGTATAATTTTTATGTAACAGGCTTAGCTAAGCTATTACTTAAGAATGTTCATGAAACTGGGGCTTGAAGAGTCTCAGAAGACGCTGATGTCAGCAAAACTTATATACATGTATATCTGAAAAAGAACGGTCGTCAGATTGCCGAAAGGATTTCGAGATATAAAATACAATATACAAGAAACTTTGCTTATACTCGGATGTTACAAAACATCTTATTTAACATGAGCTAGAAATTATTTACCGACTAAAACAATAACTTCTTAACAAAATACATTCTATTACTAACTACCTATGGATAACATGTATGTATAAAGAACATGAATAGCTATAAAATATAACACATCTCAGTTTTGCTACCTATTATAAATAGCTTAAAATGGCATGTATATAATCAATCCCTTATACTCGTAATTGTTTGTTTTTTGACTAAAACGAAATAAAACACATGAGAGGGAAGCATTTATATGTAGATGTATGTGTGTGCGTACGTGTATGTGTGCTCTTTTCAAGTACTTGCTTAGAGTATTTTAGCCCTACACAATCAGGGTCTACATAGTTTGTATTAATATTAACATATGTGTGTATCCTTTACAAGTAGTATATTTTGCAAAGAGCGTACTTGTCTTTTGCAAACAGTGGAGATTCTGAAAAAGGGGTTAGTGTTTGACCCAACCAAACAGGATCCATAGAGTTTGTTGTTTTGAAACACATCTATAGCTATAATAGATATAGGTCAATATTTATTTACATTAATTCTCATGTACACACTTACTTATTTTGTAAGTATAAGGCTGTGTGCATATAGTATGGATATGTGTAAGTGGATCTATACTTGTACTATAGAAGCCTAAGAACTATCTTTAGATGCAAATTAAAATATGAAATGGAAATAAGACATATATGAGTAATAGTCATTAAGAACTGACATAGAAAATGAATCTTTCTCAATTAAGTATGAGAGGTTTTTAAGCAGTCCCCAGTCACATATATTGAAATATTACGACATCATGCACGGAGAGGAGGATAAGGTAATACATACAGTTTAAAAAAGGGTATTAATATAAAGCAGGCATACGATGGCTCATCCGGACGTAAAGGGACTGTCAGTATTTATTACATGATAATGGTGCCACGTACTCCGACCCACTACCCGTTAGGTGTTGGGAGCCGAAGATAACCCCGCTCCATCCGAATGAATCTGGTCTAGATATAGGGTGAAGCATCTTTTCCACTCCAAAACAGAAAAATGCGACATCGTTATAGACCCAGACTCTCAATTCTGCAACCCTTCGGCCTTATTTCTGCAACGATTCGGCATCCCTTCGGCATGTTCAGCAATGGTTCCGCAACCATTCCGCAACCTTTCCGCACGATCGAAAACCATTCGGGAAGCATTCGTGGGGTAATTCTCAAGGTTTCGGCATGATTCTGCATCACTTCGGCGTCTGTTCCGCAACGCTTCGTAAGCCACTTCCCGAATACTTGCAGAATGCATGCGAATGACCCCGGATACAAAGCTTATCCCGAATGGTTCCCGAATCGAGCAAAATTTATTCTGCAACCCTTCGGCAAGGCTTCGGCGCTGTAGTGGACGCCAGGCATAAATGAATGGATGCTTTAGACAGGTTCTACTGTAGTCAACAATTGCACGAGATTCTAATATAAACACACACTATATTTGTTCACAGTAGGGTAAGGGCTAGCGGGCGACGTATTAATATTTTCCCTAGCCTCAAGGGCATGTGTAACAGCTGAATCTATTTCTTTCCATAACAATAGTATACAGTAACAAATAATGTGTTGTTTACATGTATCAAATTGTCATTAACCATTTCACCGCTGAAGTTTCAAAGTGGAGTAGTCCATTAATGTTTATTGGTAGAGTCCATACAGGATGAAAGGGTAAACTTTGTTAGAGGGTTTTTAATTAATGACAAACATTGCAGACCCTGATCAGATGGCTCCTCTATGAACCCTCTGATCTGGGTTTACACTGTGCCAGCCTATGTGCAAATGCCGGTGCTCGTGTGTCCCGTATTAAAAGGGGTTATTTATAGTTCAATGTGTTTCAAGAAAATTCAAGTTGGGAACCAACGATATCTACCTCTCTGTGAAAATTATCTCCTGCTCTCATATTTTCGTCTCCATTACATTTTGCATTTAAGAATGCAAGCTGTCTCGAAACACAATCTGGGTATAGATCTATTATAATCTATATTCTGTATGGTATTTTTTCATTTGAGCAGGGTCCTGTACGGCTTCCCACATGTATATATATATTATATATAATAAAGTAATTTCAATAACGCCAACTGTGACTAATCCACGAACACAATATAACATAGATATACAGATGTACATTGTATAACAATACGTCATTGGTTGGTGTTTTTTTTGTTTTAACCCTTTCACCACCGCAGTCGCATAAATGCACCACGACAAATAGTGCAGTCCCAGATCAGACGCCGCCTTTTCAAGGCGGCGTCTGATCAGGAACTTCACTATTTGTCTCAATCTCTATTTCTATATATGTGCTTTATTCCTTTGAAATTTGCATTTATTTATCTCATTTCCTTATTTTACTGAAAGGTTTAACAAACTTGGATTGCAGACGACAATTAGAAATTTGGCGCCGAAAGGGTTAACGCGCTTCTGATTATTTTATCCGACGTCATGACTACTAATTGTTTGCATTGTCACGTCTTTGCAGACAACATATATCCAGATAGGGCCTGTTCTGTTTGCTTATGAAATAATATAGATATAAGTCTACGGCTTCTGCAATGGTTAATTTCCTCTTTTACAAAACTTCAGTTAATTAATATTCATACAGTCATTATTTTTATACATATTCTTGAGGGAAAGGATTAATTCTTTAGTTTAACCCATTTGCTCCCACGATCCCATATATGGGACGTAGGCAAACAGTGTAGACTCTGATCAGACGCCGCATAATGCGGCGTCTGATCAGAGTCTACACTGTTTGCTGATAGAAAATTAAAAAAACCGAAACAAAAATGAATATTTAGACCAGACATCCCTTAGATAAAAGATAGACTAATCCAATATATAAGCATGGAAGAACCCACTGGGAGCAAATGGGTTAAACAATATTTCATTTCATGAAAGTTCACAGTTCATTTAATTAGCATAGGTACAAAAGGATACAATTGAAAGTAACATGTTTATAAGAACCCTCTCCTCACTTAGAATGGAAATGCGATGGTGGATATTTGCTATTGTTTACATAACTTCAGTGTTTGTTGGATAATTCCTAGACAATAATGTAGAAAAAAATGAAGTGCCTATACGAAGTGCCTATACGATGCAAATTGCTATGATCAGCATGGGCATATCTCTTATCTGGCACTTTATTACACATATTTTGTCTGATTCAAACCTAACAAAGAAGAACAATAACTAAAATGATATCAAAGAGAAACACGAAAAGGTCAAAATGAAATGCTCGTTGGTATGTGAGTAAAGAATACACCGGGACACGTGGGACATGTTGAGATCTCCTCCACTCATCTTTCGCTGCCACGTCGTGTTGTGCAATTATGTCGTCCGTTTCAGAATTCATCTTTAAAGTTTCTTCAGTTTTGTTTAACTCCTTCCTCCATGAATATTCACGTAAGAAATAACGACATCATGAATATTTATCAGATTAGTTTGTCATGATAGAAACTATAGAATCATATTTATATCATATCATAAGCAAACAGAGCAGACCCTGATTACACGGCTCTTACAGGAGCCGTCTGATCTGGTTCTACTCTGTTTAGTTTACAAAGGTGTAGAAATGCGTATTTATGGAGTAAATAGTTAACCCTTTCCCTCATATAAACGTGTTTTTACGCATTTGCAAACAGAGTAGACCCAGATCAGACGGCTCCTAGAGGAGCCGTCGGATCAGGGTCTGCTCTGTTTGCTAGTGGAATTTGAAAGACCTATTTCTTTACTTTCTACAATGGCTACAATGTTCTACCTTTCATATTTTATCATTACTATTTTGTCCATGAATATTCAGTAGGTATCGAAATTCGAAATAAACATAGAACAGGGAAAGGGTTAAAGTACATATTCACAGTATCAAAACAGCTACAAATTTTATGAGACGCCGAGTTACATTGTGTGTCATCTGGATTCACACTGTTGGAAAATGTAATCAAATAGTCGCTACTGGCAACGACAAAAGTAACGTCGCAATTTGTTACGTGTGTCAAACTACCCACTGCGGCGAAATTCGAATACAGAAGCACCCTCCCTTGATAGTTTACAGTAAAACCCCTCTAATGTGACCAGCAAAAAGGGGCTCAATTCACAGTGGCAAAGGCAGGTGGTAGCTTAATGCAGGACGAAAGTTATGCAGAAAGCTCCTATAGGACTTTCGTCCTGCATTAAGCGACCACCTGCTTATAAAGACTGCCATGTTTATTCATTAAGTGGTCACATTAGAGGGGTTCTACTATACTCCATAGATACGTATAAGCCTTTGCAAATAGAGTAGACCCAAATCAGACGGTTCCTGTGGACCCGTCTAGTCAGTCTGTTCTGTTTGCTTACGAAACAATATACATGTAGATATAATTCTCTAGTTTCTGACATTGTGAAAATTCCCGTGTTCATATACCATTATACAAATTCAGCTGATAGATGGTATTATGCCATGCATTAGTTCTTGCATAAATATTCTTGAGGTAAAGGGTATACGTCCTGTGTAAAGCTTCCAAACGTCAATACATGTAATCATGATATAACCTAATAATATAGTCAACAGTTAATGTCTGCAATTTAAATACGACAATTAATAATTAATTGTCAAACATCATTTTTATCTCCTCATTTCACTGAACGTCATACCGGTATTTCCGAGCTGACCTGACTCACCTTTGACGACTACAGTGCGATCAGTATAATTTGTAACCTATAGACAAGGCAACAATGCAGCGATGAAATTGTTTTGTACAACACATTTCTAGTAAACCAGTTTTGCAAATAATTTTTGCAAGATATTTAGAAAACAAAAGAAAGCCTGTTTGGAATCCCATGAAAATGAATCCTTTACTCTATAAATGTATTGTCCCTTTATGAAATGATCTTATTCAATAAATAATAAGAAAATCGTCAACCAGAACTAAAACAGTCACACATTCTTCTACAGTTCTCTGTACAGCTTTCTAAAACCCCAAATCTGTGTTGTAAAGTATTGATATTCTATCTACAACAGAGGAAATGTTCAGATTGGATTGGTACAAGACAGACACGGCGTTTGAAGTGTTATCGTATCAATCATTGTTGTTGTTGGTGAGTAACAAAGTGAAAACTATAATCAGGTCTCGAGATTATAAAACATTTTCTTTTGGTCTATGAGTTCAGTATCAAGCACCTGATTTTGAGTGGAACTCAACCTCTGTCCAATTAGATACAATGTACTTCAGAATAAACTCAGAATCAGACTCAGAAGTTCGGAGTGCATGGCTTACCAGAAATAACGCATGTACGTACCAGACTGGCGTTTAGAAATAATACAACACACAGCAACGCATGTTGCACGTGATATGCCGTTTGGCTTTGGTAAACATCTAACACATTATGTCAGACATCCTATAGCGGCATTGTATCTTTGGGTCTCTGAGTTCAGTATCAAGCACCTGGGTCCATGCTTATAAAACTTTCAGTTGAGTCTGAGAACGTTCTCAAGCTTTTGATTGGTCATATTTAAGCCTTTGGCTCAAATCTGACCAATCAAAAGCTTGAGAACTCAAATCTGACCAATCAAAAGCTTGAGAACGAAACTCAGACTCAACTAAAAGCTTTATAAGCATGGACCCTGATTTGAGTGGAACTCCAACTCTGACCAATAAGACACTTCAGAATGAACCCAGAATCAGACTCAGAAGTTCGGAGTGCATGGCTTACCAGAAATAACGCATGCACCAGACTGGCGTTTAGAAATAATACAACACACAGCAACGCATGTTGCACGTGATATGCCGTTTGGCTTTGGTAAACATCTATCACATTATCTCCGACAACCTATAGCGGCGCAAGTTTTTTTCTTCTTTTTAATATTCGGCTCATGGTTGTACAGTACGACATCACCATTATACACGCAATAAAGAATGTACAAAAACGACTATACATGTAGTATGTTTCTTAGTTTGAAAGATGGCGGTTATCAGGTGGTGGATCTGTACTGTGTTTGTTGTCATTGGTTTCATTGTTGCAGAACGTAACGATGATATTCAAGGTGAGACAAAGTTACACCCGATCTATTTTGGGTTTTCTTTTGTAAAACAAGACTATTCTGTTCATTATGAATTATTTACACCAATAAATGTGTTTTAAACGCTAGCAGGTGTCTGATTGTCAATCTCCTATTAAGCCGGCTACTATAAAACCCACAGGTGACAAATACGTTTAGACATCATACTTTGACAGCAGAAGAAAAAAGTTTTTAAATTTGGTTTCGTATAGTAGAATACTATGCAATACAGTAAAAACCTCTCTATAACGGACACTAAATTGTGTTAATTAGAGCGTTCTGTTTTACTTCCACCTTGCTTTAAGTAAAAAGGAGCGTTCTGTTTTACTTTCACCTTGCTTTAAGCAGCCACCTGCCTTTAACACAAAATACTGGATTTAATTTAGTTGCCGTTATAGAGAGGATTTACTGTACATACATTTGCATAGTATTATACTATACGAACAAAACTTTTTTTCTGTTAAAGTATGATGTTTAAACGTAATCGAAGATATTTGTTAGTAGTATTTATGAAATGGTCACGCGCCTGGCACTGTGATCAAACCCGGCCACGTATGCAATCATCTGCAAACAGTGTAGACCCAGTTCAGAGGGCTCCTAAAAAGCCCTCTAATCAGGGTATGCACTATTTGTCATTCAAATATTCAAGCAAGTTTAAGCCTTTCACGCCGAATGGACTATAAAGTTAAACACTTATGAGTTATTTAATTGTGATAATTCACAATTGAAAGGGTTAAAGCCTCTCAGTAAAGTTGGCGGCCATAGGTTCAAATTCACAACTGCTTCAAGTTTTACGTACTTCCGATTTGGTTCAAAGTTTTTTTAATAAAATACTGACTCGGCGTTACTGTAAGTATTTATCTTCATCATCACCTCACTATCGTCATTATAATAACCACCAATCCATCCAATCTGCCACCACCATCATCATCGTCGTCGTCGTCGTCGTCGTCATCATCATCATCATAGCATCGCATATGCCCTTGGAACTGGTGTCACGTCACCGTAGAAGCAACCATTTTTCTTCAATATTTTAATTTAGCCCCTACAATAAATGCATATTTTCAATAACATCATAAAATTTGGTATTTGTTATATTCAATATTTTTTATTAGGATTGTCAATTTGAATTTATATCGAAAAATGTCCCTGTAATACAAAATTGTTGAACGAAACTAAAACGCAAGCCGAATAAATACTAATGCATTGACGTATAGCATCGGGTATCCGATATCAGACACACGGAAGTCGTGTTCTTCAGGGTTTTTTTATTGGTTTTCTTGCAATATACTTCTTTTCAGCGTATAAACAAAGGGTTTATGTAATTTGTAGGCATTTTTAAAAGGCGTTGCAAGAAGCGACTATCACTTTAAGTATACAATTGTAACGAAAAATGTCTTTTACATTGTTTTATGGGTTATTTACCTCTGTTATCATTATTTTCATACTAAATCAGTGTGCCTTTCTGTCTATCTATCTGTCTGTCTGTCTCCCTCTCTGTTGGTCTATCTGTCTATCTATCTATCTGTCTGTCTGTCTGTTGGTCTATCTATATGTCTGTCTGTTGGTCTATCTATCTGTATGTTTGTCTGTTTGTCTGTCTGTTTGTCTGTCTGTCTGTCTGTCTGTCTGCTTTTCAACCTGTCTGTATGTATGTCTACCAGTCTACTCATATGTCGGTCAGTTAAACCGGTTGTTGTTTTTCATTATTGTTCATTGACCTCATCATTGTGTACGTTTTGCTCCTTTTCTATGTTTACTTTACGATACCTTTAGAAGCTTGCTTATCATGCAACGGAGCAAATGGAGCTCATATTGTTACATGAAACACACACTGAAGCATAGCTTCATAGTGCTTTTCGTGTAACGGAGCTGTGAGATGTCTTAATTCATGTTTGTGTTTTATTTCATGCAACGGAGTTAGTTTGCAGATTGGTTTGATTTGTGCGGGGCAGTTAGCTCGATGTTTGGATTATAATAAACGGTTAAACTGTTGCAGTCTTCTGTGAATCATTTACTCAACTGAGAAGAGTGCGTTTCACAATATAATAAAAACTATATACACGATATGTATATGTTTACATGTAAAAGTGCTGCCTTTACAATTTTACATCATTACGCCACCTCGCCACTTTTGGTGCGTTCTTTGGACATTAACCATTAACTCGCCGCATATTTTTTTTTATCACTCCGTCCTGTTTGAATACTTATTAGGCAAATCTTTACAACAATATACCATATACGTTGAAGTGGTTTTCCTAGGCAAAAGCATAGAGCACGCAGGCGTGGATTTTCCATGGCAGACCCAGATCTATATAGGAGCTCTCTCATCTGGGTCTACAATGTTTGCAAATATAACTATAGTTGTGACTGGTGGGCTGTGGGTTAATGTTGCTGATATCATCCAGATTTTCATCAGTGATCACTTATTGGCGCCATATAACCTGTTTATTGTCGCAGTGTCGTGAAAACACAACTCTCTCACAAATATACCACAATGCTGCTTTTGTTCATTATTTCTTGATTCGTTTATGTCTTTTTTATCGTCAAAGTATTCATATCTATTCTCAGTGTATTGATCCACTTAGCAGCCTTCATACTTTCTGATTGACGGACAGTTCAGTGAATTATTGGTGGTTTGTTTATGTCAATGCTGACATGTTACATATGTAGTATTGACAGAAACACGTGTGTTCCTTTAATACATGTGTTAAACCGTACGTTTGAAAGGTCATTCAGGTGACGGTTTCCCCTGTTCAAAGTATGCCCTAATGACTATTTATTAGCTGAAGTTTAATGATGTAAACTTTTCAAGGAAATATTTTACTCTGTAGAATCAGATCCATATCATGTCAAAAACAAACAGGGCAGACCCTGATCGGACGGCTCCGTCTGATCTGGGTCTACTCTGTTTGCAAATGCGTGAAAACGCGTTTATATGAAAATGCACGGTGACATAACTAATAGAGTTTATGTGGTGGAAACTGTATTATATATCCGTTTGTCGCAGTGTTGACCCTATCACGTAGAACCCTATCCGCACATATATAGTTCTGTAACTCAGGTTAGAATACATGGATTTAATTCACCTCAATATATTATCTGTTCAATATCAATGAAGAAATAATGCCGTCATGAATATTTAATAGCTGAATCTGTAATGGTGCAAAGATAAGGCTTTATTTAACTTAGCATAAACTGTTTAATTTCATAAGCAAACAAAGCACACCATGATCTGGGTTTTCTCTGTTTGCAATGGCACGAAAAATTACGTTTTATGAAGGAAATGGTTAATCATATATCAGCTAAAAGTCAAATGTAGATACAGTTTACTACAATTTAATCTCCTCGTTGTATTTGTATCATTTAGATTAGAAAATCTATGGCGTTCAGGGACCTCAACTTACATTAGACAGTAACACCCATGTAAACCGGAATTCTAAAAGGGAATAATTTGGATACGTTTAGGCAGGTGGCTGCTTATTGCATGGTAAAAGTTATACAGAAAGCTACTAGCTCCTAGCTTTCTGTATGACGTTTACCTTGCATTAACCCTTCGCTTGCTGAATTTTAAAATACATTTCTCCTTCTTTACCCATGCCCTGTTGTATAATTACATATATCTTCACTGTCTACAAGTATTTCACTGTGCAATGACTGCTCTGAAGTGCACTGGTTGCACAATCAACTTGTAAATAGTGCAGACCCTGATGAGACAGCTCCTGCAGGAGCTGTCTCATCTGGGTCTTCACTATTTACAGGTAGGTATATTGACGCGATTAGCAAGCGAAGGGTTAAGATGCCACTTGTCCCCAAGTTTAGAGGTTTTACTGTACTTTGTGTACTCAGTAACAGATACGACAGCGTAATGTTGTGACAGACGCTTATCACTAGCGGTCCGGACCTGCTTGGGATCAATGTGAAGGGTGTGGAGCTTTAGAACTTTATTTAATAAAATCTGGATATGCCAAGTGCCTTAACCTTTTCTCTGTTCTATGTTCCTTTAAATGTCAATATCTACTGAGCATTCAGAGACAAAACAGTTGTGGAAGGTGGAGCATTGTACATAGCCGTTTTAGAATGTGAACAGATCTTTCCTCTGCGTTTAGTTTTGTCATCGGGATTGGAATTAGTTACATGCATAATATATATGAACATGCTTACATCATCTTTATTTCGATGATACATATTTCTCGTTCGCGCTTCTGTAACTTACTGCATCTCTAATTGTAATTTGTAGTTTCACTAGTTTGTACTCAAACTGTATTCCAGACCTTGTTTAATTAATGGTTTTTATATCATTATTTATAGTTTAGTATATTCTCGTGCCAAACATTGATGTATAATTCATCCTTTATGGAGGTAAATAAGGAATTAATATGTACAGACATACTTGCTTACAATATGGTTATGAAACACTATCTAATAGTTCTTCACTCTATTTAACCCTTTTCTAATATAAACGCTTTTTCATGCCTTTGCAAACAGAGTAGACAAAGATCAGTCTGTCATGTTATGAAATTGTATAGATCTGAATTTACAGTTTTTGCTAAAATGTGTTTATATGCAAGATTGAAAGCCAATATTCACGAAGTCATAAGTCTGACGTAAATTTAATCAGGTTTATTTCCATTACCAGGAAAAGGAATAGTTATCAAAACGAACATAGAGATACAAAAAACTTCTTGCACATAAATCGCATATATCTTCTTATTTTGTTTTTATTTTCTACTCACTGAAAACCGATGACAGTAAAACCTCTCTAAACCGGACGTTAAATTTAGTACATGTATAAATATCGGTCATATGAGATTGCCATAGGTAGCAGTTTAATGCAGGGTGAATGTCATGCGAAAGGTCCCCTAGGAGTTTTCTGCATGACTTTCACCCTGCATTAAGCAGTCACCTGCCTAAAAGTATCTAGCTCTTCTCTACTACAATTCCGGTCAAAATTAGCTCAGCCCTGGGGTGGGGGTGGGGGCGATTTTACTGAAAACTTTAATATCTTAAGGTCAAATTCCGTAAGGCCTAGAGCTACCAAGTATGGTATGTAGCATCATCTGATGGACCTCTACAAGATTTTTAAATCTTGCTACTGGTGTCAAACTGGCTCCGCCCTAGGGGTCACAATATTCTGAAAAGTTCCTCTTGTCTGAAACCTAAAGGTTTAGAGCTCTGACATTTGGTTTGTAGTTCATGAATTATCTAGCAGACCTCTTCAAAGATTATTCAAATTTTGCCCAAGGATAAAAATGACCCTGCCAACTAATATGGTCACAGCTTTGATATAGAAAACTAGCAAACCATGTGAGCGATAAGGGCCATCATGTCCCTCTTGTTTATTGTTAATAAGTTCGTCGCCCGAGAGGAACGATCCTTTACACAATTTTTCAGTTTTGGAGAAAACAGTCCGCAAAGTTTTTAACTTTCAATCGGATCGTGTCTTTATCATTTCTCAGTATTAATACATAGAATTTATATCTGCATATTCGTACTGAAAAACAGCATTTTGGAAAGTAAAAAAAATATATATTTTATGACAGATTTTTTAATTATTCGCAATGTTTACTTTGGAGATACAGCATTTTGGTAAATAAAGCTGAAATTATTTAAATGTGTACTGCTTTATTTGGAGATGGAGCAAAACATCGTGACAAAGTTTGACATTGGGCAACCTATTACTATTTACTAGAAATATCAACAGAAATTTATGTCATGTTTGATAGTCTTTGTTACAAAAAGCAAAGACGACAAACAATGCCTTATGTTACAACGGGCAATAATGTGTTACTGCAAAATGGTAATACAAACGTAGCTAGTGAAAAAGAAGGTAATACAAAAAATCATTTTCGTGATCATGTAATTTCGATCATTAAATTACCCCGGTATGATAAAGAAATGGAACATTTTGCACTATATATCGCGGCACTGTAACTACCAAAACTGTCACAGAAACAATGCCATATCTTTGCTTTCAACAATTTTAGAAACAAAACATAGAATCACTAAATACAGTCGTCTATGTATGTATGCTACTTAAAAATTGCATCTCAAATTTCACCTGATTGTTTACATAAAATAATAACTTAACAATTGCAGAAGTACAGTCTGGGTGACTAGTAGTTTGGACCTCGGATCATGTTCAATATTGTATGGTGTTTGATCGGCAGGTAATCAGGGTTGGACAAAATCTGAAACTAGAATCCAAAAAAGGTATCCCTTTCCCTGTAAAATATTCATGTAGGATATAATGACATCATGACATCATTAGCTGAATTTGTATAATGGCACTATATGTATATTGGTAGAAACTATAGCCAGATATATTGTAATTTCATAAGCACACAGGGCAGACCCTGATCAGACGATTCCTACATGAGCTGTCTGATATGGGTCTACTCTTTTTGCAAAAACGTGAAAAGATTTTATTTGGATGAAAGAGTTAAATAGAAACTCTAAGTACATGTAAAACCTCTCTAAAACGGTCACTAAATTAAATGAAGTATTTTGTGTTAAAGGCAGGTGACTATATAGGAGCGTTCTGTTTTACTTTCACCTTGCTTTAAGCAGCCACCTGCCCTATATACCAATTAATTAACACAATTTGTTGCCGTTATAGAGAGGTTTTACTGTAGATTAATTTTGTCCAACAAAATAGTGTGGTTTTCAAAACATATGCAGTAGTTCCGAAAAATAATAATCACTATTGCCTATACATGTATACTTATATTTTGCACATTTTTTTTGCATACAAAAGCGTTTAGCTGGTGGCCTGAATTTAAACACAGACTTAAAGTCCGGCAAAGTCCCTTTGTGTTATAAAAACTTGAACTCCGATAAAACACGTGGGACATCTGCTTTTCTGTTGGTCCTGTGTTTAATCAAACCGTGCTTTTGATAGATTTCTATATCGGACCGATGTTTGCTTTTACATCGGTCCGATAGCGAATGTGCAACACTTTTCGATATCGGCTAAATGCAGACAGATTGTCCCTTAAATTACAAGTAGCGGAAATCATATTTATTTGCTAATTAAAGGTTGCTCTACACTTAGTTTGATGTATAAATTTCGATTTTTATTACTCTGCATGATAGTATATTGGTTATTCTAACCCATTTCAGGAAACAAGCTGAAACAAGGTTGCTCTCCATTAATTTTGGTGTATATGATTCAAAACAGGCTTACTTCAGCTTTATTACTCTACATTATGGTACAATGTATATGTGTTGATAAAATCCATTTCAGGAAACAAGCTGCTACATATTACAACCATATCTGATATCTGAAAATAAATAATCAGAATGGATAATAATAATTATGATAGCTCTCCATTTGGAGACAGATGAAAGACATACAGAAGTTTCCCTTATAGGATGGGTATTAGATTATCGCTTGCTCTTTTTTCAGGTTTCTAAATCGTCTCATGTTCATTTTGCCCCCCCCCCCCCCCCCCCCCCCCCCCCCCCCTTCAAACACGCACACTCAATATCCCACGAAAACATAATCTGCTTTGGATTTTTTTTTTGATTTTTTTTTTCATGTCCTGCTATAATGACGGGACCTCGTTTATTATCCTCGTCATTGGTGTATACGGGTCGGGGGAACCATCCCTCTCCACACCGTACAATTATCAAGCATAATGCTAGTTCTATTTCATACTATTTTAGCTCCATAAATAAAAAAAACTTCCGCGTCTTTGCAAAAACCAGGACAGACCCAGATCTATGTGATTTTTTTTTTATCGGGATCTGCTCCTTTTGCTTACGATATAATTCAAACATGTTTGTACACTTTCTGCTATTATCAAATTTTATTTGTTCATGCGCTATTATAAAAAACTAATGTAATTAGCATTCATATAGATTATTTCTGACATGCATATCCATAGAGTAGGGAGCTAAATCATATTTTACACTGCAGAACCTTTAAAAAAAGATTAAACAAAAAGAAAAGCTGTAGCCAGATTGACATAATGCTTATGTTAACTGATCTGTATTACTATTTACTGATCAAATGAAAAAAGGTAATTGTTGAATTACATGGTATAGATCAATGATATGACATGTTAACTTTTATATAGTTAACACTTTAAAATCAATTTGATTAACTATATAATCTGCGTTGGACATGATTGAGATAAACATAAAATATGATAAAGCAATTTAGAAGTAACATTCAAGTAATGTAAAGAAATAAATATATGGGTTCCATTTACATTGTATCTGTCTAAATTAATCTTCAGCCAAGACATATTTACATTTGTATTACAGTTGAAGCATTAATTAGAATTTGGTTTCCATTTCCTTTTACACTTTTTTAACCGGCGCTCGCCAGCAATGTGCTTGAGAAAAGATAGTCGAATTTACCGACACTATTTGAAAGTCTACCAAACATGTATATGGGTCTGAGCTGATGGATACAAAACTTAAGGTCATTGATGCTAACTCTATCCGCAGTCAAAGCGTAACTATTGTGAATCAAACAACTATAAGAAACAATAAGTAGATCTATACATTTATAAAATGTATTAACAAGTCTACATTAATTGAACGCAACACAATAATTAATGCATATTAGAGCAATTTGTATTAACCCATTTTAATCCATAAATATTCATGACAGACTTTGAGCATAAATAACAAATTTGTCCATGTATGTATGTATTAAAATCATTTCTAAGACATTTTTTAAGCAAACCGAGCACACCTTCCTACATGAGCCGACTGAGCTGGGTCTACTCTGTTTACAAAGTTACAAAAGGGAGTCTCTAAAGAGTTATTTAATCTTATGTCTTTTTTGTTTTTGTTTTTGAGGATTTGCCGGACCAAGCGGGAGCCTTGGGGACTTCTACTGCGCATACTGTATGCGCATGGGATGGTTGCGATGCATTCAAATATGGTGCAATCGTGGCTTCCGGTCACAGTTTGTCCCTAGCATCGGATTTCCATTCATACCGCCGCTGATGACGAACTACAGGCAATGGAGACGACCATACAGTAAGCTTCAGCGGAAGGCTCCATATAGAAAGTATCCAACTTCGAAGAAATTTTATTACAGATCGGTTGAATAAAAAGGATTATGCTTAACCTTTGATTACTTTTGGTGATTTCATGATTTTTTGCAGAAATGTTTTGTCCATACTGAGAGTAAACGTGTTATAATCTTTGACTCACGCAAAATACCCACTTCCTCCCGCCCCTGACTACTGTTGAACTTCGATATCTCGAATTTTGATAGCTCGAACTTCTTGATAACTCGAAATAAAATTTCGGCTCTTCCAAAATTTACAGAACAGAACAACACTTTATTTCCACAACTTGTACAATGTACCTCGTTGCATGCATTATAACAGTACCATACATAATTTATGCTAAGTCTTATGACGTGTTTTGTAATATATGTAATGAATAAACAATATTCCAAGTTTTAGATATAAATCGTCTTATACATCATTGATTATAGTATTTCGGAAGATGAAAGCTTCCTGGATATACTTTGCCAGTTTGTAAATTAATGTCTTATTACTATTTTGCATTAATTCTCTTAATTGTAACATATTTGGCCGAATATAAAAGTACCTCTTAATGTATTTCTGTCTGAGTTCTTTAAATTTAAAACAAATTAATATTAAATGATATTCGTCTTCAATATAAGCTGAATCACAAATCAAACATAATCTTTGTTTTCGTTCAAGCCTATTTGGACCATAACGGCCCCGTTTGAATTCTTAAAGAATGCGATGACAATCGCAACCTAGATACAAAATATCTTAAATAACTAGGCAATATGTCTAAGTAACTTTCATATGCAAAATTCACTTTGAATGAAGCATATAAGTCCATAACCTTATTATTTTTAACATCAGCAGTCCAGTTTTGCATGTAACAATCTATTAACCTTTGTTTAAAAACAGCATGGAACTCCTGTGTTTCCCATATATACCCGAATCCATACTCATATATAGTAAGTGCTTCACCTTTGATGTCCAATTTGTATAACCTTTATCACAATCCTCTTTTGTACACTTATACAGAGTAGTTAAAATAATATTTTCAGTTTTCAAAATTTTGCACCAGTATTTTATTACAATACAGAATTGTTTTAAAATAATAAAAATATATCACTACGCATATCTAGAAATACAGGTGATATCTTAACGCATGTCGGACGCAATGTTGATAGCTCCTACAGCTGTGAATTTGAGAGATAGTCCATATTAGAGATCGTATGACTCGAACATATTAGAGATCGTATGACTCGAACATCTGTTATCTGGAAGCAATGTGTATGGTCCCTTGAAGTTTGAGATATTGAAGTTCAACTGTACTTAATTATTTGCAAACAGAGTAACCCATGGTCATACATAAAGTGTGATTAACCCTCTCCTCCATAAATACGCCTTTCTACGACTTTGCAAACAGAGTACACCCAGATCTACATCTGATTCTACGTTCTTTGCCACAGCCAAAAGTTTCTTTTTTAATATAGAGAATAATAGGTTAGTGCCGTAGATGGGACGCTTTATCCGACGAGGGGAGAAAACGTTGAGGCGAGGCTTGCCGAGCCTCAACTGTTTTCTCTCCGAGTCGGATAAAGGCGTCCCATCTACGGCACTAACCTATTATTCGATTTATCCAGTCAATATAGTTAAATGTCTTTTTTATAGACTCATAACACTCTTGAAATAATTTACATTGAAAATGCAGTTTTTCGATCAACGGATCCCTCCCTTTTCACTTCCATTTAGACGTAAATAGATCTAATGAGCTACCGCAGAGGAATATAGTTTCGATACTTGTATTACTAGAAGGGAAACGTGGTTGAATTTGAAAAATAAGATGATTTGAATCGAGGGTCGATAAGTTATTTCAAACAGACATGATCTATATTCTTCGGTCAAATTCGAGTTACGTAGTCTCGGTTTCTATTTTTAGATTCTACCTAACGTCACTCAGAAATCGATGGAACTGAACAGGCTATATTTAGGTTTATGACTATCACCGCCACTGTAAGAGTTTATCAATCAAATAATCATGAGAGTGAAAAGAAAACATTTACTATTTATCTGTCAATCTTTGCTTCCAGGTTTGATTTTATCAAAAACGGGTTTTGCCAGCGGTGGATTAAATTAATAAAAGTGATAAATCAACGTCATTTTGTATGTGGCCTCAGTGGCGTAATCGGTAAGGGCGACGTCTCTAGAGAGATTAGAATTAGTTTGTAGGATCAGGCGCGGGTTCGAATCCAGCCGTAGCCAATAATTTTTATTTTTTCTCATTTGAATAATTCTTCTGGTGACCAAATATATCTTTTAGATCTATTCCATCAACATGTTTATGAATATTTACAGAAAACTAAAATAGTTCCATGGTTATAGAATCATTACGCCTATCTACTAACCTAATAAACCTTCCACTACCGGAAGTAACCTAATAAACCTAAGTTTATTTGCACCCCCTTTATTATGTCACTAGAGAAGCCTGGTGACTGGATAAAATGCTTTTAAATTAGTTCGGCTCGTTAATATGCATGACGTCATTATTTCTTACATAAATATTCATGTTGAAATACTAAGAATGTCATCTCTTTACAAACTCCTATGTTGTGACAATTCTCGAAGATATGATTCTAAAGAGAAGACACAGCATAAGGTTTGTTGGAGAAATGAAGAAATTATTCTTGAAAAATATTATTTATTTACGTATTTATCTATACTCCTTGTAGAAGAGCCGCCATATTAGAAATATCAGTAATTATTAGTTTAAGAATGTATTGCTGCATGAGTAGTCGTGAACTTCAATTTTAATAATTACGCATTAACAAGGAAATTGTTTACTGTGGCAGAAAATTCAGATTCAGATCTATAAAATTTAATAAGCAAACAGAACAGACCTTGATCAGACAGCTCCTACATGAGCTATCTACTCTTGTTTTCAAATGTATCATAAGTCGTCTATATGAGGGAAAACGTTAAGGTGTTTTTTTTTTCAAGAATATCTCCTTCATTTCTCTACCAAACCCTATGTTGTAACCACTATTTAGAATAGTTTCAAAGAGTACGTATCGTGAACATTTTCAATTTGAAAAATAATAAGTCGCTTTATTCGGGAAATGTTGTCTTCTTCAATTTTCAAAATAGATCTAAATATTCTCTTTTGCCAAAACACAATCAGAATGTAAAATAACTGAATTAGAAGTCTTCTGGGTCCAGTCTGTTTGTAAGTTTGTCATAGAGGTTATTATAGACACCCAAAGAGTACGGAAAAGATAAAATCAAAGCACTGATAACACTGGAAGAACAAGGCTTTCTACTAATATCCAAAGGTGCAGATTATGTCACATCTCCTGTCGGCAACAACGAAAATACAGAGTTTCTCGTCGGTTAAGGGTCTTTTGAAACACGTCAATATTTTCATAAGTAAACATATTAAAGCATTTCATAACTGCAAAACCAGTATTATCAACCATTTTGTAAACGGTTATTTATAACGTAACGATTAGATACAATTCAAATTTGTAGCATTCATACAAAATAAGCTGAACATTCATATCTCTAAGAATGTAAAACAGTTACCAGACATATTAACATAATATGATATAGTCTGTGCTGCCATCGATTACCCTGATATTTACTCCTCATCCCAAGTCCATATATACGAACGTTGATTTTTTATGGATCATTCTTCATACAACAATCAGCAAAGGAGAGGCCGGGTGAATTTGCAAAAGGGCAACATAAAACCAATTTATCTAAATGGACGTCGAGAGGCCATTTAACAGCTTGCATATACTCCATGAATATTGAAGTAAGAAATAACGATACCCCCAATATAAACCCTTCTCTTGCTGAATTTTAAAATACATTTCTCCTTCTTTACCCATGCACTGTTGTATAATTACATATATCTTCACTGTGTACAAGTATTTCGCTGTGCAGTCAATGCTGTGGAGTGCACTGGTTTGCACAATCAACTTGTAAACAGTGCAGATCCTGATGAGACAGCTCCTGCAGGAGCTGTCTCATCTGGGTCTTCACTATTTACAGGTAGGTATATTGACGTGAATAGCAAGCGAAGGGTTAACTTGCTGAAATGAAGACAAACCTTGTTGGTCATGGCGAAAACTATATACATTGTATTCAGTTTTATATAATTCCATAAGCAAAAAGAACAGACCCTGATCAGATGCCTCCTACTGGATCCGTCTGATCTTTGTCTACTCTATTTGCAAAAGCTTAAAAGGCGTGTCTAAATGGTTAAAGGTATACAAGATTGTAACCCATTCTCGACATGCCGCCTCCAACCACACAAACGTTAAATGTCCCGATGAACGAGTCATTGAATGGATATAGATTGCAAAATACCTGTCCTTAAAACTTGTGAATAGTTGCATAAAACTGTAACAGTGACTCTTAATCCATTACCACACGGGCTACTTTTAGATCAAACGTCTATGAATAAAACTACTGAAAAGGAGCATTAACTAGAGAAAATGAAACGTTTAAAATTTTGTATTTTTCAAACCATTGTGGTAAATAGAGCATTTGTTCTGTAGGTTTCAAAAAGTGACTTTTACAGGGGTGTCAAAAGGCGTCAAAATGAAGAAATGTGTTAACTGAGCGCAAGGTTTTTTCTATTACTGGTCGGTCGTGCCAGATAGTTTAACCGTTGGACTGTTGTAAACATGATGGTTGCTTCAATGCCGATCTGATACAATATTTTCACTGATTTCCGATTCGGTCGAGGTTTTGAGAAACCTTTGGCTGAGTGTCAGGCAGCTTGTACCCCGATGAGACACCGAGTTACTCGTACTGGGCCACCAGTTAGCCCTAGATTGGAACATACGGACGTTGAACAACCAACCAACCTGGTCCCTTGTCAGAATAATGTGACTAAATGTAGGATAAAATTCCATACGTTTCAGAACTATGGAACAAAAAATAGTCCTTTGTATCCAAATCATCCTCGGGCGCACAGTAGTCCTACGTGGAGACATACGGACGTTAAACAATAAACCAAGCTGGTCCCATGATATAATATGTTGACTAAATGTAGGTTAAAATGTCCCGTGTATCATAGCTAGCGTACCCACTCATGCATTCGAAACCTCCCTCGGACATCTTGCTCAATTTAAAATTGTTATTGGCTGCGGCGAAAGTCGCAGTAACCCTTTGACAGAAATTCAAAATGACCATGATTTACTGCGAAACTAGTTTTTAGATTTACACCACAGAACAATTACAGCTGCAATATATTTCATTATGCTCACTTAGCCTTACTAATGCCTAGGAACTCTTTGTTGTTTAATGTGTTGTTAACATACTGCAGGTAATTTGCTGTCCAGCATGCTGTACTCCAAATACCTTCTGCACTCTGAGCAATTAATGTCTGAATATATTGTCGTCTGCTGCAATTCTGAAAATACATTTTTCTTCCATATCTTTTCAAAAACAAATGTCAGAGTGACAAAGTTTGGACCCTGGTGAGGTGCCAAGTTTCTCGATGTCTCATCTAGATCCAGACTAGTATAGGTGCTAAAACACCAAGCAATAGCAGCTGGAACGAAAGTCATACCTGTTTAGAGGAACAGTTGCTTATTTCAGAAGTCAGATAATCGTCTCTGGTCAGAACTTGGTGTGTCCTTGCATACCAGAAATAAGAAAATATCCTTTAATCGCAGCTATTCACTTTAAAATATGTTTCAATGCATGTTTAACTTACACCTGTCAAATTGACTGTCAAAGGGTCTTATCAGTGCCTGAAACGTCACATGAGAACTATGTATTTCTGGTTTTCCAAATGTTCGCATTCCGTTCTTTAAGTGTTTCAAATATCGTTTTCAGCAAAATGTTATCTTATTAAAACATTTTCCTTATTCTGCAATCATTTTAAAATTCCCCATGTATCTCTTAATCAAAATTACTCAATAATAGTGCTTTCTGTTTTATCTTCTATCCTGCATAAACATGTTTTACGCAGCCATTTTACGCTTGTGTTAAACCTCGCTTGTTATTTCTGGAACACATCTTAAAATGTTCAGTGTCCACAAATTTGCATTTTCAGAATAAAGATTTGTACATTGATGCTTTATTGTTATCGGATTTACCACACTGTTGGTATTATGGTTGAATCTAAAACGATCATTTACAGTCATTTTAATTTCAACCGTGTTACCGACAGTCAGTGTGTAGTGGTTCATTACAATTTGATATACAGTTGAACTTCGATATCTCGAACTTCAAGGGACTAAATAAATTAGTTCGAGATAACGGAAGTTCGAGTTATCCGATTTCTAATCTGGACAATTTCTCAAGTTCACAACTCAATGCATGTCTACAGTAATGCTGAAAGCTCCCGTAGGAGCTTTCAGCATTACTGTAGACCTGCATTAAGCTTTAAAATATGTTTCTAGATATGCGCAGTGATACATTTTAGAGCAGTTCTGTATTGTAAGATTTTGGAAGGACCGAACTTTAAGTTCGAGTTATCCCGAAGTTCGAGTTATCCGAGTTCGAGATATCGAAGTTCAACTGTAATTGCATTTGAGTCATAAATAAAATTAGACCTTTACATGTACCTTAATGACTTTAATCACTTTAGCAACAACACCAAACAAAAATGGATGGGCATTAGGCATGGCCAAAATAAAAATGTTTCCCGTTATAACTGTAGTTGAACGTCGATATTTCGAGCTTCAGGGGACTATACAAATTAGTTCGAAATAACAGAAGTTCGTCTTATCCGATTTCAAATCTGGACAATGTATCGAGTTCACAGCTTAATACATGTGTAAAGTAAAGTTGAACGCTCCTGTATGAGCTTTCAGCATTACTTTAGACCTGCATGAAACTGTCACATGTGTTTCTAGATATCCGTAATGATATATTTTAAAGCAATTCTGTTTTGGAAGGACCGAACGTTTAGTTCGAGTTAACCCGAAGTTCCAGTTATCGGAGTTCGAGATATCTAAGTTCAGCTGTATATGTACCAAGGCACAGGTGGAAGCACTGGGCTGGATATATCTGCCCATACAGTTATGTCCCTAAACAAATAACACCAAACCTCTAAAGGCCAGACTAGGGTTAGATACCATTTAATCTCAGCCACCTCCCATGTTCTGTAAAAATTCAACGAGCTTGGCGTGCACAGTAAAGTTTGCCTTAATAATGAGGTGGATTCAATGAATAGGCAGATCCAGGGAAACCCCCGGATGAACAATTTGTTTATGTTGGTTTGGAAATGTGTTTAGATCTCGTACGTACAGAAAACAATGAAACCTATAGGCTATAATTTAAACGTTTAACCCTTTCCTTGTTCTTTGCTTATTTCATATTCCAGTACCTATTTAATATTCAAAGACAAAATAGCTATAATAGAATATGGAAGGTGAAACATTGCAGACATTTTAGAAACTAAAGAAACAGATATTTCAAATTCCATTAGCAAACAGAGTACACCCTGATCAGACGGCTCCTATAGGTGTCGTCTACTCTGGGTCTACTCTGTTTGAAGATGCATGAAAATGCGTTTGTATGAAGGAGAGGGTTAAATGTATCGGCACGTGATTGGCGTAGGCGGTCCATTATTTCAAGTGTTGGAAAATCTAGAGAAAGCGGTACATGGCTAATGTGAAACGTGTATGCCCAGATCAATCGCATCGTTGTAAATGCGGTGTTTGATAAAAGCGTTTATCAGAATGTGGTTTCTTTTTTGTCCATGTCTCAGTGCAGCAAACAGTAAAATGTCATGTTGGAGACCAGTAAAACAAATATGTTGTAAACTGTTCTTCACCTCTTCCCTTTATACTCGTATATAGATGGAAATCAGGGAAATCCACCATCTCCAGACCGACAAGGGTTTAATTACAACTAATTGAACATCAGCAAAAAGGCTTTTAGGACGGGAACGTAATTGAATGGAATATAATCAATACACGCATGCATTATGATCTTAATTAAATACATATATTTGTTCTAGCTCCAATGTGTAGATCTCAAATTGGTGTGCGACGCCTTTAATCAAGGGCCAGTATATTGCGCATACGACTGATATACATGTATAGAATATGGCTATCAAAGTACCACCAGTATTGGCATGATTATATATGAGGGCTTTAACACACACATTTTGTTTTAATCGTTAGCCTTTGAGTAAAGTTTCACCTACTCAAACTTGGTCAACTTCGTATTTAAAACGTTCGCCAAAGTGTCATTCTACAAACATTTAATCCGATTGTCAAACAATTAAAAGTGGCAAATGGGCTGCACCTGTTGCATCTCATTTACATTCTTTCAGCTGCTTTAGCTCAAATAGGCATGACGTCCACAATGTGAACTATTTCGATGGTGTTTTTTATGTGTCCGTTGGTATGCTTCGTACCGTGGTCAGTTGTGACCAAAGATCACAAAAGTAAACATTATGAGGTCCACTTTCATTTTTGTTTTTAAAACATAGGACTCGTTTTGTCACGACAACCAGAACAAACACTTTTCGCTTAGGTTACCCTCTACAAACATTGTTCAAACTATTCTGATTTGCAATGAAGAAAATATTCCAAAAAAGGGAATTAATATAATACATAAATTACTTGAATTGCTCTGGTCTAATATTTCGACCACTAAGGGCCTTTATCATGATAATCTTTGAAAAAGACCCTTAGTGGTTGAAATATTAGATCAGAACAATTCAAGTATTTATGTATTCTGATTTTTTAGAAGCATGGCCGATACGGGCGGGTTAACTGTCCTTCAATGGCAATAGATCTAGTGGATTTTTCTTAAAAACAAAAGTTAACTGAAATGTTTGAGTTACCCTCTATCAAAATGTCCTAGCCGTTGGGTTTCGTTTACAAATGCGGATGCCAGGTGCATAGCTAATTGGCTTTATAAGTATGGCTACTAATGTGTTGAAATGCTTCAGAAATTTCTATTCTCTGAAACCCAAGGCAGTTTTTTTTATGACCATCTAACAAAAAAATACAAACCATTTTGATGTTTTACACATTTGGCCGCCATGGACAGGGGGCTAATTGCCCATAACTATGGTGGAAATTTAAAAATATTCCCCTTTGAATTCACCGGGCAGATTTCAATATGATTAAACAGGAGTTTTAATGCCGTTTCAGCATTTTGAAAGTATCGACTTGTTCAATCTGTCGTGTGTGCGCACGTGCATAAAAGATATGCCCAGGCACGCCTCTGGTTGTACTTTTTTATATGGATGGAGGGGTGTCTGTTTGCATAAACTATAGGTTAAGGGGTAACAACATTTTAAGTATTACTCGTCATGTTGTTGAAATAGGATGTAGGCCTACACATATTAATTTAAAGGAGTCCACGAGGGCTCAAATTATCGGTCATTTAAAACCAAAACCATATTCATTTCTATTTCATGATGTGTGTATAGGCTACATGCAACATAAATTGACAGTATTAGTTACAAATGCACAAAAGTGAGTTTTGGAGAAGGTTTTCGAATATATAACATATTAGTAAGACGGGCTGTGTGGTGAGAAGTTATACTTGTTGTCGTTTGCTGAACATTAAGAGTTGTCCCCCTTTTAAGCAACACCGCCATTTATATTTAATCATGGCTGGTTGACAAAGCACCAAGCAAGTCATGAACGATCATCGGTCACAATTCAAGGTTGGTATAAGTTGTAATCTAAATATTCAGAAAAAAACTGTTCTATCTGCAGACGAGTCATCGTGTGCAATAAATAACATCAGCCATTAAAGAACATAGGAGTTTGTGTTATTTTGTTTTCTTTTTGAACAAAACAAACCCAGTATAATCTTCCTGATATCAATATATTAATTAATTCAGCAATCACCATATTTACCATTACCTGTTCATTATACATGTAAGAAATAATGCCCTCATGAATAATTTTAAGCAGATTTTGTATAATGCCAACTTGTCAATGGGTGTTTTGGTGGCTGTAAAATCGGATCTATATTTATAAATTGGTCAATTTTTGAAAACAGAGTTGACCCTGATCAGATGACAAGTCAAGTCAAGTAATATTTATTTACAAGTTGGTACATAATTAACAGATAACATAAGCTCAACTGAGCTTTTAACACCAACCTTTTGGGAGGCTCCAAGATGGGGCTGAAACGAGTACCCGGGTACCCGCGGGTCGGGTAGAAATTGGCGGGTATCCGGGTACAAAATCACTACCCGTTACCCGATATGAAATCTTAATCAGAATCTAATTGTTAGTTTTCGTAACTGAGTGAAAGAAAGAAAGCTAAAACATGTTAAAGATAGCATTTATTCATGCAAGCATCATTTTGTTTATGAGCAGATAAAGCTTGAACAGGCATGTACTGTATGTATACATAAAAACAGACATATGAAACAAACCTCCGTTTAACACATTGTTCGTTCGTATTCGACTGGTAAATGCGCATTCATAACTATTTGTTGTATTCCGTAAGGGTTCGGAACTTCGGAATATAGAAATAGCTGTGTTCCCAATCGTAACTACTCGCCTTATTCCGTCAGCGTTCGGGATATATGTCTATTTCGATAGAAATGGCTGATGTGTTCCGAGTGCTGTATTCCGTGTGATAAATGTGTCGAATGTTGCTCCGCAGAGAGAATCAACCAATCAAATTTGAGGCCGCGAATTAGCCATGACATTAATTTTGTTAGTGTAACCCTTTCTCAACGGAAAATATCAATATATAGTCTAAGGTGTATAACTGCGGACATTACTTTGATCTTGAATCAGTTATCTATTTACACAAGATTTACATCATGTGGCAACCGAAAAATGATGGAATAGCCTACACTTTCGCCAGTTATGTACAACGCACTTTGCTTTCACAAACAATAAAATTTTCATTTTAACACATTCTCAATTCCATGCCCGGCACATCTGTAACAGTCAGGTTTACGTCACGTTGCTGCTTTTTTAAAGCAAAATTCAAGCAACGATTCATACCAATAATAACCAAGGGAGGATACTACAGTAGGTACTTACCATACGTCTATACTATAGCGTTATCGGGTACCCGCGGGTAATTGCAGAACCGGTACCCGGGTAGAAAATTTGTACCCATTTCAGTCCTACTGCAAGATCTAGCTGGGTCTGTTCTGTTTGCAAATGCATGAAAAGGTGATTATATGATGTAAGACTAAAGCGTTGATATAAAATAAGGCAGTGCTTCAAATGAAATATGAGTTCTTTTAATTCTAAGAGTATATATGCAATCCAAATGACCAGTACATACACCTACAAATAAAGCCCGCAGACCAGAAATTGAACATTACAGTTATTTTGAATCTTTCTGGTGTAGAACAAATTTTGTTTCATGCACAGAACATCCGGGTAGAACAACAGACTTACCACAAGTCAGTGACAGACTTCCTCACAGGAAAACTGCAAATGCTGAGGCTGGAATTCAATCCACAGCAGTGAGGTACCGAAAACTGTAAAATCAGATCTATATTATTCCTTGAGCGAAATTTTCAGAATTATGTAGTTTTGAAAGTTCAAACAATTGTGATAAATAGAGCATTTGCTCCTTTATCACAATGGTTCATAAAGTGATTTTTATAGAAGCGTCAAAAGGCGTCAATATGCGGGAATGGGTTAAAAGACATATCTACAAAGTAAAGGTGGACCATTCCACTTTTAAAAAATTCATTTTTCCATTACTGAACTATTTCTCTCATGTAAATACCTTTTCATGCCTTTGCAGACAGAAGACCCAGATAAGATGATTTCTATAGGAGCCGTCTTATCAGGGTGTGCTCTGTTAACCCATTCCCTCATATTGACAACTTTTGACGACACTGTAAAAGTCACTTTGTGAAACCATTGTGATAAATAGAGCATTTGCTCCTAAAGGAGCAAATGCTCTATTTATTACAATGGTTTCAAACTGCACAATTCTACAAGTTTCCTTTTCTCTAGTTAATGCTCCTTTTCGGTAGATATATTCAAAGAGGTAGTATCTAAAAATAGCCTATGCGGTAATGGGTTAACGTATGACATAATATAGATCTTATTCTACAGTTTTTGCGATGATAGAAAATTCCTTTGTTCAATGACCATTGTAAAAATTCATTTACTGTAACAAATATTCATTAGGTCATGAATTCTTGCATAAATATTCATGAAGGAAGGGTTAAGCTTTTGTGAAAACAAACCATTAAAAATTATTTATTTTTACAGAGGACCATGCAAGCTGAATCAAACTGGACTCAAGTGTGTCTTTGGAAGTACAAGGATAACCTCTCCATTTAAAAAATATATTCAGAAGATGGTTAGAAGGTTTTAGGTTTGGCTGCGGTTAGAGGTCAATCAATAAACACCTGCTTGACACAATTCTATTAAGCCTAAAGGACATGGAAATACTTAATGAATGCAAATCATCGTCTGATCTAGGATCAGCACACTGTTATGAAACTGTTAGTAGTAATTCTAATGCAGTAGATACACCATTTTGTCCAGATACATTTGCCAGTGATGATCGGAAAGATTCAGTAGAAAATATGACTGCAGATTCTAATACAACGTTTATTGATAATTCAAATGCAGATGGTGAAAATGTACCTAATGATAAAGTACATGTGCCTCGTAAGAGAAGAAAAGCTAGAAAAGTAGCAAGAACATATAGTGCCAATGAAGATATGGATAGTGCCAATGAAGATATGGAAAGGAAGCCTTTTGAAGAAAATGGTGCAAGTAATGCTGGTTTTAATATTTCTAGAAGCATAGAAGAATTGGATAGAAAACCAAACATAAGTAAAAACGATACATCTAGTGATGGAATGGAGTTGGAATTAAGTAATATGAAGGCTGAGATTGACACAGATAACAAGCTAATAGTTATGAACAAGCATACCAAATTCAATGTCAGAGTAAAGCCGGACACTTCAAATTTTCGCCACAAGTGTCCACGGTGTCCAGAGGTGTTCCAGTGGCCACACAAGTTGAAGAAGCATGTGGCGATGGTGCATGAAGGGAAGTACCCCCACCAGTGCACTCTCTGCGGAAAACCTTTTGAAAGAGTAGGTCACCTAGAAGCTCTTGTCTTCTGTTTGAGTTCCAGTAACTGGAGTATAACCCTTTACACCATAGAGACACCTTCTAAACCTTTCCCTGTGCAATATTCATGTAAGAAATAATGACATAATAAATGGGGATATTTATTAGCTGAATTTATATAATGTAACATTTTCAAGAGTTTTTTTCTTTTGACATTGGATCTGGGTCTACCCTGTTTGCAAATGCGTGAAAAGGCATTTATATGAAGGAAAAGGTTAATGTCTTTGCACACAGTAGACCAAGATAAGATGGCACCTTTAGAGCAATCTGACCAGGCTCTGCTCTGTTCATTTACGAAATAATATAGATGGGAGTCTACACTTTCTGCCATGGCGAAGATTTCCTGTGGTAATATTCCACTATGAAAATTCATCTAATTAATATTCATGATGTCATTATTTCTTACATTATCCATGGAGTAAAGGCTTAACCCTTTCCCTGTTCTGTGTTTATTCCAAATTTCAGTACCTACTGAATATTGATGGAGAAAATAGTTATAATGAAATATGGAAGGTGGAACATTGTAGCCATTTTAGAAAGTAAAGAAACAGATCTATCAAATTCTATTAGCAAGCAGAGTAGACCCTGATCAGATGGCTCCTCTAGGAGCCGTCTGATCTGGGTCTACTCTGTTTGCAAATGCGTGAAAACACGTTTATATGAGAGAAAGGGTTAACTGGGTTACTCCAAGGAGGTGACTTGGTGTCTCATCTTGACTCACAGATCAGAGTCTGCACTGTTTGTCATTTACAATTGTCTAAGAAATATTTAACCTTTTCCCTGTTCTAAATTTAGTCCAAATTTCATTACCTACTGAATATGCATGCACAAAATAGTTACAATGAAATACGGAATGTGAAAATGGTAACCATTTTATAATCTAAAGAAATAGATCTATCAAATTCCATTACCGAACAGAGCAGACCCTGATTAGACGGCTCCTACAGTAGCTCTCTCATTTGGGTCTTCTCTGTATGGGAATGTGAGAAACGTCATTTATATGAAAGTAAGGGTTTTAAAAGCCTTTCATACTGGTTGGACTCAATAGCTAAACACTGATAAACCTTTCCGAGTTGAATATAACCCTTTACTCCATAAATACGCCTTTCTACGCCTTTGCAAACAGAGTAGACCCAGATCAGACGGCTCCTGTTTGCTCATGGAAATCCGAATAATATAGATATGATTCTACAGTTTCTGCCATTGCCAAAACTTCCTGTGTTCATGTGGTATTATTTCTCCACCAAACCTCATGATGTGATCACTCTTTAGAATTACCCCGAAGAGATGATTCTAAAGAGTGGTCACAACATAGGGTTTGGTGGAAAAAATAAAGGACCTATTCTTGGAAATGTTTTAATTTACATGTAAGCATCTTATTTAGGCCTCTGACACGTGACATGGACCTCTGACATCATTGGATGATATTTAACCATTTCCTCTACGCCTCTGTAAAAGTCACTTTTGAAACCATTGTGATAAATAGAGCATAAACAATTCTAAAAAAAAATCCTTTTCTCTAGTTAATGCTCCTTTTTGATAGATTTATTCAAAGAGGCTGGATTTAAAAATAGCCTATGGGGAAACTCAGACTCTTGTGATATCATGCTGTTTAAATTGTTGATTGCACATGTTTTTGTCTACTTTCACTATTTCCTGTTCATTTTATTCTTGTAGAAATTATTGGTAAATCTTTACCTTATAGAAATGACGTTTGATTGTACCTTTGCAAACAGAGTAGACCTATATGTGATGGCTCCAATTGGAGCGTCTGATATGGGTCAGCTCTCTTTGCTTCACCCTTTCCCTCATATAAACACATTTTCACGCATTTGCAAACAGTATGCTCATATCACATGACTCCTATAGGAGATGTCTGATCAGAGTCTGATCTGTTTGCTTGTGACATGATATAGATTTGATTCTACATTTTTGTCAAACAAAACATTCCCTTGAAAAGTTAACATTATAAAAATTCAGCTTATACATATTCATGATGTGATTATTTATTACATGAATATTGAACAGGGAAAGCTCTAACATGAATATTAAACAGGTCTGATTCT
Organism: Azorinus chamasolen; assembly: GCA_963576725.1. Lineage (NCBI taxonomy): Eukaryota > Metazoa > Mollusca > Bivalvia > Cardiida > Solecurtidae > Azorinus > Azorinus chamasolen. The sequence goes on from OY755249.1 coordinate 56,388,015, forward strand.
ACAGTTTCTGCTTAACCCTTTCCTCCATAAATACACCTTTCTACGCCTCTGTAATAACCACTTCTTGAAACCATTGTGATAAATAGAGCATTTGCTCATATAGGAGCAAATGCTCTATTTATCACAATGGTTTCAAACTACAAAATTCTAAAAAATTCCTTTTCTCTAGTTAATGCTCCTTTTCGGTAGATTTATTCAAAGTTGTTGGATCTAAAAATAGCCTATGAGGGAATGGGTTAATATGTAAAATATTCACTTGTTAATGCCATTTTTATCATTCAGCTAATTAATATTCTTACACATGTAGTTAGTTACAAGTTTAATTTACATTAATATTTATGAGGTAACGGATTAACCCATCCCTTCTTATGAAGTTATGAACACCTTTTCACGCCTTTGCAAACAGAGTGGACCCAGATCCTGTAGGAGCTGCCTGATGAGGGTCTGCTCTGTTTACTTATGGAATTATAGAGATGTGCTTTAACAATTTTTGCCAAAGTAAAAAAACAACAACCTGTGTTCATGTACTGTTTATTCATGATTCAGCTGACGGAAAATATTCATGATGTCATTATTACCTATATTAACTCTTTGCACGCTAGCGGCGAAACTGTGATTACCTATGCAAACAGTTTGGATCCAGATGAGACACCGCATCATGTGGCGTCTCATCAGGATCCAAACTGTTTGTCATCTTGACCATATTTATGCAAAAATTTTTTAGAGAAAGTTTATTTTAAGAATTGAAGCAGATGACAATTGTTGCAGATGAAAAATTACTTAGCGTGCAAAGAGTTAATGTTTATGAGGTGATAGGTTGAAGGACAGTGTGAGCTTATACTGTTTTGTTTGTTTCTAAACAGCTGCGGAGTTTGAACGAGCACATGACAGTACACTCAGATGCGCGCCCATTCAAGTGTGATATCTGCAGCAAAGCCTTTAAATTTAAAGCGAACCTCAACAAACATGTCAAGGAGACACATGTCGGTGATATTTTCAAGTTTCAATGTGAATACTGCCAGAAGGTTTTCAAGTCCAAAGAGAAGCTGATCATCCATTTTGTAGTGCATGAAGAAGAGAAAAAGTTGGTTTGCCCAATTTGTGGTAAACGCTTCCACAGGAAAAACAATCTTCGAGAGCACCAGGTGATTCATTCTACTGAGAAGAATTTTGAATGTCCAGATTGTGGTTTGTGCTTTAATAGGAAATATGCACTGAAGATTCATTCGCGGAACCACATGGAGGTGAAGCCATATAGATGTGAGTTATGCCCATCGTCCTTTACGCAGCTGTATGCTTTAAAGAACCATGTACGGAGACATACAGGAGAGAAGCCTTACCAGTGTTTACACTGTGACAGGTAAAGCATTGCTGAATGCAAGAATAGGTCTAGATAAGAGTAGTGTTGAGGAACTCTAGGTAGATAATTTATATGTTTCTCAGCCAAACCCTGTCTTAACCCATTTCCTCATAGGTTTTTTTTAGATCCAAACTCACCATGCTAGTCAAGCCACACTTATCTTGTCAAGGATTAACGGTACTCATTAGAATCGACTCCCTGAGATAAGGTTTGGCTGAGAAACTAGAGATTTTAATTCTAGAGTTATTCCCCATTTTCATATTTTCTTGTACGCATAAATATTCCTTTTCTACTGATGCAATTGATCTGAAACTTCACATACATCATAAGCATGATTAGAGAAAGTGCCATGTCTAAGCTCCATAACTCTAGCATCAATAGGTTTTGAGTTTTTCACCTTTTTCATATTTTCTTATCCACGTTATGTAATTATGTGGCATGTTTTGTTCTTTAGTTAACTTTCTTAATAACTTTCAAAGCTATTGACTGGTAACCTGGGAAATGTATTTACCATCTAAACTTGATTATGTAGTTCAAGGGCCGTACCTGTGACTTGCATTATAAGAGTTATGATTCTTTGTGAGTTTAGAAAATTTGCATTTTTTGTGCATAATTTCAATTTTCTTCATAACTCTCAAAACTATTTGCTTGTTCCTTTGTGAATATTGGGTCATTATGGCCCTCTTGTTATAACATTTTGGCCCTGGTAAAACCTGTAAAATCTGCACTACATGTATATCAATCCATAAGCAAAAAGAGCAGACCCTGATCAGATGGCTCCTACAGGAGGGGTCTGATCTGGGTCTACTATGTTTGTAAAGATGTTTAACTCTTTCTTAAATTTCTTAATTTCTTCTAAATTTCAATACCTACATAATATTCATGGACAAAATAGTTATAATGACATAAGAAAGGTCTCCATTGGCAAACAGAGCAGACCCTGATCAGATGGCTCCGTATAGGAGCCGTCTGATCAGGGTCTACTCTGTTTGCAAATGCATGAAAACGGATATATATGAAGGAAAGGGTTAAGAGGTGTATCTATAGAGTAAAGGGTTAAGATAAGATTTCACCATCATGCTGTGCTTTTACTTTGCTGTTTGCACTCTAGTGGGGAATATGTGATTTCTTATGCAAATAGTTTTGGTACAGATGAGATGCTGAGTAACAGCATTGCAGTTTGTTGGGGTCTTCACTCTTGGCAAAGCAGCTTAACCCTTTCCCTCATATAAACGTGTTTTCACGCATTTGCAAACAGAGTAGACCCAGATCAGACGGCTCCTAGAGGAGCCGTCTGATCAGGGTCTGCTCTGTTTGCTAATAGAAGTTGATAGATCTGTTTCTTCGCTTTCTAAAATGTCTACACTGTTCCATCTTCCATAATTCTTTCGAACTATTTTGTCCATGAAAATTCAGTAGGTATTGAAATTTGAAATAAACACAGAACAGGGAAAGGGTTAAGCGAATACAGTAGAACCTCTCTAAACTGGACATTAAAGTTAGCAAATTTATTTATATAAATATATATAATATTGTCTTGGAGACAAGTGGCTACTTAATGCAGGGTGAAAGTCAAGCAGAAAGCCCCTCTAGGAGCTGTCTGCATGACTTTCACCCTGCATTAGCAGCCACCTGTCTAAAGTTTCTAAACATATCTAAATTCTTCTCTACTAAAATTCCGGTTTAGAGGGGTTTTAATGTTGACTCACAACAACATTTTTTGTTTCATTTTAGGTCATTTGCACAGCAGAGTACACTACAGGTGCACACCAAGCGTCATACAGGGGAGAAAAACTTCACATGTGGTATATGTCAGCAGTCGTTTGTGATAAAGCGTCGCCTACAGGAACACATTCGCACTCACACAGGCGAGAAACCATACCACTGTGAGTTATGTCCCTTTAAAGCAGCCATAAGCTCGGGGCTTAAACTTCATATGAAAACTCACTTTAGACAAATGCAGAGGCAGGTAGATATGAAAATCGAACAAAATATGGCAAAAACTGAAATGGAAAGTGTTGAAGAAATTAGTGTGTTTGATACAGACGATGTATGCATTACAAAGGTCTCAGGAAAAACAAATGGCAAGGCAAAAGGAAAGGGCTGCAGGAAACGGACAAATAAAAAGCCCAACAAAACATCTGCGGTCAAAACGACAAAGGATGATGTAGCACAAACTCAATCGATTTTTAATGATCATCTTGAATTGAATGGTTACCATAGCAATAGTCAGTATAGAAGTCCAACTCTGCGTGCAATGCTAGAAACAAAACAGAATGTACCAAAAGCCCATTTTGAACCAAAAGGTGATTTTGTGCTCTTCAAAGATGTTTCAGTGGATGCTGGGGAGATTAGTAAAAGTATAGAAATATTAGCTAAAAGTGTTAAAGCAGCAAACAATGATAGTACAAAACCACTGGCCAATGTTTGTAAAGACATTTCTAATACTGAGCTGGATCAAGCAGAGCCTGGTCCCAATACAGCTGTTACCTCAGCGGGTACAGATGCATTTAAATGTTCAGTGAGCAAACACTCAGAATTTAGAGATGACAAGATTGGTGAAGTGGAAGAAGTAGAGGAAATAGATTGTGAAACTCCAGAGTTTTATATTGAAGTCAATGAATCTGACAGTGATTCTGAAATCGACAATTATCACGAAAATACATCTGGTGCTGAAAAAGAAACTGTAAATTCTAAGACAAAAACAGTGGAATATGAATATACTATTTGTCCTACTGTAAATGGTAAAGGTATTGATGATAGTGAAAATGTTATTATCATAGAACCTCTGGACAATCTTGACGACCATGGTCAGGTCAATGGAAATGATGTAGGAGCTGCATCATGAAAATTAGATCGTTCGATGTCTTTACTCAGCGCTCCAGATAAGATGCGTACATTAAAATATTTTTAAATATAACTTGTTTATTTCTCGACCAAAACCTATGTTGTGACCACTCTTTAGAATCGTCTCGAAGAGACGATTCTAAAGAGTGGTCACAACATAGGGTTTAGTGGAGAAATGGCAATTTTAGTATTTGAGTATGCACCGTTATCTGTAGCTCTGTTTACTCATTAGTGTGAACAGACTCAGGATCAAACAATAGCAACAGATAAAGATAGGAATTCAAATTCTAAAATTTTCATTTCTCCCAGAGTTACAGAAAAAGGTGCACACTCAAATACTACAATCGTCATTTCTCCACCAAATCCTGTGTTGTGACCACTCTTTAGAATTGTCTCTACAAGACCATTCTAAAAAGTGGTCACACCATAGGCTTTGATGGAGAACATTTTAATGTAGGCATCTTATCTGGAACTCTGTCTCCACCAAAGCCTATGTTTGTGACCACATGGGTCATGACATGGTCACAACATAGGGTTTGGTTGTGAAATAAAAGAGGTATTCTTGAAATTGTTTTAACTCTCTCCTTCATATAAATCTCATTTCACACATTTGCAAACAGAGGAGACCCAGATCAGATGGTTTCCATAGGAGCCGTCTGATCAAGGTCTGCTCTGTTTGCTTATGACGTAATACAGATCTCAATCTACAGTTTCTGTTATAACCAAACATTCCAGTGTCCATGTTTCAATAAGCAGTCAAATTTCACTAGGCACTTCAGAGTTATGACCCTTGAATTAGCCTAAATTGCTTACTTTGGCCTTGTCCACTTACTAAGTCAACCAGTTTTAATCTGTAGAATCACATTTATTATGATTTCATAAGCAAAAAGAGCAAACTCTAATCAGATGACTCTTACAAGAGCTGTCTGATCTAGGTCTACTCTGTTTGCAAAGTGTAATAAAAGCATTTGTATGAAGGAAAGGGTTAAAAGTAAAGGACTAGTAATTGCCTTGGTGACTCTTGGCCTTGCATCCTTACCAATTAATGGAATTTAATTACATTTTTCACTTTTTGGAGGTGATCCTGTATCAGATTGTTGCATTAGAGAGCTCTAGCAAATAGATTTTAAACAACAATTTCACCCTACAGGAGCCGTCTGATCAGGGTCTGCTCTGTTTGCTTATGAAATGATGTACATGTAGATCCAATTCTACAGTTTCTGCCATAGCCATAAAATCCTTTATATTATCATAAGACATAATAAAAATTCCGATAATTAATATTCATGACATGATTATTTCTTACCTAAATATTCTTTGAGCACAGGGTTAAGGTAAACACCATAATCAGACATCTTTCTTTCATTAATATAGTTTTGACTGATGGTTTTTCGTATTAAGCAGGCAAGTGGTATTGGGCCATCTCTGCCCTCTTGTTTATAAAGCCATGAATTATTATAATGGCAAGTTAATTTTACCAGAGGTCCGGATAAGATGTGTAAATTAATACATTTTCAAGAATAACTCCCTTATTTCTCCACCAAGCCCTATTTTGTGACCACTCTTTAGAATCTTCTCTTCGAAACCATTCTAAAGAGTGGTCACAACATAAGGTTTAGTGGAGAAATGATGATTTTAGAATTTGTGTACGCACCTTTATCTGTAGCTCTGTTTACTGTTTCAGTATCACTGAACATACTGCTTTACTTGATAGTTGTATTCCTTGTCTTGTTAACATTTTACCTGGTACATGTATGTATGCATGAAATAATGACATAACGCAGGATATTTTTTCTATGGCAGAAACTGTAGAATCAGATCTTTATTATTCCATAAGCAACAGAAGAGATTTACATTGATTGTAAAACATCAAAGCACCTAAGACACCCTGTCTTTTTTAGTGGATTTATATTTTTATTACAAATAAGAATGATATTTTACCTTCTGAATGAAATGTTCTACAATCTTAAATCTTAAAACAATGTTCTGTATTTTTAAGACTCTTAAAATGAATGTTTTACATCCTGAAAATAATGTTTTAACACATTGGTGATAATATGATTTATACTTTGAAGACAGCATGTTTTTACACTTTGAAGGCAATGTTTTACGCATTAACAACAATATTGAGGGCTTAATGCAAAACTATTGTAACTACAGTCTTAATATCTATTAACTTAATTTTAATAGTGGCATATGTACAGAAGATCTTCTGGTGTTAGTAGAAACTGTAGAATCAGGTCTATTGTAATTTCATGAGCAAACAGAGCAGACCCTGATCCTACAGGAGCTGTCTGATCTGGGTCTACCCTGTTTGCAAAGGCCTAAAAAAGCTTTTGTATGAAGAAAAGGGTTAAGTATCTGTAAGCCTTTGAAAAATGGGCCATAGGTTGGTTTAACCCCAACTTTAACATTTGCGATGATTTTGTTGCCAATTGCAAATTCACAATCAGAGTGTTGAGCAGTTTGGTGTCTCATCTGGTTCCAAATTGTTTGCAAAAATCCTGAATGTTTCAACCATTAGATTGTAGGTACAACAGTTTTGCATCCCTTCATACTGGTATGTTTTACACTCAATTAGACAATATATTTGTATGCAGCATGTACTTCTACGGTATATAGGAGAACCTGTCTTAAACGATCTTATATTAATTGGACACAGGAATCTTAACCCTTTCCCTGTTCTACGTTTATTCCAAATTTCAATACCTACTGAATATTCATTCACAAAAGAGTAATAAAGAAATATCGAAGGTGGAACATTGTAGACATTTTAGAAAGCAAAGAACCAGGTGAATCAAATTCCATAAGCAAACAGAGCAGACCCTGATCAGACGGCTCCTGGGTCTACTCTTGTTTGAAAATGTGTGAAAACACGTTTATATGAGGGAAAGGGTTAAAAGACAGGTGGTTGCTTAATACAGGACAAAAATAATACTGAAAAGCTCCTATAGGAGGTTTTTGTATTACTTTTGGCCTGTATTAAGCTACCACCTGCCTTACAGATCTTTAATTAGACATCTTTTTCATGGTCGCCTAAGACAGGTTGTAATGTATATACAAGTGAACAGCTCAATGTTAGCTTTTAGGATCATTAGTTAGTTATTATATACAATTGTCTATTTATTAAACTTTTTAATTTGTTTACATCTTTAATTTTGAAGCAATCTTAATCAAACTTTGACAAGATATTCCTTGTCAAAAGTTTTTTATGCTCCAGCATTTAGGCGATGGGGACATTAAGTTTTACCCTTGTTCATGCGTCTGTACGTCCATCCTGTAAAATTTTCATCAAAGATTTTATGGCTTGTGTATTCTGAAATTATTTGAAATTTGGTCTGAAGTATAATCATTGTGAGTTTTACAGTGTCTCCCCTTATCGGGTCTGTCGTTCATCTACTTCCTGTTTGCCGTAGAGGCATCTGTGTCCTACTGTCCCATGGACACATTTTCTTTTATTAACCTGTTTCCATTTCTATGTTTATTCCAAATTTCAATAATTTCAAACTATTCATGGCCAAGATAGTTATAATGAAATATAGAAGATGGAATATGTAGCCATTTTAGAAAGTAAAGAAACAGATCTTTCAAACAGAGCAGACCCTGATCAGACGGCTCCGTCTGATCCGGGTCTTCTCTGTTTGCAAATGTGTGAAAGGCGTTTATATGAGGGAAAGGGTTAACCCATTTAATATGCTTTTCTACGCAAACAGAATCGAGCCAGATCAGATGGATCCTATCATTTACTATAGATATGATTCTACAAAAACGCCTGTGTCCATGTGCTGTTATAAACAAAGGTGTATAACCCTTTCCTCCATGAATACGCCTTTCTACGCCTCTGTCAAAGTCACGTTTTGAAACCATTGTGATAAATAGAGCATTTGCTCCTATAGGAGCAAATGCTCTATTTATCACAATGGTTTCAGAACTACGAAGTTCTAAAAAAATTCCTTTTCTCTAGTTAATGCTCCTTTTCGATAGATTTATTCAAAGACTTTGGATCTAAAAATAGCCTATGAAGGAATGGGTTAAACCCTGTTTGAGACTCCTTTTGACATCTTTGCAAACAGAGTAGGCCCAGATCAGATGGCATCTACATGAGCTGTCTGATCAGAATCATATCTATATTATAATGTAAGCAAACAGAACAGACCCTGATCAGATAGTGCCTGCATGACATAACAGAGCCCCCTGATCTGGGTCTTCTCTGTTTGCAAAGGTATAGAAATGCATATTTATGGATTAAAGGGTTAACCATGTAAATGCCTAATGCAGAATAAATATAATGCAGAAAGCTCATATGGGACTTTCTTGTCCTACCTTAACCTTTTACTCCATAAATACACATTTTAATGCTTTTGCAAACAGAGCAGACTCAGATCAGACGACTTAATCTTTTTTATGCTATATGCGTCTTGAGTGGCATTAGCAAACAGCTTGGATCCAGATGAGATGCAGAGTAACTCGAAGTTTGATCAGGATCCAAACTGTTTGCCACATGACCAATAGTATATCAAAATTTCAACCAACTACCCTAAAAAATTTTAAATCCTTTCCCTCTTATAAACGCCTTTTCACACCTTTGTAAACAGAGTAGACCCAGATCAGACAGGAGCTGTTTGATCAGGGTCTGCTCTGTTTGCTTATGGAACTATGACAGACCCTACAGAATTCTGACCCAACAGTTTCTACCAATACAAACAATCCTGTATACATGTACATAATGCCATTTAAAAACTTCATCTAATAAATATTCATGACACAATTTACATGAATATGTAACAGGGGAAGGGTTAATAATGATTGAAATGAAAGTTTCAGCTAACATCATTTTTTGAAGGTTAATTCCTTATCCTGCCAAGAGTGACCTCTGGCATTTGCAAATTGTTTGGATCCAGATCAGATGCCATATAACACAGTGTCTCATCAGGATCCAGACTTTTTGACACTTGGGCAATAGTTTCTCAAAGCTTTATCCCTTTCCCTGTTCTATATTTAGTCCAAATTACAATACCTACTGAATATTCATGGACAACATAGGTATAATGTAGTATGGTAGGTGGAACATTGTAGCCATTTTAGAAACAGATCTTTCAAATTCTATTAGCAAAGCAAGCCGACCCTGATCAGACAGCTCCTATAGGGGCCGTCTTATCTGGGTCTACTCTGTTTGCAAATGCGTGGTGGAAAGGTTAATAAATGAGAAGTAAAAAAATATATATAGAAGGCATCATTTTATGTCATGATATGGGTTAATCCTTTTACTTTATGGATATTCATTAACCCTTTCCTTCATATAAAGCGTTTTCACACATCTGCAAACAGAGTAGACCCAGATCAGACGGCTCCTATTGGAGCTGTCTGATCAGGGTCTGCACTGTTTGCTAATTTTAATTTGATAAAAATCTGTTTCTTCAGTTTCTAAAATGGCTACAATGTTCCACCTTCCATATTTTATTTTAATTATTTTGTCCCTGAATGTTCAGTAGGTATTGAAATTGTAATAAACATAGAACAGGCAAAGGGTTAAGAAAAAATGACATTATGCAAATAAATTAATTTTTTACCTGTTGAATATTCATGTTAGAAAGAATGACATTATGAATATTTATTTGCTGATTTTTTTTATAACGGTACATGAATATTGGATATTTTCACCTTGTCAGAAACTGTCAGATCATATCCATATAATTCTGTAAGCAAACACAGCAGACTTTGATCAGATGGTTCCTATAGGAGCCGTCTGTTGTGGGTGTACTATGTTTGCAAAGACGTAAAAAGGCATTTATATGAGGGAATGGGTAAAGTTATTTTTTTGTAATGATGTGAAAACAAAAATTTTAAATGGCAGAAACTTTAAATCTGATCTATATTATTTCATTTGCAAGCATGATTTGAAATCTCCCAACAGGAGCTGTCTGATTTGGGTCTGTTCTGTTTGCAAAGTCATTAACCCTTTCCCTCATATAAACGTGTTTTCACGCATTTGCAAACAGAGTAGACCCAGATCAGACGGCTCCTAGAGGAGCCGTCTGATCAGGGTCTGCTCTGTTTGCTAATAGAATTTGATAGATCTGTTTCTTTGCTTTCTAAAATGTCTACAATCTAGTACCTTCCATATTCCTTTATAACTATTTTGTGAATTGATATTCAGTAGGTATTGAAATTTGGAATAAACACAAAACAGGGAAAGGGTTAAAATTAATATCTATGAGTTAACCCTTTACCCCATAAAATACACCTTTCTACACCTTTGCAAAGAGAGTAGACCCAGATCAGAGGGCTCCTGTAGTCTGCTCTGTTTGCTTATCCCTTTCCCTGTTCTATGTTTAGGCCAAATTTCAATACCCACTGAATATTCATTAACAAAATAGTTATAAAGAAATATGGAACGTGGAACATTGTAGCCATTTTTGAAAGAAAAGACACAGATTTTTGAAATTCTATTAGCAAACAGAGTAGACCCTGATCAGACGGCTCCTCTAGGAGCCGTCTGATCTGGGTCTACTCTGTTTGCAGATGCGTGAAAACACGTTTATATGAGGGAAAGGGTTATATAGTTGTTATATAATATAGATTGGATTCAACTGTTGCTGCAATGGCCAAACATTCCTATGTTCATGATCCATTATATAACTTAAATCACTATTTTCTTCATAAATATTCATGGATTAACCCTTTCCCTCATAGGCTATTTTTAGATACATTCTCTTTGAATAAATCTATCGAAAAGGAGCATTAATTAGAGAAAAGGAAAATTTTAGAATGTTGTAGTTTGAAACCATTGTGATAAATAGAGCATTTGCTCCTATAGGAGCAAATGCTCTATTTATCACAATGGTTTCACAAAGTGACTTTTACGGAGTCGTCTAAAGTCTTCAATATGAGGGAATGGGTTAAAAGTGTAAATGATTATGGTAGGTCTGTCCTTACATGTACAATGTAGAATGTGATTATTTGAATCTAGTTAGATGTTGTTAGTGGTTTTAATGTCTGCAATACATGAAGAATGGCAATTGTAAAATACAATAAATTACAAAATGATTCTAAGTTGGTAATTTTTAGCTCAGCTGACCAGAAAATGTAGTGGGCAAGGTGAGCTTTAAGCGTTGTCAATCCATCATACTTCCATGTACAGTAAAATCCCTCTAAACCAGAATTCTCATAGAGAATAATTTAGATACTTTAAGGCAGGTGGCTGCTTAATACAGGATGAAAGTCATGCACAATGCATATTTGGGATAGATCTAGTGTTATATGCCCATGATTGACACAAGAGAATATCTTACTGTTAATACTATATTTACATCCTTTCCCTCATATAAATACTTGTTCACGCCTCATACAGAAGTTTTCTATATTACTCATGTCCTGCATTAACCCTTTCCTCCATAAATACGCCTTTCTTCGCCTCTATTAAAGTCACTTGTTGAAACCATTGTGATTAAAAGAGCATTTGCTCCTATTTATCACAATGGTTTCAAATTACAAAATTCTAAAAAAAATCCTTTTCTGTAGTTAATGCTCCTTTTTGATAGATTTATTCAGAGGTTGGGTCTAAAAATAGCCTATGAGGGAATGGGTTAAGCAACTACCTGCTTTTAAAGACACTTATGTTAATAAAGTATGAGGTCACATTAGCAAGACTTTACTGTAGTTATAATAACATGATTGGCCAAGTGGGACTTTACCATGTTTTTGACTCTTTAACCCTTTCCTCCATGGGCTATTTTTAGATCCAACCACTTTGAATAAATCTACCGAAAAAGAGAATTAACTAGAGAAAAGGAAAATTCTAGAATTTTGTAGTTTGAAACCATTGTGATAAATAGAGCATTTGCTCCTATAGGAGCAAATGTTCTATTTATCACAATGGTTTCCTAAAGTGACTTTTACAGAAGCGTAGAAAGGCGTACCGGTATTTAAGGAGGAAAGGGTTAAAAACTTGTTTAGCCATGGATCATTAGTTTAGAAAAATGTGTGTGACTACTAGTAATAAGACAAGTTTGGTTCTTGGCAAAATAAGATCAGTGTGCCAATCTTGATAATATTTTGGCAGTAAGGTCTAAATTTATTTGTGACATATTTATCAAAGAGGTTCACAGCTCACTATGTTAACAGAATTCTGACTCCTAGAGGAGCTTTCTACATGACTTTCTCCCTGCAATAAGCTGCCACCTGTCTCCATGGCCAATAAGTATACTAAATTTAATGTCCTGGGTTTTATCTGTATACGTAATCGCACATGATCACAGGAAAGTTTCACAATGGCAGATATTGTAGAATCAGATCTATATACTTCCATAAGCAAACAGCAGATCCTAATTAGTCAGCTCCTACAGGAACTGTCTGATCTGGGTCTACTCTGTTTGTACAAAAGTGTTACAATGTAGACAACATAGTTCTTCAAATTTCAAAACTGGACATTGTAACACAAGTGTACATTAAGTAGCCATCATGTTCCTCTTATTGATCATATTTATTTAATTGTGAGTTGAATCAACAAGTCTATTGAACATGGTAGGAATTTTAGTTGTGTTGATTAACTGAATACTCCATAAATACACCTTTCTATGCCTTTGCAAACAGAGTAGACCCAAGTCAGTTGGCTCTTGTAGGAGCCTTCTGATCAGGGTCTGCTTTTTGCTGATGATATAACATGAATATTCATAGAGGAAAGGGATAACGTATGTCGTTTCTGCCAGCTATTGGCTAAATGAGGACATCACAGAGAGAGGGAAAGAAAGACTGCACCACTTTGATTTAGATTTCTCATGTCGCCACCTCTTGTAGTGGAAGCAGATTCCTAGGTAAACTAGAATCTAATCCTTAAAAACTCAAATAATTTAGTAAATGTGACAAATGCTTGTATGTACAACATTACTTTGGTGTCTATGAGACTTTGACCTTGACTTCAGTTTTAATGAGCATGTGTCTGGAAACTTGTTCGGATATATCCTCAGCCCGCTTGGTTAGGATTTCCAAATTTATTGTGTGGGCGCATCTTGAAAATGTAAAGTGTCACATGCTACATTTGTGTCTCAGTGATCTTGACTGTTTTGTCTGATATCCAGATGATATATCCTCAACCCTTGGGTTAGGTTTCCAAGTTTCTTGTATGGATGCATCATGGGAAGGCAAAGAGTCGCATACTAGTCAGGACCGTACCCAGAATGTTTTTGCTGGGGGGGCCTAGTTGGGGTGGGCACGGGAGAGGTGTCCCCTCCCGGTAGTCGAAATTTTTTGGTATGCCGCTTTGAATGGTGCAATTTCCTGCTATCTGAATCACTCTATTAAGATATAATTTTATGTTATAATATAGAAAATCGGCTCCTTTTTACACCTGGATTTCAGTGTATAGACTTAAAGCATGATGAATGATCACCAATGTTTCAATGCAGGGACTTCATACAAATTATACTAATACCAAAAGTTGTGATCAAGGCTAAAGGTTTTTTTGGCGATTGACAGACACGCATATGAACATGATTAAAGTTTTTTGCCATTGGCAGACAGACAGACACTTGATTATGCTTAAAGGTTTTTTTTGCCATGGACAGACTCTGCATTATTCATCTCAGAACTAGCATCCGCTTATGTCTTTATTCTAAATGTGAAAATAACCCTGATCAAAACTACAAACATCAAATGTTACAGTTTACCAAGTGGGTCATGATGGCCCTTAATTATTCGCTCACCTGGTTATAACAGATTTATGTATACAATGAAAAAGACATTCCATTTTATCTTATTTTACAATAATATTTTGGCTGGTTTTATAGCCCTTATTCGGGTATATTCCCAATAGCAAAAGGTGTGTTTTGCACCTATTGTTTTTGGAGGAAAAATCCCAATCTCAAGTTACAAAACAAATCCATGAAAAAAACATTAAGAAACCTCGATTTATTCAGTACAATCGGCCTGGGGACGAAGATCATTTTTACTTTTTTTATCATTCGAAATGTTCAGAGTTATTTTTTCATTACTAGTTACTGATCAGTAAAACGCTTATTGGTCGAAGTGCATACTGCTTTTTGTAGCTATGCTATAGCGTCTTGAAACGTCATACCCGTCGTCTTAATTTTGCGACAATGTTTCCTCGCTTAATTAATATACATGCCACATGCGGTATTTGTGGAAATGCAGCAATTTGCATTTTGACACGACTGGTTCCTGAACAATTTATTTGCTAAACTCCAGTATAGCAAAAACTGGAACCAACTCGTGATTACGTAATTCGGATGTTCTCCGCTGGGGGTTCCCCTGATTGGTCCATACTAAAATAGGCCAAGCGTGGATCACAGCATGCTAAAGGTGGCCTGTCTGTGTAGATAACTAAAAGATAATCTCCCCGAGGTAGGAAAATATCAGTCACTAAAAATTGCCTTGGTAAAATTCAAAACGGTAGATCTAGCTGAAAACTAAAAAGGGGCCCATTAACAAAAATGGTATCTTGGCAGCCAGCTGGGGGGGGGGGGGGGGAGCCCCCCCCCCACCTGGGTACGGGCCTGACTAGTTGTGTGTCTCAATGACTTTGACCCTAGACCCACTTTTCTTGTTTAGATGCATCTTTAGAAGGTGGGGTGTCTCATACTACTTTGGTGTCACTGTGACCTTTACCCTGACCTTGGCCTCATTTTAAGTTAATCTGCAAATTTTGTTTGGATGAAATCTCCTCAAAAATGTATTGTGTCGATGCATGTGTTAGGAAGGCAGAGTGTCACATACTACTTTGATGTCTTTGTGACCTTGGCTCACTCACCCAACAGGGAAGAAAGAAGGCACCCCTTTCATGTGGATGTCTCACACCACCACCTCTCATAGAGGAAGCAGATTTCTAGGTAAAGTAGAATCTAATCCTTAACTATTCTAATACAGTAGAACCCCTCCAAACCAGAATTCTAGAAGAGAAGAATTAGGATACTTTTATGCAAGCGGCTACTTAATGCTAGAGGACCTTTCTGCATGACTTTCACCTTGCATTTAGCTGCCACCTGTCTACAAGGCGGATATTTATACTAAATTGAATGTCTTAAAGGGGTTTTACTGTAGTTTAGTAAACATGACTGATCCTTCTATATACAACAGTGCAGAGATAAGGCTCTTTAAGAATAATGAAACGTTACGTAGCTTGTATACGTATGATGTGATATCAATAAAATAATAGTTCCTATTAGTCCACATTAAACTCAGGGGTGATAACTGTTAAAATGCTAAGAGAAGCCTTCGGTGGGAACGCTTGCTTGTTAACCCTTTCCCTCCTATAAACGTGTTTTCACGCATTTGCAAACAGAGCAGACCCAGATCAGACAGCTCCTAGAGGAGCTGTCTGATCAGGGTCTGCTCTGTTTGCTAGTAGAATTTGATAGATCTGTTTCTTTGCTTTCTAAAATGTCTACAATGTTCAATCTTCCATATTTCTTTACACCCGTTTTGTTAATGAATATTCAGTAGGTATTTAAATTTGGAATAAACACAGAACAGGGAAAGGGTTAAGACAGACATGACATGTGTTATAGTCATAAGACGCATTTCGATTTTGTTTTTGCTTTTTGGGATATTTTAGTTGTTTCAGTTTTGTTTGATTTAGATCTATATGGGTTTCTATATATACTGCAGACCGCTGATTGATGCCTCACACATCGCACGTGCTGTGACGTATTACACACGGCAGTCAGAATTTTATTGCCCGACATGTACCAAAACACTTGTCTCAGTCATTAACATTTATCATGATGTGGCCGAAATTTGGTGAATAGCTTTGTAAATAGTTTGGATCCAGATGAGACGTCGAGGAAACTGACGTCTCGTCAGCATGTAAACTGACACTGTGATTGCATTTTATTCAGAAAGTCCATGTATAAGTAACATGTACATTTTAGAATGAAATGAACGAAGTTTAATTTGTCCTGTAGTCTAAAGGTGAAACAGGACATTGGTAATTGGGTGTACACTGACAGGTGAACATATGACATTGGCCACAGTCTGAATACTTAGTTATTGGTCGTTTTTTTTCACCGATTGATTCCCTAATGTCATTTAGATACACAGCGGTCATTCGATGTGAAAATAGAAACGGAAAGTATTTTTAGTGTTGTCAAAAAAAAAGCGAGAGTCGTGGGCAGTGCACTTTGCTTAACCCTTTACTATATAAATGCGACCTTCTATGTCTTTGCGAACGGAGTAGACCCAGCTCAGACGGCTCCTATTGGAGTGACTTTAAAAATATCTTGTCCGGGCTCTTTCTTGGAAAGTATTTGTCCAATCCTCACCAAACTTTACACACATGTTTGTGGCCATTATATCTTGATCAAGTTTGATAGCCATGTAAATTGATTCAGTCGTTGCATACTGTAGAAGCAGTTACAGTCAAAATGTCTGATGTGTCATACCCCTACACTGTTAGGAACACTTGCCTGAAACATTCACAGATGTTTCTCCTTTATGTGCATCTTGAATGATGATTAGGGCCCTTTCTTTCTTTGACAAAATATCTGAATCGGGGGCATCAGTGTCTTTTAGACACATTTCTAGTTAGACCCAACCTCTTTGAAGATATCTACTAAAAAGGAGCATTTACTAGAAAAAAAGAACACTTTCGAATTATGTAGTTTTAAAACCATTGTGATAAATTAAGGATTTGCACCTATGGAGAAAATGATCTATTTATTACAATGGTTTCCAAAAGTGACTTTTACAGAGGCGTCAAAAGATGTCAGTATGAGGGAATGTGTTAACTCTTACAGTGCGGAGCATGAGTGACTCATGTCCTTTGCAAACAGTGTAGATCCAGATTAGAAGGCTCCTAAAGGTCAGGAGACCTCTCATCAGGGTCTGCACTGTTAGTCGTGTTACACTTTAAAATATTTCTTTAGAAAAAAACCTTGATCTGTTTGAATATTGAAATACAATGTAGTCCATTTGAAATTCGGCGTTGTAAGGGTTGAGCATATTAGAGATTCAGTGCTCTATTTACCCTAATTAGACATCCAATCTACCCTCTCGATCATCGTAAAGCTGGATAACTCAATTTGCCACCAGTTCTGATAACCTCAAATTAGACTGACATAGTATAGCAAAGAGTTAAGACCCAGATCAAACTGCTCAGTCAAGGACAGTTTTAATCTTGGTTTGCACTGTTTACCTAAGTATGTCCGAATACCTAACCCATTGCCTCATAGGCTATTTTAGATACAACCTCTTTGAATAAATCTACCGAAAAGGAGCATTAACTTGAGAAATGGAAAATTTTAGAATTTTGTAGTTGGAAACCATTGTGATAAATAGAGCATTTGCTCCTATATGAGCAAATGCTCTATTTATCACAATGGTTTCACAAAGTGATTTTTACGGAGTCGTCAAAAGTCGCCAATATGAGGGAATGGGATAAGTGAAAGAGTAATTTGGGTAGGTTCCACCACACCATTACACATAACTCGACAACATTTATTCTCTGTTGTTAGATGGCTGGATAATGCAACTTACAAAGGCTTCTCATTAAATCATGCCCTCTTTCTTTTTCATTGTTTCTTCTTCAATATTTCTTATACTGAGTGGCTGTTGGAATAACAGGAAATATTCTGAGTACACCACCTAACTGACTGATTCGCCAGAAAGTTGTCAACAAAACTGTTGTTGTCTCGCTATAGTACTTCGACGTGGTAGATAAATCCATCTTATTTCACTGGTGCACGGCAGTTGTGAATCATCTATCCAAGATGCTATCACCTCATTACTACACACGGACGGAATCAATAAAACAGAGAACTTTAGTTGAAACTGTAAAATCAGATATATAAGATTATTTAAGCAAACAGGGTTGATCCTGATCAGACAGTTCCTTCAGGAGCTGTCTGACCTGGGTCTACTCTGTTTGCAAAAGGGAACTGGTTTACCATTCATATGATAGAGATGCGTTTTGACGCGTTTGTGAACAGAGTAGACCCAGATCAGATAGCTCATATAGAGTAGACCCAGATCAGATAGCTCCTATAGAGTAGACCCAGATCAGATAGCTCCTATAGAGTAGACCCAGACCCAGATCAGGTAGCTCCTATAGAGTAGACCCAGATCAGATAGCTCCTATAGAGTAGACCCAGATCAGATAGCTCCTATAGAGTAGACCCAGATCAGATAGCTCCTATAGAGTAGACCCAGACCCAGTCAGATCTTTTAGGAGGTCTTCTCTGTTTGCAAATGCATCTGTTTATATGAGGTCAAATGGTTTAGTGCACATATCCAGTATTTTTTCAATTACAGTAAACTCTCGCTTAACTCACTTCTTAGTTAAGAACAGTTTAGAACTTTGTAGGCAGGTTGCTGCTTAATGCAGAGTAAAAGTAACACAGAAAGCTCCAAGACGAGCCTTTTGTGTGGCCTTCATCCTTTATTAACCATTCGCTTGCTGAATTTTAAAATACATTTCTCCTTCTTTACCCATGTCCTGTTGTATAATTACATATATCTTCACTGTGTACACGTATTTCGCTGTGCAATCACTGCTGTGGAGTGCACTGGTTGCACAATCAACTTGTAAATAGTGCAGACCCTGATGAGACAGCTCCTGCAGGATCTGGGTCTTCACTATTTACAGGTAGGTATATTGACGTGAATAGCAAGCGAAGGGTTAACCTGCCACCTGCTTTAACATTTACTCCGTAAATACGAATGTCCAAACAAAGTAGACTCAGATCTGACAGCTCCTGTAGGAGCCGTATGACCAGGGTATGCTCTGTTTACTTTTGATATAATATAAATATATTTCTATGGTTACTGCCATTGCCAAAATCTACATGAATATTCATTTTGTAAAAGGTCAAAGGACGCTATAGATGATACTTATTTGAATGTCCGTATTAGCGAGATTTTACAGCATAACACGTGCAACTCGTACTTCATAAAATCTGTTAAAATCCGAAGACCGTTTTTTATTCTACCGTACAAAGTACAAACTACAGCGAAACCTGTTTTAACCCATTCCTACGCCTTTGTAAAAGTCACCTGTTGAACGCATTGTGATAAATAGAGCATTTGCTCCTATAGGAGCAAATGCTCTATTTATCACAATGGTTTCAAACTACAAATTATTAAAAAATCCTTTTCTCTAGTTAATGCTCCTTTTCGGTAGATTTATTCAAAGTGGTTGGATCTAAAAAAAATAGTCTATGAAGGAATGGGTTAAGCGGCCAATAAAAAGAGGTCAAATTATGGACACGTAAGGCATGTAGTAGCTTAAAGTAGGTCAAAATTAATGCAAAAAGCTCCTGTTGGAGCTTTCAGTATTACCTGTTCCCTTCTTTAAGCAACCTCCTGTTATTAAGACTCTTGTGTTCAATAAATGAATGGTCGTTTAGGACAAGTTCTACTGTATTCAGTAGAGTAGACTGGGACAATGCGCCAACCACGACCCATTCCCTCATACTGACACCTTTTGACGCATTTGCTCCTATGGAACAAATGCTCTCTATTTATCACAATGGTTTCAAAACTACACAATTCAGTAGATTTATTCAAAGAGGTCTGGTCTAAAAATAAGAGGGAATGTGTTATAGCCCTTCGTCTGCTAAACGCGAGCTGACAGGCATTTGTAAAACAACTTGGATCCAAACTATAGTAAAACCCCTATAATGCGACCACTTAATGAATAAACATGGGTGTCTTTATAAGCAGGTGGTTGCTTAATGCAGGACAAAAGTAATGCAGAAAGCTCCTCTAGGAGCTTTCTGCATTACTTTTGCCCTGCATTAAGCTACCACCTGCATCTAGCACCCAGAATTATACCTCTTTTAGGTCGTCGCATTAGTGGGGTTTTATTGTATAAGGTAAGGATCCAACCGGTAGGTTTGACACACTGACAATAGCTTCTCAGAACTTTTAACGAAACGAAAATTAAGTAAAACTTTGCAGCAATAATTTGAGCAAACGTCATTTTTAGCTCCACTTTTTCAAAAAGTGGAGCTATTGTCATGACCCTCTCGTCGGCGTCGGCGTCGGTTAACCTTTTTGTTAAGGTCCATTTCTCAGATACCATCAAAGATATTTGGTTCATATTTGGTATGTATGTTTACTATCACAAGGGCAACCCATTTCACAAGGGTAGGTAACCCTAAAATTCATTTTGCCATAGTTATGCCCCTTTTTCGACTTAGAATTTTCATTGTTGGTTAAGTTTTATGTTAAGGTCCATGTCTCAGAAACTGTCAAAGATATTTGGTTCAAATTTGGTATGCATATTAACTATTACAAGGGGGACCCATTCCATAAGGGCAGGTAACCCTAAAATTAATTTTGCTATAGTTATGCCCCTTTTTCGATTTAGAATTTTCATTGTTGGTTACGTTTTATGTTAAGGTCCATGTCTCAGAAACTGTCCAATACATTTGGTTCAAATTTGGTATGCATGTTAACTATTACAAGGGGGACCCATTCCACAAGGGCAGGTAACCCTAAAATTAATTTTGCTATAGTTATCTGCCCTTTCTGACTTAGACTTCCACTACACTATCCAGCATTAAAGAAAGTGGAGCGCGCTGTCTGCGGACAGCTCTTGTTCAATTGACTAATGACACCTGTACAAACATATACAGTAAAACCTCTCTATAACGACCACTAAATTGTGTTAGTTAGTTGGTATTTGGGCAAGTGGCTGCTTAAAGCAAGGTGGAAGTAAAACAGAACGCTCCTACAGCAGCGTTCTAGCCATTTTACTTCCACCTTGGATTAAGGATCCACCTGCCTTTAACACAAAATACTTTGTGTAATTTAGTGGCCGTTATAGAGAGGTTTTACTGTATCTCCCGCTTAATTAATATAATGAAACTGTATACATGAAAATAATATTTTCATCAAAATGAAGGTTTTGTTAGTTATTTAAGTAAATCACCGGGTGCATTTGGGTAATAAATCTGAATTAAAAGAAATAAAAATCCAGTGAGTTTAATCAAACGACGGAAAAAAACAGAGGCTTCACGTCAACTTGTTCATTTTGCTACATTTGTTTCGAACAATGAGCCCATAAAATAAAAACAATATAAACAGGTACAAATGACGTTTACTGTTACCATGGCAATAAAACATGTAGAGAATGTACAAACCATATTATGTATATCCCAGAAAACATGGCATTGGTTAACCCTTTACTCCATGAATATTCGTGTAAGAATTACTGACAGTATGAATACGAATTAAATTAATTGTTATAATAGCTCATGTACACAGGAAGTTTTGGGCATGGAATAAATTAGAATTATGCCTCTCTTATTTCATAAGCAAATAGAGTAGACACTGATCAGCAAGAATTTTAATTAGATTAAGTTTAACCCATTCCCTCATATTGACGCCTTTTGACGCCTCAAAAGTCACCCCTTGAAACCATTGTGATAAATAGATCATTTGCTCATATAGGAGCAAATGCTCTATTTATCACAATGGTTTGAAACTACAAAATTCTAACATTTTTCTTTTCTCCAGTTAATACTCCTTTTCGGTAGATTTATTCAAAGTGGTTGGATCTAAAAATAGTCTATGACGTAATGGGTTAATAATGGCACATGAAAACATGAATCTTTGGTCATGACAGAAACTGCAAAACCATATCTATACTATTTCATAAGCAAACAGAACAGGCCCTGACCAGGCCTCCTATTGGAGCCGTCTGATCTGGATCTACTCTGTTTGCAAAGGCTTAGAAAGGCGTGTTTATGGAGTAAAGGCCTTGATGAGACGCCGATTCCCTGGCGTCTGGATCCAAGCTGTTTGCAAATTCAAGAGTGGCCGTGCTGGACAGGATAAGGGTTAACTCTTCCACAGAGTTTGTCCGGCTTTAACTATGCAAATACGTGTTCAGTAGAGCTGCTCTAAACCGGAATTCTAGTAGAGAAAAATTAGATACTTATAGGCAGGTTGTTGCTTAATGCAGGGTGAAAGTCGTTCCTCTAGGAGCTTTCTGCGTGACTTTCACTCTGCATTCAGCTACCACCTGTTTCCAATACAGAAATATTTATACTAAAATTTACGTCTGGTTTAGAGGATGGATTTTGTACTATGGATGGGTACAGATAAGACAAGTAATTCTAACTTTCACAGCAGACGAGACTGTATACACAGTACCAAGGTTAGGAGATTGTCTTACGGAAGTACTAATACCAATATCATCGTAAGTCGTAATGTACAATCGTTCTTTATTTCCTCCACTATAGGAAAGTACAACATGCAATATACAAATGTGTGAACAAGCATACAAATAACTGAACTATGTGAAATAGCAATACATGTACAGTAAAATCTATCTATAACGGCCACTAAATTTTGTTAATTACATGTAGTTGGTAATTAGGGCAGGTGACTGCTTAAAGCAAGGTAAAAGTAAAACAGAACGCTCCTATAGGAGCGTTCTGTTTTACTTTCACCTTGCTTTAAGCAGCCACCTGTCTTTAACACACAATACTTGATGTAATTTAGTGGCCGTTATTGAGAGGTTTACTGTATATACAGAACATAACACACATTTAGTGGGAATGTTAGAACTAGCGATATGCTGTCGTAAGACGGACTCTGTGTCCGTTTTATGAAAGGTCGTCGAAGTTTGCGCTCGGCGTTTCTTACAATTTCTATCGTACGATGTTAACCATTTACTCCATGAATATTCATGTAAGAAATAATGGCATCATGAGTATGAATTAGATGAACTACTATAATTGTAGATGAGCACGGGAATTTTCGACCGTGACAGAAACTGAAGAATCAGATATATATCATGTCTTAAACAGAACAGAACAGACACTGTTCAGACGGCTCCAATAGGAACAGTCTGATCAGGGTCTCCTCCGTTTGCAAAGGCGTCTTTATGGAGTTAAGGCTTTACAATGCAGTGATACCTGTTTGTTCTCTTAACCCTTTCCTTCATATAAACGTGTTTTCACGCATTTGCAAACAGAGTAGACCCAGATCAGACGGCTCCTAGAGGAGCCGACTGATCAGGGTCTGCTCTGTTTGCTAATAGAATTTGATAGATTTGTTTCTTTGCTTTCTAAAATAGTTACAATGTTCCACCTTCCATATTTCATTATAACTACATTTGTATTTTGTCCATGAATATTCATTATTAAAATTTGGAATAAATATACATGTAGAACAAGGAAACGGTTAACCCTTTCATCCATTAATTTTAATGTAAGAAAATACTGATGCCTTGATTATTAATTAGATTAATTTGTTATATTAGCACATGAACACAGGAAACTTCGGCAATTGCAGAAACTGTAGAATCATAAGCAAACAGAGCAAACCCTGATCAGGACAGATCCTATAGGAGCCGTGTGATCTAGGTCTACTCTGTTTGCAACTGCGTGAAAATGTGTTTGTAAAGGCGTAAGCAGGCGTATTTATGGAGCAAAGGTTTTGTCTAACTTATGGCATGCTAGCATGTGTGCTAATCACGGCTATGTTAATAGTTACAAATGTCGTAAATTAAGACTTAGGACTGTGTGAATGGTCACGACTGTCATAAATTAAGACTTACGACTATTTTGGTCGTACGGTCTTTCATAACCATTTACCTGTTGAGCGCAACCTGACTGGTTTTTCAAAACAGTTTGTGTCCAGATGGGACGCCGATTAACTCGACTTTCGTCATAACCCAAGCTGCTTGCCACTCAATCATTCCTTTTTTTTTTAAATGAATGAATATGATGAAACTAAAAGTACAACAGAACAGGCCAACATTTAAGCAGACAGTATTTTACTGCAGGAAAACAGCTGAAGGTGTTTTTGGCGACAAAACAACCCCAATGATGCAAGCAGTATTGTTATTTACAGCCACTGTCAGATAACAAAAGAAATATCATCTTGTACCCTTTCCTTCATATAAAAACATTTTCACACTTTTGAAAACAGAGTAGATCCAGATCAGACGTCTCCTATAGCAGTCTGCTCTGTTTGCTTATTGGCATATCTAGATCTGATTCTACGGTTTCTATCTCGTGTTCAATTATCATTTTATCACTTAACCTCCCTTGTATTACAGTTGATATAGCCATCACACTCGTAATTTTCTATATTACACATGTTTAATATAAGCTGTAACGTCATGCAGAAATATACATTTAGGACCTGCCAAAAACGGCAATTTAGTCGAAATAAGTTATGTGATAAAAAGAATATGCGCAGTAACTAAATTAATGATGTCATCTTTTCTTACATGAATATTTAACAGGTAAAGGGGTTAAACTCTCGTTACAGTAAAACCTCTCTAAACGGCCATTAAACAGGAGTCTAAATCGGAGGTTTTTTTTAACCCATTTGCACCCAATGGATTCTTCCATTTTTATACATTGGATTTGTCCATTTTCATCTAAGGTATGCCTGGCCTAAATTTTCATTTTGTTTTATATTGAAATTCCTATCAGCAAACAGTGAAGACTCTGATCAGACGCCGCATTATGCGGCGTCTGATCAGTCTACACTGTTTGCCTATATCCCATATATGGAATCGTGGGCGCAAATGGGTTAACCCATTACTCTATGAACATTCATAAAAGAAATAATGAAATATTGAAAAGATGATTTTTTTTAAATTGGATAAGAACATAGGACAAATTGGCCATGATAGAAACTATAGAATCAGACCTACATTATTCGATATGCATAGACTACACAACAGAACCTGATCAGATGAATCCTACAAGGACCATCTTATCCGGGTCTGCTCTGTTTGCAAAGACGTATTTATAGAGTAAAGTGTTAAGACATGAGATAGTTAAACACTTTACTCTTATGAATACGCCAATCTACACCTTTGTAAACATAGTAGATCCAGATCATACGTCTCCTATAGGAGCCGTCTGATCAGGGTCTTTTCTGTTTGCTTATGAAATAATATAAATATGACTCTATAGTTCATCAACATCCAAACCAGTAGGACTCTCTTAACCCTTAACCTTGTTCAATATTCGTGCAAGAAAAAAATGACATCATGAATATTTATTAGCTGATTTTTACAAGGTGATCTTCACAAGGAAATGTTTTGTAAATAAACGTCAAATATTGTATGATTAATGCAATAAAATATATTGTATTCTAGTTTAGTTGTAGTTGTCATAATATATATTTACAATATCACTATGTACGGTTTAGTATATACAGTAAAACCTCTATATAACTAACGGTCACTAATTTACATCACGTATCTTGTGTTAAAGGCAAGTGTATGCTTACCAACTAATTAACACAACTTAGTGGTCGTTATAGAGAGGTTTTACTGTATATGGGTGTCATGATGAACTGTTGCTATTTATTCTAAACACCTTATGTGGTCGTGACAAAATATTTTGACCTTTGACTTTACGGTTGAGATTACTTATATGTTAAAGCCAGTTACGTCATGCACGAAAACAAAGGCCATTAATTTATTCAAATATCAGTGAGCCAGACATATTGCATTATCTAGGTCAAAGCACAGATGTCCGTACCAATAGTCGAAACTCAATCTGGACACTGCTGATCCTGAGACATTTCTTTTCCCTCATATAAACGTCTTTTCGCGCATTTGCAAACAGAGTAGACCCAGATCTGACGGCTCCAATAGGAACCGTCTTATCAGGGTCTGCTCTGTTTGCTATTGACATGATATAAATGTGATTCTACAGTTTTTGTCAAAGTGAAAAATTCCACTGAAAACTTTACGTTACAAAGATTGAGCTGATAAATATTCATGATGCCATTGTTTCTTACATTAATATGAAACAAGGAAAAGGGTTAAGATGGTTCCTATACATATTTTAATATATCCTATTCAAAATAGCCGTGTAAGGTGTTTGGAGAGCCAGCAATGTCCGTTATGAGTTTCCTTACCAACCAATTCGATACGTCTACCTGTGGGTCAGCGTTACTCATCGCTTGACAAAATCTTGTTCAGAGAAAAATATTTCTACCTCTTTCACGCTAGTAGCCATGGTTACATTGACGAACAGTTTGGATCCTGATGAGACGCTGACATTCGGCGTCTAATAAGGATCCAAACTGTTTGGCATTCTTAATCGTGCTGTTTGGAGAAAAAACGGAGAAAAATCCGCTTTAAGAATTTGTAGCATTCCACAAATATTGCAGCCGGCAGTTGCTTGGCTTGATATAATTTTTACGCTCATTAAGGAAACGACATTCAGAAATCATCATGATGGAAAAGTCGTGTTTCGCCATGGCTAGCACTTTTTACCGTAACAAACACGCAAAATTTGTATGCTATCATTTCTAATATTTCAGATCCCGATGTTATACATTTTTTGCTAGAGTCTCAGTTCATGCTCAAGCATCTGATTGGTCAGATAGTTGAGAACGAGTTCAAACTCAGAAGTTTTATAAGCCCGGGACCTAGTCTAAGGTTGACTTTGCTTAGTTTGTTTGTTTGTATTAGGGGTTAGTATTTCAATCATATTTCAACGACCAGTTAATTACAGATGGCGGAAGAACCCTCATGTTTTTCTGTGCATGGAACATATTGTACAGAAGAACACCTGGATAGAACTACCGACCTCCCGCAAGCCAGCTAGTAGGCTTGCCCACATGAAAAATCCAAATGCACAGGCCGGAATTCGATCCACAGCGATGAGGGTTAAGCTATGCATTCACTTGTTATACAAACAGCAAAACCTCTCTATAACGGTCACTAAATTACATCAAGGATTTAGTGTTAAAGGCGGGTGACTGCTTAAAGCAAGGTGAAAGTAAAACAAAACGCTCGTTTTTTTTAGATTTACTTTCACCTTGCATTATGCAGCCACCTGTCCTAAATACCAACTAATTAACACAATTTAGTGACCGTTATAGAGAGGTTTGACTGTTATAATATAGAATAAAAATGTTCATAATATATTAGCCGTAATGTGCCAAGAATATTCTTGCAGTAAAGGTCTAATACCGTTACATACAGGAGTGTCTTTAACCCATTTCTACATTGGCTACTTTTAGACCAAACCTCTACTGCATAAATCTACTGAAAAGGAGCATTTACTTGAAACCAGTGTTATAAATAGAGCATTTGCATTTGCAAAGGTTAACGCCAGATTTGTGCTTACTGCATCCAACTACAGCCTGTCTTAAGACCGGGTAATCGCCAGAGTAAGGGGTTTGCTTGCATGTTCATTTTTTAAATAAATAATTAGTTTTATGTCGTCGCTTGAATTTCATATTCATGTCGGACCACGAGATATTTCTGGCTGAACAGAAACAGCACCTTTGGCACGTGTCTGATCTAGGTCTTCACTTTCTTTAATTCTTTACTCC
Organism: Azorinus chamasolen; assembly: GCA_963576725.1. Lineage (NCBI taxonomy): Eukaryota > Metazoa > Mollusca > Bivalvia > Cardiida > Solecurtidae > Azorinus > Azorinus chamasolen. The sequence continues at coordinate 56,415,502 of OY755249.1, forward strand.
GTGGATATTCATATCAGAAAAAAATAAATCAATAACATTAATTAGGTGCATTTTTACAATTGCAAAGTTTTGGCCATAGCCGAAACAGTAGCATCATATCTATATTATTCCGTAAGCAAACAGAGCAGACCCTGATCAAACGGCTTCTGCAGGACCCGCCTAATCTAGATCTACAATGTTTACATATATGTATTTCCAAAAGGCGTCAACATGGAGTAAATTGTTAAAGGTACCTTTGACAATGGAGTGGCTCGTTTTTATTTGATGTTGTGTTTCTGTAAAACTAATTCTAAGACGTTTGTTTTCATATACAGTAAAACCCCTCTAAAGCGACCGACAAAAATATTCTAATTTTGCGTCTTCAAGGCAGGTGGTAGCTTAATGCAGGACAAAAGTTATGTAGCAACCACCTTCTTTTAAAGACACGTGTTTATTCATAAAGTGGCCGCTTTAGAGGGGGTTTACTTTACTCGTACATTGAATCCAATCCTTGTGTCACCTGTCGTCTAGCAAACATACTCGCTCATGCATTTAGCCTAAACACGATGCTTAGCATCAAACATCATTGGTTTCAGTTACCTATATATTTAGCTAATGACGGTCTGTAGCAACATCGTCGGAAAGCTATATTTGTGAAATATGACAGGAAGTTCCAACAGTAGCCTCCCCTTGGTACAGAACCGAACGGACACGCGTGTAGAGGAGAACAGAAACAATATCCACTCGAAGCGCTGTCGCCGGAAGAAGCTGTGCCAGAACCGCCAGCTACTAAATCGTCATCTGGTTCCGGTGTAGTTGGTTTTACTGTTGTAGGTTTTGCCGTTGCGGCTACTGCATTTGCCCTTGGCTTCGGCTGTTGTCTTCCATTTTCCCCTTGACTTTTAGGTACCTGGTTTGTTGTTGATGCGACCTCATCTTCAACTTCGAACGAAGCACCACCAGCCATATTGCTACCGCCATAGTTTCCAAAGAAGCCCAAACCAAGGAATGGATTGAAGTCATAGTTTGGATATCTGTCATATCTCCTTGTAGCCGATGAAGACATATCGTCGTCCACTTCCGGTGGTTCCGGGGTTGTAGTTGTTGTTGTTGTTTTGGCGTTGGACAACCTTGATGGAGGAGCCCGTGTTAGCAAAGGAGGGTGCTGAATCATTGTTCGAGGTGGGCGAACTGAAATTATAAACTACAAATGTAGGTGCAATCATTTTGTATATAGTAAAACCCCGCTAATGCGACCACCCAAAGGACATATAATGCTAGATGCAGGTGGTAGCTTAATTCAGGACAAAAGTAATGTAGAAAGCTCATAGAGGAGCTTAATTTTTGTATTAATTTTGTCCTGCATTAAGCAACCACCTGGTTATAAAGACAATCATGTTTATTCACCAAGTGGTCGCATTAGAGGGGTTCGTCCTGCATTAAGCAGCCACCTACCTATAATTGTCTAAATTATTCTTTAGGTTTTTTTTCATTTCAGTCGGGTATTTTTCTGTATAATATGTCAATGAACGGCCTTGTGAAGATTTTTCTGTTCAGCAGTACAGAATGACATTTGCATGTATATAGCAGTACATAATGATCTACTCATGTATACATGAAAACTTCAGTTCGATACCACTACCTGTGTCTGGGCAATGGCGACTCAATTTATTGCGACAAGATCTAATTATTAACATTTTCCCTTACGCTTCTGGTCTAATTCGCTTCGCGCACTCCTTTGTCAAACATTCGCCCTCCAGTCATATACGTGTGTATTCCTACGCTAGTACAGTGAATGTAATGCGCATGTAGAAGCGATGTGTCCCTGATGTAACTTTCTGTCTAACATGAATTGTTAATTATCATTTACAGCTGATCATATGAATTCGGGAACTTCGTGAACTATTTTTGAAGGTTACATTTTATGTGCCATCTCAACAAATTCAAATTATTTTATCCCTTATGAGTAATTATATTTATGTAAGAAATAATGATACCATGAAAATTTATCTGCTGATTTTTCATAGACATGTATGAATACAGGATGTTTGACTTAGGCAGACAGTGTTTAGTCAGATCTATATACAATAGAAACCCTCTAATGTGACCACTTAACCCTTCGCTTGCTGAATTTTAAACTACATTTCTCTTTCTTTACCCATGCCCTGTTGTATAATTACATATATCTTCACTGTTCACAAGTATTTCGTTGTGCAATCACTGCTGTGGAGTGCACTGGTTGCACAATCAACTTGTAAATAGTACAGACCTTGATGAGACAGCTCCTGCAGGAGCCTGTCTCATCTGGGTCTTCACTATTTACAGGTACGTATATTAACGTGAATAAACATGATTGTCTTTATAAGCAGGTGGTTGCTTAATGCAGGACGAAAGTAATGCAGAAAGCTCCTTCTATAGAAGCCGTCTGACCAGGTGGTTGCTTAATGCAGGGCAAAAGTAATGCATAAAGCCGGTATATAGGAGCGTTCTGTATTACTTTTGACTTGCATTAAGCAACCACCTGCCTTACAGACCCATAATTAGACCTCTTTTTCATCACTGCTTAAGACAGATTCTCTATCCCTATATTTATATCATAGTATTAATCAGAAATGGACTCCATTTATATACATGTACCTAATTATTCTATTATCTTGATAACTATCATTATTCTATGAAAGTATATATTTAACATTCTGTTAAACGTGATTTTAGCTTAAATGAATTAATTCATCTGACACTGCAACTGTAATTCAACGCAGCTAATTCATGTTCAGTCTGCACGATCAAATTTATCTGTAGAGAAACACTTCAAAAGCGGACGTTAACTTTAGTATAAATATCTGCAATTGGAGACAGGTGGCAGCTTAGCCTTACTGCAGGGTGAAAGTCATGCAGAAAGCTCCTCTTGGAGCTTTCTGCATGACTTTCATCCTGCATTACCTACCGAAAAGTATCTAAATTCTTCTCTACTATAGAATTCTGGTTTGGAGGGAGTGTACTGTATCGGTATGTTTTGTCTAACGACGGTCAAATCTCCTCAGGCGATGTGCAAAACCTAGGTACGGGTCACTCAGACTCAAGATGAAGGTCACAAGTCAAGGTCATATTTCAATTTCATGTCCGCCCCATTCCTTGATGTATATTCATGTAAGGCAATATGACATCGCGGATAATTATTGGCTGATCTTTATAAATAATGACATATGAACATAGGATATCTTGGTACTGGTAGATACCGCAGAATCAGATCTATAATACGTGTACTTTCATAAGCAACAGAGCAAACCTTGTGCAGACAGTTACTACAGGGGCTGTCTGGTCTCAAGGTTATAAAACCTTTCGCTTGAGTCTGAGAACATTCTCAAGCATCTGATTGGTTAGATTCTGAGCTTGCTCAGAATCTGACCAATCAGATACTAGAGAATGATCTCCGACTCAGAAGTTTTATAACCTCGGGCCCAGGTCTGGATCTACTCTGCAAAGGTGTGAGAATGCGTTTGTATGAAGGAAAGGGTTAACCAGTTTGGAGAAATTCGGATAACTTTGGTCAAATTTTCATCCTCTAAAGACAATATTTGGAACCAATGCTCAGTCCACCTTGTTTCAATGTCAAGGCCACAATTCGATGTCATAGTTATAATGTCCTAACCATACCCGCCTCATCCCATCTCAAAATGTATGTGCAGAGCTCAGATGGTGTATATCCGCTCTACGTTTCCCAAATCGCTTCAAGAATTTTACCCTTTAGTCGAAAATGCCACATTTTTACGTTCTTGCAAACAAAGTAGACTCAGGCCAGACAGCCCGTGGGAATTATATGACCAGAATCTGTTCTGTTTGCATGATTATATTACATATCTGGTTCCCATCTGTTTGCAAAGTCATTAAATTAAGCATTTACTCTATAAATACATGTATGCCTTTATATGCCTTTGCAAACAGAGTAAAAACCCAGATCAGACGGCTTATATAACCGTCTGATCAAGGTCTGCTCTGTTCGCTTATGATACACTTTAGATATATGTTAGATATATGTTAGATACGTATCTAAAGTTTCTGCTATGGCCAAAACATCCTGTGTCAATGTGCTATTATAACAAATTAATCTAATTAATATTCATGACGTCATTATTTCTCACATGAATATCACATGTGGTTAATCAAGCCTTGACCAATTGTCATGGGGCATGGCGCCATGGAGAGGCGTGCTTTTTGTTTGTTTTTCTTCAAAACGTGCATATTTAAGTGTTTATTCGAAAGACCTTGTAATATCACCGTCGAAGTATGTTTATACAAATGCACATTTAACTGGTAATGCAACATGCAAGACAAAAAAGAAGACAACCATGCAATCACTGCATATTTGGAGGCTGCATCATCGAAATTGCTGTCGTGCTTTCTTTTATGACTCATAAATGTATTTACATTTGCGTCCTTCCATGGTTACAGAGAATTTTGTCTGTCACACTATGGGGTTTGTCGCGTCTGTGGTGATGTTTCGGTCAGTGCACGTGTGAATAGCATCCCTTGTACCTCAAAATACTGAATGCTGACGTATTACAGTTGAATCTGTCCTAAGCAGCCATTCATTTATTGAACAAAGGAGCGTGAACAAGCAGGTCGTTGCTTAATGCAGGGCAAAAGTAATGCAGAGAGTTCCTTTGGGAGGTTTCTGCATTACTTTTGACATGTATTGCGCTTCCACGCACCTGTCTTGTATACCCGTAATTAGAAATCTAGGTTCTACTGTACATTTACTTGTGGTACTATTCAGTTGTTCTTCAACAAAACCAATGCCGACACTTTTCCGGAAATTGAGACTTGGTTTTTTTCGAAGGTGTGCACAAACCACCAAAAAATCAGAAAACGCATTTCACACGTTTTTAACAAGTCGGGTATAGACTATACGTACAACCTTTCAATGCTGAATCGCTGTTTAAAGATTGGTTTCATTTAGTATGAAAGGGTATAAATTATGAGAGGAGTTTGTGTAACAAACAGTGCAGAGTTTGATCAGAAGAATCCTCTTGGAACCTTGGAACCCTCTGATCTAGTTCTACACTGTTTGCAAATGACAGCCAAATGACAGCCAACTCGTTTCCCAACTTCTAAGGGTTCATTACGCTACCTGGCTAAATATTTACTCTTTATTTCTGGAATAGTTTAACTAATAAATGAATTGACTTTTTATAGTGGCATGTGAACAGAGGAAGTTTGGGCCTGGCAGAAACTTTAGGAACATATCATACCATAAATAAACAGAGCAGATAGCTCCTACACGAACTGTCTGGTATGGATCTACTCTGCAAACGCGTAACAATCCGTGTATGTGGAGTAAAGGCTTGAACTAATGTTGAAAAAATGTTAACCCTCTACTCAATAAATACGCTTGCTTCGTCTTTGCAAACAGAGTAGATCAAGATCAGACAGCTCCTGTAGGAGCTGTCTGATCAGATTCTGCTCTGTTTGCTTATGAAATCATATAGATCTGATTCTACAGTTTTTGTCATGATATAAAATTCCCTTGGTCGTAGTGCCATTATGAAGATTCAGCTAATCAATATTCATGATGTCATTTCTTGGAGTAAATGGTTTAACACACTCACACTGCAGCATATAGTTGAACTTCGATATCTCGAACTTCAAGGGACCATATAAATTAGTTCGAGATCACGGAAGTTCGAGTTATCCAATTTCTAATCTGGACAATTTCTCAAGTTAACAGCTTAATGCAGGTCTGTAGGAGCTTTCAGCATTACTGTAGACCTGTATTAAGCTGTGAAATGTGTTTCTAGATATGCGTAGTGATATATTTTAGAGAAATTCTGTATTGTAAGATATTGGAAGGACGGAACTTTAAGTTCGAGTTATCCGAAGTTCGAGTTATCCGAGTTCGAGATATCGAAGTTCAACTGTATGTTATAAGTTTGCGTCTTTGACTTTAACCTGGTGAGCAAAACTTCGGTAGAAAATGTCGTCTGCTTTAGTTCTGAGACTTGATTTTCCTTACATTTCAGAGCTACAGATAACGGTGAGTTCTCAAATACTATAATCGTTGTTTCTCGACCAAACCCTATACTGTGACCAGTCTTTAACAGAATCGTCTCTTCGGGACGATCCAAAAGAGTGTTCACAGTATAGGGTTTGGTGGGGAGGGGGGGGGGGGGGAATAAAGGAGATATTCTTGGAAATGTTTTAATTTACTCATCTTATCTGGATCTCTGTTACATTTCTTCTAACAGCACTGGGGACCAACTACGTATTATTATCAAAATGTTTTGCTACGACAATTTATATGAGTATTTTAATAGATTAGTTTTCCTACGAAGGCAACTTTGTTATCGTAGGAAAACATTTCCAAATTAATACACTGGCTTCGTAGGAAAACAAATCTATTAAAATACCCATATAAATTGTCGTAGCAAAACATTTGATAATAATACGTAGTTGGCCCCCAGTGAACAGTACGACCAGAATGCCCAACAGTTGTGCTCGCGGATTCTCATCAATATGCCGACTGCTTGCATATTCGACTGTAGCGTGTCGATCATTGAACATTTAGAAGTTATTTACATATGACAGACTGTGGTTGCAACAACATGAGTGACATTTACACGCAGACGAATTATTGGAGGATAACTACATATGTTTTATATTGTAATGAATGTCAAAATCAATTATCTCCGTCGCTTCTAACCTTTGCTCCTTAAGTATACATTAATTTTCTTTGCCTTTGCAAACAGAGTAGACCGAGATCAGACGGCTCCTATAGGAGCCGTCTGATCCGGGTCTGCTCTGTTTGCTTGTGAAATTATAATAGATCTGACTCTACAGTTTCTATCGGTGCCAAAAAAATCATGAGTATATATGCCATTCTAAAAATTCCGGCTAATAAATATTCATGATGCGCTATTTCTTACATGACTGTTCACGGAGTGACGGGCTAACCTTCACTTTACAGCCATCTGCAGTTGTCTTCTACATAACCCTAAGTGTGTGAGTACCGAGTATATAAGGCATTTGTAAATAATGTAGATCCAGATGAAAGAGCTCCTGGGGGTTCCTTTGATCAGGGTCTGCACTGTTTGTCATCATAATCATCTTCTTTAGTGATATATATTGATACAACTTTTATGTTTAATTAATATTACGAAAAGGGAGGAGCCAATTTTCATTATTCAGCAGATCAAGAGTAAGATCTTGTTTATTTGACAACTGTTGACCGATTTGAAGGCAATGTTGATTCCGGTGAGGCGCCCATCAAAACTGATTGTAAATGACAATGAGTCTGGAGACACTGGGCTCGTGATTACAGTAGAGCCTGTCCTAAGCGACCATTCATTTATTGAACATAATTGATCTAAAAACAAGTAAGCGGTTGCTTAATGCATGGCAGGGCAAACGTAATGCAGAAATCCCCTGTCTTCTGCATTATGTTTGACCTGCATTAACCTTTAGCCAGCTATGGGGGGATAAGTGAATACCTATGCAAGCAGTTTGGATCCAGATGAGACGCCGAGTAACTCGGCGTCTCATCAGGATCCAAACTGTTTGACACCCTGATTGCATTTTGTTACACAAATTGATTATAGCTTGAAGTTCGAAAATGAAGTAGGTGAAAATTCTGTAAAAATAATTTGCTCAGCAGGCTAAAGGTTAAGCTACCACCTGCCTTACCTATCATAATTAAAGCTCTTTTTGATGACCGCTTAAGACAGGTTCTACTGTAGCTCATAAGGTTGATATGTTGAGCAAAGTTTCATTGCCAGAATGTGTCATCTACATCATCTCTTAACCATTTACTCCATGAATATTCGTATAAGAAGTATTTATGTAGAAATATTAATTAATTATAATGGCATATGAATAAGGAACGTCTTGACCCTAGTAACAACTGTAGAATCAGATTTATTATATATGTATTTCATAAGCAAATGGAGCAGACTCTGAGCAGACGGCTCTTATAGGAGTCGTCTGGTCTGAGTCTACTCTGTTTGCAAATGCGTTAAAAGGAGAAAATGACTACAGGTGAATGTCAACGATTTCTGGTGTTGTTGTTTTTTAAAGAAAACAACAACACGGCCAATGTGTCAGACAGTTTGGACACTGGTGAGTCACTGCAAAGGTTCCACGAAGCATGATTGTGGTTTAACGGCCATTACTGTTTCCTCGTAGTTATTACCTGTTTTGTAAGATGGTGAGACAAATATCATACTGACGTCCACATACGTCATAAAGTAAACATATATTGAGTGTAAGTATTATGAACCAATTATTGAGGAAGTAGAACTATACTTATGAACCCTAAACTCAATATGTAAGGTTTGTAAGCATTTGCAAAACAGAGTAGACCCAGATCAGACTTCTCTCCAAGAGAAGAGTTAATCATCTTCTTGACATAGGCACTAGGGTAGTCCCAGGTCAGACGTCTAATCAGGGTCTGATCTACAATGTATGTGTTTACATGTTACAGATCCTCTACTCTTTTCGATGGCCAAAAAATGTTGCTATGTTATATTATTAATACATAGAAAGTAACAAAACATCTATCAAATACCATTAATTAGCAAACAAAGCAATCCCTGATCTGATCTGGATCTTCTCTGTTGGTAAATGCTTGAAAATGTGTTCATACGAAAGAAATGGTTAACCCATTCCCTCATATTGACGACTTTTGACGACTCTGTAAAAGTCACTTTGTGAAACCATTGTGATAAATAGAGCATTTGCTCCTATAGGAGCAAATGCTCTATTATCACAATGGTTTCAAACTACAAAGTTCTAAAAATTTCCTTTTCTCTAGTTAATGCTCCTTTTCGGAAGATTTGAATAAAAATAGACTCTGAGGTAATGGGTTATGGGACACTAGGCACAAAGGAATTTACGAGTTCATATCTGTGGTACACCTCAAGACACACCGTCAATGATACGTGCAATCCATAAGTGATGACAGAAAGGTGTTTGCAGTGATATGAATATCAATTATATCTCACATTTATAGGTGACGCAAGATTCATCATGAAAGATCGAACGTGATCATGGCGTACTGTTTATTGAACGGCCTATGCTTTGTCTTCAGTATCATTTTATTGTGTTATCATCACCGCATATTTGGATATTAACCCTTCGTTTGCTGTTCACGTCAATATACCTCGTACCTGTAAATAGTGAAGACCCAGATGAGACAGCTCCTGTAGGAGCTGTCTCATCAGGGTCTGCACTATTTACAAATTGATTGTGCAACCTGTGCACTCCACAGCAGTAATTGCACAGAGAAATGTTTGTAGATAGTGAAGATGTATGTAATTATACAACAGGACATGGGTAAAGAAGAAGAAGAAATCGAGGGCTTGGTGCAAAACTATTCTAACTCCTTCACTTTGTGAAGGAGTTAGAATAGTTTTGCACCAAGCCCTCGAAATGTATTTTAAAATCAGCAAGAGAAGGGTTAAGATCTAGCCCTCTACGTCATCATATAAACGCCTATTGGCGCCTTTGTAAACAAAGCAGACCCAGTTCTGACGGTCCCTGTATAGGATCCGTCAGATCTGGGTCTGTTCTGTAGGGGTTTTAAATGAAATATAGATCTGACTGTACAGTTTCTGCCGCTGTGAAAATATCCTGTGGTCATATGCCATTATAAAAAAATCAGCGAATTAATATTCATGATGTCATTTCATGGATATTCATGAGATAAATGATGTTAATAATGTAGGAAAAACTGATAACGTGTAAACTACCTTTCCCCGCCTTTTCGGTTTTTACAGCGAAGTAATGTTTAAACCTTTTAATTCTAAGTGCATGTGCAAAATATGCACACAAAAAAGCCTTATGCCTTTCCTTCATATAAACGCCTTTGCAGAGAAGATCCAAAACTGTAGGAGTCATCTGATCAGGGTCTGCTCTGATTGCTTATGAAATTCTCATAGAGTCTCGTGGAAATCTGTAGATGTGATTTTACAGTAACTGTTCTTACCAGGGCCAAAACGTGTTTTGTGCATGTGCCATTATGAATTTTAGGCTAATAAATGTTCATGGTGTCATTACATGAATATTTAACAGGGAAAGGGTTAAGTCTGCTGTGCAAAACAATGCCTGCATTGAGTCTCGTCCACACCAGGGACTCGTCTAACTAAAGATCGTACGACCGAAATCATCGTGCCCTTATTTGAGTCACTCGGTACTGTGTATACAGTAAAAAAAACCCTCAAAACCGGAATTCTAGTATAGAGAAGAATTTAGATACTTTTAGACAGGTGGCTGCTTAATACAGAGTGAACGTCACACAGAAAGCTCCTAGAGGGGCTTTCTGCATGACTTTCACCCTGCATTAAGCTGCCACCTGTCTCTAGGACTGATATGCATACCATATTTAACGTTTAGAGGGGCTTTACTGTATTCGTCTATTGAGCAATTGAGGTTAACTTCGTGCCACAGAATGTGTCGTAATTTCTAATATACGACGATTGAAATTTTCAGTTGCGATCGTCGTATTTCAGAACTAACCATACTTTCAGTCGTACGAGTGTTAGTAACACGGACGACACGTATCTATGCAACTGCTTTTAGATGCATGATCTGAGCGTCGAACATTTTAGATCCTGATATGAAACCGAGTTACTGGGCGTCTCATCTGGATCCAAACTGTTTGTAAAGTGAATGAAATATTCGCCAACCATGGGCTAAATAATGAAATACAGTAAAAGCCCTATAAAGCGGCCACTTTTGTAATAAACATCAATTTCTTCCTAAGCAGGTGGTTGTTTAATACAGGACGAAAGTAATGCAGAAAGCTCCTGCAGGAGATTTCTGCATTACTTTCGTCCTGTATTAAGCTACCACCTGCCTTTAACACCCGGAATTAGACCCCATTTTGACGGTCTCTTTAGAGGGGTTTCACTGTAATTCAATTTCTATATATAACAGGAGGTACGTGTACTTCAGGTTGAAACCGTACAGCTACATTTATGTAGCAGTATGTATAGATGCTGATCAGAAGTCAAGTAAACTGGGTCTGCACTATTTGCCAATATCTCCCTTTAACGCTTTCCCTCATGAATATTTATACAAGGGTTCATTGACATCATGAATATTCATTGCTTCAATTCGTATATTGAAAAAAAAAATGTTGGTCATTACAGAAAATCTAGACATTCTATCAGTTACTACTTGTCAAAAGTTAAAGATACTCACAAGTTATTTATTTTCAACTAAAAATCTCAAGATTTGGAACCAGTATTTAACCCTTTACTTCATAGATATCGCATTTTAACGCATTTGCAAACAGAGTAGACCCCGATCAGACAGTCCTTACAGGTGTCGTCTGATCTGGGTCTATTTAGTTTCTGTATTAAATTAAATATACACGGTCTGATTCTATAGTTTTTACCAGGGCCTGTCCATATGACATTATAAATATTGAGGTAATTATTGTTCATACATACATCATCCCTTACACGAATATTCATGAAGTAAAGGGTTAATATTCGTTGGAAAAGCTTTGACTTTGGTAGTGGACTGTTTGTCAAAGCGCTCAGTGCATATGCTCCATCTATTAGCATCATACTACATGTAAATCAAATATTCTTACAGTGCTTAAACTCGTTCAAGCTTAACCCTTTCCCTACTCTATGTTAATTCCAAATTTCAATATTATATGAATATCCATGGCCAAATGTTTACAATGAATTATGGGAGGCGGAACATTGTAGCCATTTTAGAAAGTAATAGAGAAACAGATCTACCAAATTCTATTAGCAAACAGAGTAGACCCAGATCAGACGGCTCCTATAGGAGCTGTCTGATTTTGGTTTACTCTGTTTGCAAATGCGTGAAAATGCGTTTATATGAAGGAAAGGGTTAAACTTTGGTTCACTGTTTTAAACTTTCTTGATGACTATTCCTGTAACAAATAATGAATGTACGGAAATAAATTACCTGATTATTTTATAAAGACATGATGAAAAATGGATTTTTACCATGAAAGAAATTGTAGAAACAGATCTATATCGTTCCATAAGCAAACAGAGCATATCCTGATCAGTTGGCTCATACAAGGAGCTGGGTCTATGCTGTTTGCAAATGCGTATCTATCTGGGTCCGATAATCTAAATCATCTGAGTTTGAATCTGAATTCATTCTCAGGTGTATGATCAGAGCCCCAGACAAGATACGTGTAAATTGAAATATTTTCAAGTATAACTTCTTTATTTCTCCACTAAAACCTATGTTGTGACCACTCTTTAGAATCGTCTCGAAGAGACGATTCTAAAGAGTGGTCACAACATAGGTTTTGGTGGAGAACTGACGATTTTAGTATTTGAGTACGCACCGTTATTTGTAGCTCCGTATGATTGATTAGATTTTGAGCAAGCTCAAAATCTGACCAATCTAATACTTGAAAATAACTCTATCATGTTTTTTCTAACTTCGGGGTCTAGTAAAGGGTTGAATGAAAAATTTATAAAATAGATATCGGTGGTTAGGTGTAAACATTTTACATAGTAACAGAAAAGTTAAAGTAACTTACCTCTTGATGCTGCGAATTCAAACGTCAATGCGAAAGTTATAGAAATTAATAAGTAATAAGATTTCATCCTGAAAGTTTGTGTACACCTTTTCCGTTGATTATTAAAACGCTAAATGAAGTAATATAATAAATTTCGGTCTTCAGATTTGAAAGATTTCTATCTTTCGGTGTACCGGGTCCAAAATAAGTCTGTCAAATGATTTTTTTCATGCGTTGCTAGAAACGGAACTGCATATACCGGTAAACTGTCAAACTGATTAATTGAAACAAATATGCTGAGCGCCACTCTTACTAATTACGCATGCGCAGTGAATGTATGTAGTTTGCGTGAGGTATATATTCTTGAATTTGCGCACTTGTTTATTCTCTTGTTTACAAAAACATAAACGTATCGACAGTGTGTCATCTGCTTGTTTGTAAATGACAAGCTCGAACACTGACAGGTTCAAAATGTTTTTTCCCTCTCCTGACCTACAAATGTAAATGCATCGTGTCTGATTGGTGGTGTCTCGCTTGTCCTTACCTAGTGAGTACGGCCTTGTCATAATCATGAGTATCAAACGTAACCGGGAAATAGACATGAGACAATTGTAAAAGAAACAACAACACTGGTTTAAATTTGCAAGTGTTTGTTGTTTTTATTTTGGGACAGTGGAATAAAAGACGTATTCAAACTAGTTGCACGTAAGCTTAATTACATGAGAGCCTGTTCAAGATCACGATATACTTCACAAATAATACCGGTACATGTATTAATCGCAATGTACTAGGCGAGAGAGGTATTGTAACGGGGTTAACCGTTTATTACATAGACAATTGTAGGCATATTTGTATACAGAGTAGACACACACCAAACTGTCTATGTAGGATCAGGGTCTGCTCTGTTTGCTTATGGAATTATATCGATCTAATCATTGAGTCTCTGTCACGGCTAAAAGTTCTTATATGCCCATTGTTAAAAAATAATATAGTTGATAGTCTTCATGACGTAATTTCTTACATAGATACTCGTGGGTATATAGTCATGGAGTAAACGGGTTAAAATAATCTAACTGATATTCATGATGTCATTATTCCTTACATACATATCCGTGGAATAAAGGACAGGTACTATATAGTGAGAATTCAGTAAGTCAGTGCTGGTGTGGTTCGGTAGCTCAGTAGTTATCTTTAGATTACTGACATGATAATTCAGATGTCATGGGTTTCGAGCCACCAGTATCGATCTCTGATACACTATCGATACAATTACAGTATAAACTCTTGTTTGACCATGACGGAATTAAACCCCCGACTAGGCAATTTGAAGGCAAACGGTATATAATACCCTGTCAGTTATGACTGAAATATTGAGACTGTTATAGATCTACATATGTCAGTGATGCGAATGTATGTCTACAAGAATAGAATCAACACATGTTTGTTTCGGGTAGTACGTAACATCTGCATTCTGCAGGGTGCCTAGGAACGGTTGATGTTGATCTGGAAGACAACAATTCACCCAAACTGGACTGAATAAATTGTCAAAAATGTCTTCTTAATCTGGGATATCAAATCTCAGTCAGGATCCCAACTTAATAAACTGAATAGAATTCAATACAATATTCCAATCTCTATGGGCTAGACTTTAGAATCTGTCCGCACCTTAAATTACTATTTTCAACTTTAATCCATACTTTGTAAATTAATATTAGGGTTAGGAAACGAATTAGGATTAGAGGTTATGGATTAGGGTTGGGGTTAGGGTAAGTGGTATAAAATGCTAAAATTAGGTGCGGACAGATTCTGCTGTACATCAATATCATATTTATATTTTTTCTTCATCTCGATAAACGACTGATATGCTTAACTGTTGTCTCATCATCTAACGAGATCTTTTTTTCTCCACACGACCTGTGTGTATTTTTCTATGCAAGAACCATCCCTGTTGTTCCTGTTCTTCTTCACATTTCGACCCTGTTCTTGTACCGTGTAATGCCAAGAATATGGCACGTACCCCTTTTTGAACATTTTGTAATTTGTTGTAATTCTCACGCACATTTATTACTCACGTGGACCGATGTCGAAACAGCCACCGGTTACCGGATAGATCTAAAAAAAATGCTCATAAACACGTCAAGTAACAATGAAAGGCCAGCAAACGTGTTATCGAACATAGAGTTAGGAAACATACAAAACGAACTAATACATACTCGGAATTATTGATCTACCAAGCCTAGAAATGGCGAAACGCCGTTCGGTTGGAGCTGTCATTCTCTTCCTTATTTGCAATTTTGAATGTCGCCAAGTTTTAGCTCTACGATTAGACTATTTAATGGGAAACAAAGATGTTGACGCTCGTCAAAGACGTTCTGACGATGAACCAAAGCTGAGACTGGCTCAAGTTGTATGTGTTGTCGTAACCATTTAATTTTATCATAAGTGTAGAAGTTCTCTGATTACAGTGATATCACTGTCGCGAGTTTCTGTAGGCTACTGTTTGACACATGACGCGTGTCAACAATGAACATTTTCTTCCAACTATTGTATATATTACCTTTATTCGTCTGACATATGTCTAACTATTTTCACGAAGCAAGAAAGGTGAATACAATAAATTGTAAATCCTCTCTTAACGGCTACTAAATTGTGTTCATTAGTTGATATTTAGGGCAGGTGGCTGCTTAAAGCAAGGTGAAAGTAAAACAGAAAGCTCCTATAGGAGCGTTCTGTTTTATTTTCACCTTGCTTTAAGCAGCCACCTGCATTTAACACAAAATACTTAATGTAATTTAGTGGCCGTTATAGAGAGGTTTTACTGTAAAACCAACCAGTATGCTACCTCAGATGCATTAACCTCTTACTCCATGAATATTCGTGAAAGAAATGAGGACATAATGAATATTAAATTAATGAGATTAATTTCTGAAATGGCACATTAACACATGATATGTTTGCCAAATTTAAATCTCTAGAGTTAGATCTTTATTATTCCATAAGCAAACAGAGCAGACCCTGGTAAGAAGGCTCCAATACAAGCCGTCTGATCTGCGTCTCCTCTATATGCACACAGAGACATATACATACATGTATGTATATGTTTCTGATACATAGATGTAGAAAAGTGTATTTATGAAGTAACAGGTTATATTAATATCAATATTTGTGCTGCATTCAGTTAACAGTAACCATTACAGTTTTATACAACTGTTGACAAATTTTAAGACTGAATTGTAATCATTGCAACATTTTGGTCTTAAGATTTGCCAATAGATCCATAAATCTAATGATTACTTACTGTTAACTGAACCCAGGGCTGGCATTCTCAGGTTAGCAAAACACCCAATCTGTCCACATCCAACTACTTGTACAGTGGTGTCATCAAATTACCCTTTCATCAAACTCAACTTACAGAATAAAATGAAATTGTTTCGTGAAACTAGAAAGTCAAAAAGTATATATGTCAAACTGGATAGCTGAAAATAATAATGGTGGTAATTTAAATTTGGTCTAAAAGGTAGCATTATATATTGCACCTGTTGAAAAATAAACTAATGAGATGGGGGAGGACCATTATCACTTTTTTCAATAGGTCCTTTTATGGGTACCAGATGTAGAAAAAAAATCACTGCACCTAGACATTTCTGATTTTTTTTACACCATGGTTGAATTATTGAAAACGTTTCAAAGTATTAGACTCAGATCAGAGTATAGGTATACGGTCTTGAGCCCTTTTCTTCATATAAGTGCTTTTTCATGCTTTTGCAAACAGAGTGTACACAGATCATATTCTACAATTTTTATCAAAACAAAAATATCTCTTGAGAATTTTACAGTATGAATATTCAGCCAATTTACATTCATGATATCATTACAGTAGAACCTGTCTTAAGCGACCCTCAAAAAGAGGTGTGACTATGGACCTATAAGGCAGGTGGTAGCTTAATGCAGGTCAAAAGTAATGCAGAAAACTCATAGGAGCTTTCTGTAATTACGTTTGCACTGCATTAAGCAACCACCTGTTTTTTAAGACTCCTGTGTTCAATAAATTAATTGTTGCTTAAAACAGGTTCTACTGTATTTACTATTTGAATATTGAACAGGGAAACGGTGAAAGGAAATAAATTTTAGGCAGACAATAAGTTTTCAAACAGTTCAATAGTTAGTTAAAGCACTTTTGAACGCACATATCCTGTGTGAAAAGAGCGCTATATAAATGTGGTGTAATAATAATAATAATTAACAGGCAAAGACTGTTTATTCAGGCTTAGAGTGAGATAAGCAATCACTAGAATCTAGGTCTATAAAATATATGATGACCATGTCTGCTTGCAATCACCTTGTGCTGCAGCTATTTAGTTACTATAGCCATTGGCAGCTTGTGTATACAGTAAAACCCCTCTAAACTGGAATTCTGGTAGAGAAAAATTTAGATAACTTTAAGGCAGGTGGGTGCTTAATGCAGGGTGAAAGTCATGCAGAAAGCTCTGTATTAAGCTGCCACCTGTCTGCAAAATCAATATTTATACAAAAGTAAATTGAACGTCCGGTTTAGAGGGGGTTTACTGTACTAATTTTGCATGTGCATAGCACATTTAGCAGCATTCCCGATTCACAAAAAAAACCGCACATGTAGGTCCCTTGCCTACAGTTTTTTTTATGACTACATGTATGTTTTGTATTTGACAGCTGTTCAGACATGGTGATAGGAGTCCAATCAGGCCTTACCAGGGGGATATATATACGGAGGCAGATTGGCCACAAGGATATGGACAGCTTTCCACAGTAGGTTTATCTCAAAGGTCCGGGTCAAACAAGCTTGCTTTTGACACAAGTTTGAATCTTAATATGAACTCTTTTAATGCTGAATTTTAAAGTGGATTTGTCTGTTATTGTTATACTGTGAGTCCTATAAATTCATTAAACAAGTCACTGATGTCCTTTGCAAACAGTGTAGACCCAGATGAGAGGGCTCCAAGCACTGTTTGTCATGTTACACTTTTATTTAAAAAGCACCCCTGAATATTCATGGTAAATTTTACCTCTTTTGGAATGGTTCATTTAAAAAATTGGTGTTAAAAGGGGTTAGTCAATGCAATTATTTATGGAATTATTAAATTTTCTAAATTTTGACAGACATTGGGAGCCCTTTGATCTGGATTTAAATGGTTAAATTGTTGAACTTGTTTCCCATATTCAAAGGGTTAAGAACTTAAGATCATTAAAGAAAACTTGAAGAAATCTAGGTCAAAATGATGTTAATAAATATGTAATTACTAATTATTACATGTAGTAGTTGTAATTATAAACAAACATATCAGACCCAGATCCTACAGGATTGCTCTCATATGGGTTTACTCAGTTTTCAAAGGTGTCAAAAGGCATTTCTATGAGGTAAAGGGTTAACATTTGCATGTGTTTACACTCTCTTCACCTTTTAGGGCTACTCTAAAGTATTCAGACACCCAGTCTATCCTCACCACGGGTTTGTAAAGTTTAATAAGTCAATTTGGCACCCTTTTGATAACTTTAACCCTTTCCTCCATAGGCTATTTTTAGACCCAACCTCTTTGAATGAATCTACCAAAAAGGAGCATTAGCTAGAGATAGGATTTTTTTTTTAGAATTTTGTAGTTTGAAACCATCGTGACAAATAGAGCATTTGCTCCTATAGGAGCAAATGCTGTATTTATCACAATGGTTTCAACAGGTGACTTTTACAGAGGCGTAGAAAGGCGTATTTATGGAGGAAAGGGTTAGATTAGACTGACATAATTGCCACAAGTGTAGACTCTAATCTTTCATAGGTATTTTGACCTGGATCTGCACTATTTGCCAATGTTTGTCAATCCAATTACATAGGGTAATATTGAGTAGTTCATTTTCATTACGAAAACCATGTTAACCATTTCAACACAGAATAGACCGTCGGTGTTTAGCTATAGAGTCCATTCAGTGTGACAGGCTTTAACCCTTTCCCTGTTCTTTGTTTATTCCAAATTTCAATACCTACTACATATTCATGGCCAAAATAGTTATAATGAAATATGGAAGGTGGAACATTATAGCCATTTAGAAAGTAAAGACACAAATCTTTCAAATTCTATTAGCAAACAGAGTAGACCCTGATCAGACGGCTCCTCTAGGAACCGTCTGATCTGGGTCTACTCTGTTTGCAAATGCGTGAAAACACGTTTATATGAGGGAAAGGGTTAACTTGCTAGATATTTTTCAATGACAAACAATGCAGACCCTCATCAGAGGGCTTCTCTAGGAGCCCTCTGAATATGGTCTATCAAAAGAGTTAATGATCAAGGGACATAACCTTATCATAATTATTAAGTACCAGTATTATCTTTCCTTGAGTTTGCTTTTGAAAATGTCAGAAAAGAACATCTGTCTATTTTTAGTGCAAGTTCAAACTGAGAAAGATACTGTTTCTTATAGTTTTAGGAACATCTCACTTAGAAAATTATACATAAAAAATATTTTAATTTTTCTCAGTGAATAGCCACTTTTTTGGGCTCATGACTAGCTGGATATAGCTATATTAACCCTTCTCTCGCTGAATTTTAAAATACATTTCTCCTTCTTTATCCATGCCCTGTTGTATAATTACATATATCTTCACTGTGTACAAGTATTTCGCTGGGCAATCACTGCTGTGGAGTGCACTGGTTGCACAATCAACTTGTAAATAGTGCAGACCCTGATGAGACAGCTCCTGCAGGAGCTGTCTCATCTGGGTCTTCACTATTTACAGGTAGGTATATTGACGTGAATAGCAAGCGAAGGGTTAAGCTGTATCCTACATCATCCTGTTTTCTGGTGTACTGTAGGCTGAGTACCAAACAGATTGGAACCTGATCAGTTTATAAATGCTGATAGAGTTTAACCTGATCAAATGCTGTTTGCAAAATGGTTAAATAGTGGAACCAGGTCAGTTGCTGTTTGCATTGCAAAATGCTTTAATATTAACTTAATTTGTGCTAGGCAAGATAAGGTTTAACTTTTTTCTTCATATATAGGCCTTTTAATGCCTTTGTAAAGAAGGTATACCCGACCGGATAGCTCCTATAGGAGCTGTCTTTTACTCTTTATCAGTGTCTGCTCTGTTTGCTTTTGGAATAATATAAATTTGATGCTACAGTGTGTGCAATGGTCAATAACTCCTGTGTATGTCATAAAAATTCAGCTAACTCATGTTAATGATATTATTATTTCTTTCTTACAGGAGCCATCTGATCTGAGTCTACTCTGTCTATACATTGTATGGGGGAAAGGGTTAAACAACCATTAACCCATTCCCTCATAGGATATTTTTAGATACAACCTCTTTGAATAAATCTACCAAAAAGAAGCATTAACTAGAGAAAAGGGAACTTTTAGAATTTTGTAGTTTGAAACCATTGTGATAAATAGAGCATTTGCTCCTACAGGAGCAAATGCTCTATTTATCACAATGGTTTCACAAAGTGACTTTTGCAGAGTCGTCAAAAGTCGTCAGTATCAGGAAAAGGGTTAAAAAGAACTTTAAGAGCAGGTGGTTACTTCATGCAGGACGAAAGCAATACAGAAAACCCATGAAGGAGAGGAGCTTTCTGCATTACTTTTGCCCTGCATTAAGTAACCACATGCTTTCTAAGACTCCTGTGTTTTAACAATGTGATTGTATACATGTTTTATGATACAGCTAATAGTGTAGACCTAATTCAGCTGCTGCTTTGGAAACTCTGCATCTGGTCAGTCTACATTCATTGTCACAAGTTACATTAAAACTCCGCTAATGTGACCACCTAAAAGAGGTATTAATCTGGGTGCTACATGCAGGTGGTAGCTTAATGCAGGACAAAAGTAATGCAGAAAGCTCCTTTAGGAGCTTTCTGCATTACTTTTGTCCTGCATTAAGCAACCACCTACTTATAAAGATGCCCATGTTTATTCATTAAGTGGTCGCATTAGAGAGGTTGTACTGTAAATATTTCATCTACTCCATACAGACCTAGAGTAGACTGACAACATATTATCACTTGCTGAACTGGGTCTATACTATTTGCAATGTTTGCTACATCTGTACAGTGAACATTGGTGCTAGTTTTTGTTATTTATTGCAGACCGGCATGCAGCAGGGATATGATCTTGGAATCTATTTTCGACACAGATATGTTGACACTGGTTTTCTGGATGCAGCATACAACAGAACCCAGGTGAATGTTTTGTCTAATGGGGAGGCACTGAGATGATGAGTACGTGATTTGGCAAACTCATAAACTCATACTTACTTTTGGATTTTAACCTGGTCTGTTTTGAAATATTGAAATATCTTTGTTGTCAATTTTTTTGCGAATATTTTTCAGGTAAAGGTACATATTCAAATATTAAAATCATCATTTCTCCACCAAACCCTATGTTGTGACCAATCTTTTGAATTGTCCCAAAGAGGCGATTCTTATTTATCACAATTGTTTCAATACTACAAAATTCTATCATTTTCCTTTTCTCTACTAAATGCTCCTTTTTGGTAGATTTATTCAAAGAGGTTGGGTCTGAAATTCGCCTATGGAGGAGAGGGTTAATAATCGCACCTTTTATGCCTTTGCATACAGAGTAGACCCAGTCAACAAGTTTCTATGAAGCTATCTGATGAGGGTATGCTCTGTTTGCTTATATTTACTAATCCGAGTCTCTTCTGTTTGCCCCAGCAATATATTTACGTCTTTTGTAATTTAGAAGATAGATATGACTGAAATACTGCTAAAGCAAAGCAAAACCCCAATACAAACAACACAAAAAAATAAAAGTGATGTGTAGTAAAACAGCCATTAACCCTTTCCTCCATAAATACGTCTTTCTATGCCTCTGTAAAAGTCACCTGTTGACACCATTACGATAAATATCTAGCATTTGCTCCTATAGGAGCAAATACTCTATCACAATGGTTTCAAATTACAAAATTCTAAAAAATTCCTTTTCTCTAGTTAATGCTCCTTTTCGGTAGATGCATCCAAAGAGGTTGGATCAAAAATAGCCTATGGAGGAAAGGGTTAAGTTATTGAAATATTTGAGCATGCTTAACCCTTTCCTTCATATAAATGCCTTTTCACACATTTGCAAACAGAGTAGACCCAGATCAGACGGCTCCTAGAGGAGCCGTCTGATCAGGGTCTGCTCTGTTTTCCAGTAGATTTTGAAAGATGCTTCTTTACTTTCTAAAATGGCTGCAATGTTCCACCTCCTATATTTCATTATAAAAATTTAGTCCATGAATATTCAGTAGGTATTGAAATAAACATAGAACAGGGAAAGGGTTAACCCTTACCTCACTGTGAAAAATATTGTCTGCTCTGTGGATCTGATGCAATTTGGACTACTTCTGATTGGAACAAGCTTTCGATAAACTATTGACCACGATACTCGTCAGGAGTTTTACAAATGCAAATCAAGTTGCGGGTGGAGGATACGGGTTAAGTTTATTAGCTCGTCTGTTTCGAAGAAATCACGAGCTGTTGTCGTAACTCCGGCGTCCGCGGCGTCGTCATCCGAAATCTTAACATTGACCATAACATTTTTCATTTACAACCTTCATTTTTGGTATGCATGTTCATCTTGACAATGACGACAGACTTGTGTTTGCACCTGCTTGCGGTGCTCTTGTTTTGTCTTATTAGTTACTAGTTACTCAATGTATTCAGATGGAATAAGTTAGGCAAATAGTGCAGACCAAGATCTGACTGTTCCTGACTGATCACCGGTAATGCTGTTTACAGCCGAACCTGTCTTAAGCGACCATTAAAAAAGAGGTCTAATTAATGGTCTGTAAGGCAGGTGGTAGCTTTAATAATGCAGGTCAAAAGTAATGCCATTAGCTCCTATCTGAGCTTTCTTCATTACTTTTGTCCTGCATTCAGCTACCAACTGTTTTTTTAAGATTCCTATGTCCAATCAATATAAGGTCGTTTAACCCTTTCCCTGTTCTATATTTAGGCCATTTTTCAGTACCTACTGAATATTCATTAACAAAATAGTTATAAAGAAATATGGAAGGTGGAACATTGTAGCCATTTCAGAAAGTAAAGAAACAGATCTTTCAAATTCCACTAGCAAACAGAGCAGACCCTGATCAGACGGCTCCTCTAGGAGCCGTCTGATCTGGGTCTACTCTGTTTGCAAATATGTGAAAACACGTTTATATGAGGGAAAGGGTTAAGACAGGTTTGACTGTACTACTATTTTATGTATAATTTAAAGTTATCAAAAATGGTGCAAAATTGACTTGTGTCAACTCACAGATAGTGGGGATCTAGTGTTTGAATACTTAAGTTTGGGTAATTGAGTTACATCATCTAGTAGAATTGCCTTATCAACACATCATAGTTGCCTTTTACATTTAATATTGTATTTTAACATGTAAACATCATTGGTAAATGTTTTCCCACTCTATATTTTTTTTTAAATTCTTTAGATACATGTTAGAAGTACAAACTTTGACAGAACATTGATGACTGCGTACAGTGTGTTAGCGGGTCTTTTTCCACCGTCAGGGGATCAGGTTTGGAATGCAGATATACCATGGCAACCCATACCAGTTCATACAATGCCAAAGGATGAGGATAGGGTATAGACTTGTTTTGTTATATAAAATCTCTCTAAGTGGCAAAGATGAGTTAATTATTTAACAAATAAAATAGATGTTTGTTTGAATTGTTAAATGTTTGTTGAATTATATAAGTTTGATTCTGCCATAGCCAAAAACTGTATTCATATGACATTATAAGGATTCGTCTAATGTCAGTTGATTGGTCAGTTCGCATTTGAACATGGATAGTTGGTGTCTCAAACTCCTCCTGTGTTTAGTTTAGGTATTGCAGAATTATCTCCCTTGAACTTTGAGTGTGTTTTTTTTGTTATTTGGTCCCATAACATGGGTAGCTGGTATCATGAATTCCTCCTTCCATTTGAAAGTTATTAAATTTATATTTTGCACACTTGATAGCCATGAATAGTAAATGTGCAAGACTTCTGCTACAGTTTTCATCTGACAGATATTCTGTTAATGTTTTTACACATGGTTTCTTCGAAGTGTACATGTACAGAACATAATTCTGTTCAGTATCTTACACTTCATACAGGAGTTATCTACCCCAGATCTTGGCAGGACCATATGTGTTGCAAGCCAATATTCATCACCTTTAGTCATAGTTCTAGTTCATTATGTCATTAGGCTTTTTATGAATATTCATGAGGTAAAGGATTAACCCATTCCCTCATACTGACACCTTTTGATGCCCCTATAGGAGCAAATGCTCTATTCAAACTACACAATTCTAAAAGTTTCCTTTTCTTTAGTTAATGCTCCTTTTCGGTAGATTCAGAGGTTGGATCTAAAACTAGCTTACAAGGTAATGGGTTAAGAGGCAACCTGTCTACAGTGACCATCCCAAAAGCTGAATTCTGGATTTTCAAGACAGGTTTTAGCTGAATGCAGGATGAAAGTTATTCAGAAAGCTCCTCTTTCTCCATTAATTTCATCCTGCTTAATGCAACTGTCTCCTCTTGTAGACCCCCATGTTTATTAACCCTTTCCTCCATAAATATGCCTTTCTGCGCCTCTGTAAAAGTCACCTGTTGAAACCATTGTGGTAAATAGAGCATTTGCTCCTTAGGAGCAAATGCTCTATTTATCACAATGGTTTCAAACTACAAAATTCTAAAAAAAAATCCTTTTCTCTAGTTAATGCTCCTTTTCGGTAGATTTATTTAAAGAGGTTGGATCTAAAAATAGCCTATGAGGGAATGGATTAATTGTTAGGTCACTGCATGCAAATTCTGTATTGTGCTGTATACTTCTGATATGAAGTTCTGGAATAAAATTTGTTGAATATTGTTCACATGTTTGTCACTTCAGCTGATGGTAACAGAAGTAGATTGCCCGGCATATGACAAATTTGCAAGTGAATACAAAAATACTGCTTCAGTTTTCACAGAAATTGTGCATCAATATCAGGTAAGACAAGTCAGGACCAAGCTTCGCTTCAAACAAATCAAGCAAGTTAAATTGTTTTACCATTTGTTTACTATTATGAATGGCCATTATCTAGGATGGCACTAGTTAACCTCTTCATTGCCATGGAGACAGGTCAGTGGTATCAAATGCAAACAGTTTGGATCCAGATGTCAGAGACAACTTGTAACCTGAATTGAAAAATGACCCACTCTAAAACTTTAAGCAGATGAAAATGTGTTCAGCATGGATATGGAATTCGCGAGGCAACGCATTCACCAATTAGCGCGAAATATATATTGTCGCTAATAAAACCTGTTTTGCAGTAATAGTGCTGGCACTGAAAACATTACAAATCCAGTAAGAATCATAACAGAATACCTCATTTTCAAATACATTTGTGCAAATTGTGAAAGAAGACACTTATTTTTATGCCCCCAGATCATAGCTGTGGGCATTTTGCCCTGTCTGTTTGTTTGTCTGTTTGTTTGTCACCAACTTTAACATTGGTCATAACGTTTGAGCCAGTAGAGATAGAGACTTGATATTTGGCATGCATGTGTATCTCAAGAAGCTGCACATTTTGAGTGGTGACATGTCATGGTCAAGGTCATCCCTCAGCGTCAAAGGTCAGATGTTTGTTTGTTTGTCAGCAACTTGAACATTGGGTATATTTATAATGCATTTTAGAATCAAGTATTTCTTACATAGACTGTACTGACACTAAATCATAATTTGGTTGGAATATTTTCTGTGAATTAGTATACATTGACATTCAAAACAAATAACCAGAAGTGTTATGAATTTTCACGATTTTCATAGAGTAAAGGATTAATTATAACATTGATTAACCCTTTACTCATTCATGTGAGAAATGATGGTATCATGAATATGATTAGATTAATTTTTATTATGGTTAATGAAACATGGAATATTTGGCCATGGCAGAAGAAGTATAATCGGATGTATAATAGTTTGTAAGCAACCAGAGCAGACCCTGATCTGGATCTCCTCTGTTTGCAAGTGTGTTGAATAGTGTATTTATGGAGTAAAGGGTTAAAGGATATGACTTGTTATGTGCTTAAATTCTCAACATTTAATGCAGTAATAAAGATTGAATATAGTATACTCACATTCATATCACGTTTAATGTGTCAAAGTTTCAATCTTGATCAGATACTTAGTTACTGGACATTTCATCAAAACTATTCATTGAAGGTATTACTCATTTACACGATGCAGTTAGTTTTGTCAGGGTTCTTTTCTGTAACAGGGTCTGTATAACTATGTAGCTGGGAAAACAGGAGTGCCAGCCACCTGGGAAGGCCTGGGGCAAGTGCTAGACCCATTATACTGCCAGGTATGTTGTGATTACTATAGATATGTGTAAGTGCATGGTCCCATCTACTGCCAGGAAGGCTTGGGATTACTACAGACTTGTGTTAGCGCTGGGTCCAGTCTACTGCCAGCTAGGCTTATGATTGCTATAGATAAGCTCAAGTGCTTGGTCTAATTTTTGGTCCAATCTACTGCCAGTTAGGCTTGTGTTAGCTACAGATATGTGCAAGTGCTAGGTCTACTGCCAACTACTATTATTATACCACATTTATATAGCGCTCTTTTCACACATGATATGTGCGTTCAAAAGCATTTCACATGGATATAATCACTAAGCGGAACGAACCGCTTGATTATTTATCCAGGCAATGAAAGATATACAATAGTTATACAATAGATATGAAATCACTAGCCGGAAGGAACAGCATGATTGTCTATCTGGTCAATGAAGGATATGCAATAGATATACAACAGATATATCATAAATACTGTAGGCTTTGTAATTGATACAAACATGTGTAAGAGCTGGAACACATTTACTGCCAGGTAGGCTTGTGATTGCTACAAACATGTGTAAGAGCTGGAACACATTTACTGCTAGGTAGGCTTTTGATTGCTACATTTACAAACATGTGTAAGAGCTGGAACACATTTACTGCCAGGTAGGCTTTTGATTGCTGCAGATATGTGTTAGTGCTGGGTCCAATCTGACTGCACAATTCATGGTCATGTTATTAAAAATGTAATAATTAAAAATTATATAAATTTACAGTTCCAGTAATTCAAGTTTAGTGCCTTGTAAACGCCTTTGCAAATGTAAAAGACTCAGATAAAAATAGCTCCTGTAGTAGCCGTCTTAGTGTCTGCTCTGTTTGCATATGATATTATAACAGATCAGACACTCTAAACTTTCTACAATAGCAAAACTTCATAAGAACATATGCCATTATAAAAATTCAGTTGATAAATATTAATGATGTCAGTTTTTCTAAGATAAATATTCAAGCGGGAAAGGATTAATTGTCTCTTGATTATGCAAAATAACATGCTGAACCCATTCGCTGTTCTGTATTCATGTAAGAAATAACGACAATGTTAATATTTTTTAGCTCATTTTTTAGCTCACCTGAGCTTGCTCAAGTGAGCTATTGTCATGGTGCTCCGTCCGGCGTCCGTCGTCGTGCGTCATGCGTTGTGCGTCGTGCGTCGTCAACATTTGGCTTGTGAACACTCTAGAGGTCACATTTGTAGCCAAATCTTCATGAAACTTGGTCAGAATGATTGTCTTGAAAAAATCTCGGATGAGTTCGAAAGTGGGTCATGTGGGGTCAAAAACTAGGTCACTAGGTCAAATTATTCAAAATCTTTGTGAACACTCTAGAGGTCACATTTTTAGTCCAATCTTCATGAAACTTAGTCAGAATGATTGTCTTGATAGAAACTTGGATGAGTTTGAAAGTGGGTCACATACGGTTAAAAACTAGGTCACTGGGTCAAATTATTGAAAAACCTTGTGAACAATCTAGAGGTCACATTTTTAGTCCAATCTTGATCAGACTTGCTCAGGATGATATTCTTGATGATATCTCGATCAAGTTCGATCATGGGTGGGGCAGGATTAAAAAGTAGGTCATTAGGTCAAATCTTAAAAAAATCTTGTTTACACTGTAGAAGCCACAATTTCTGCCTAATCTTCATCAAACTTGCTCAGAATGATAACCTTGATGATATCTTGATCGAGTTTGATCATATGTGGGCTTGGGTCAAAAAGTAGGTCACTAGGTCAAATCTTAGAAAAATCTTGTTTACACTCTAGAAGCCACATTTTCTGCCTATTCTTCATCAAACTTGCTCAGAATGATGACCTTGATGATATCTCAATTGAGATCCATCATGGGTGGGCTGGGGTCAAAATGTAGGTCACTAGGTCAAATCTTAGAAAAATCTTGTTTACACCCTAGAGGCCACATTTTCAGCCCAATCTTGATCAAACTTGCTCAGAATGATAACCTTGATGATCTCTCATTTGAGTTCGGTTGTGGGTGGTGTGGGGTGAAAAAGTAGGTCACTAGGTCAAATCTTAGAAAAATCTTGCCTACACTCAAGAAGCCACATTTTCTGCCTAATCTTGATCACGCTTGCTCAGAATGATAATCTTATGCCGTGTGATTCTTGCTCAGAATGATAACCTTATGCCGTGTGATTCTTTAGCCTATTGGAGGGGCTGTATTCGAATAAACTTTTCAAGCTACAATAGTAATGTGTACCTTGTCTGCATAAGCCTTTCAGATTGAATAACTCTCTGCACAATATGGATATTTTCAATGTTATCAAATGAAAATTAGAAATATTAATTTGTTTTCAACACAAGCCTCACCGATAGTCCATAAAATTAGCTCATTTAGGTATTTAACTATATAAGTAGCAAGCTTGCTGTTTATACAGCTAAATATCTAAATGAGCTAGTTTGGATTTGCAATGAAGAGAATTGGCAATCATAGACATGCGGTCAACTTTTCAAGCTACAATAGTAATGTGTACCTTGTCTGCATAAGCCTTTCAGATTGCATAACTCTCTGCACTTTTCTTATATAGTTATATAGAAAACTTTAAAAATCTTCTTCTCTGAAACTACCAATCAGATTTAAACAATATTTGGCAGGAATGGTCTTTAGGTGGCCCTCTTGCAAGTTTCTAAAATTCATGATGATATCTCAAAAAACATGGCCGCCAGGGGGCGGGGCCACTTTCCTTATATAGTTATATAGAAAACTAAAAATCTTCTTCTCTGAAACTACCAATCAGATTTAAACAATATTTGGCAGGAATGGTCTTTAGGTGGCCCTCTTGCAAGTTTTTAAAATTCATTATGATATCTCAAAAAACATGGCCGCCAGGGGGCGGGTCACTTTCCTTATATAGTTATATAGAAAACTTTAAAAATCTTTTTCTCTGAAACTACCAATCAGATTTAAACAATATTTGGCAGGAATGGTCTTTAGGTGGCCCTCTTGCAAGTTTCTAAAATTCATGATGATATCTCAAAAAACATGGCCGCCAGGGGGCGGGGCCACTTTCCTTATATGTTTATATAGAAAACTTAAAAATCTTCTTCTCTGAAACTACCAATCAGATTTGAACGATATCTGGCAGGAATGGTCTTTAGGTGGCCCTCTTGCAAGTTTCTAAAATTCATGATGATATCTAAAAAAACATGGCCGTCAGGGGGCGGGGCCACTTTCCTTATTTATTTATATAGAAAACTTTAAAAACCTTCTTCTCTGAAACTACCAATCAGATTTGAATGATATCTGGCAGGAATGGTCTTTAGGTGGCCCTCTTGCAAGTTTCTAAAATTCTAAAATATGATGATATCTTGTATATTTTCAAATTTTAGAAAAATCTTGTCCATTACTTGTGTGTAACATTGTTGTAACCAACACTTAACAAATGTCAGGTGAGCGCCCCAGGACCCTCAGGGTCCTCTTGTTATAATATAAATTTTCAAGGGAATTTTTTGCTATATAGACGAAATTTGTAGAATTAGATCTATAGTATGTCAAAAACAAACAGTGCTGACCCTGATCAGACAGCTCCCATAGGTACCGTCTGATAGTTTGAACACTTAAACAAGTATCATTATCGGTCTTTAAGACAGGTGGCTGCTCATGCAGAAAGCTCCTAGAGTAACTTTATTAATGATTTTCAACCTGCATTAAGCAGCCACCTGCCTAAAAGTATCTAAATTCTTCTCTACTAGAATTCCGGTTTAGAGGGGGTTTACTGTGTTTTATTTATGTTTAATTCAAAAGCCACCTGCTTAAAAGGCATCAGTTTTCATTACGAAAATTCTGAAGTAACAAGTTTTTACTGTAATTCAATTCGCATAATTTTGATAACTTTCACCCTTTCCTCCATAAATACGCCTCTGTAAACAACCACTTCTTGAAACCATTGTGATAAATAGAGCATTTTCTCCTATAGGAGCTATCACAATGGTTTCAAACTACAAAATTCTAAAATGTTACTTTTCTGTAGTAAATGCTCCTTTTGGGTAGATTCATTCAAAGAGGTTGGGTCAAAAATAGCCTATGGAGGAATGGGTTAAACAATACTGTCATAGTGACCCTCATCAACTGACTACTTCAGCAGCCATTTGATCATGGTCTGCACTGTTGTCTAAGTTTGTTGGTCAGAATACTTAACCCTTTCCTTCACATAAATGCCTTTTCACCCATTTGCAAACAAAGTAGACCTAGATCAGACAGCTCCTGTAGGGGTTGTCTGATCAGGGTCTGCTATGTTTGCTAGTTGAATTTGATAGATCTGTTTCTTTGGTTTCTAAAATGGCTACACTGTTACACCTTCCATATTTCATTGTAACTATTTTGTTCCTGAATATTCAGTAGGTATTGAAAATTGAACTAAATACAGAACAGAAAAAGGGTTAAAGTGATTAGGGTATGTCTGTTTTTTGTAGTATATGAGTAACTACACTCTCCCAGATTGGCTGACTGATGAGAGATTGAAACAGCTGCTGAATGTGAGGGATATGTATGCTGGAACAGACATTCCTCCCAACTATGCATACTTGAAAGGAGGTATGTTTGTTGACTCCTTGCCCTTATTGAATTCATGTAAGATTAGAAGTAATGATGTCATGAATATTTCCCTTATTCTAGTAAAAGCTCCTTCTCTGTAGAGTTGAATTTTTATAATGACATACAGTAATTTGTGTTAATTAGTTGGTATTTACGGCAGGTGGCTGCTTAAAGCAAGGTGAAATTTAAAACAGAACGCTCCTATAGGAACCCTTTCCATCATATATATACTTTCCACTCCCCTGCAAACAGAAATAACCCTGATCAGACAGCTTCTGTAGGGGTCGTCTGATCAGGGTCTACTCTATTTGCCTATGATTACTTAGTTTGACCCTTTCCCTCATAAAAACGTGTTTTCAAGCATTTACAAACAGAGTAGAGCCTGATCAGATGGCTCCTCTGCTCTTTTTATGCCCCCAGATCAGATCTTGGGGTAATATTGTTTGTCCCCTGTCTGTTTGTGTATTTGTCTGTTTGTCACCAACTTTAACATTGGTCATAACTTTAGAGCCAGTACAGATAGAGACTTGATATTTGGCATGCATATGTATCTCATAAAGCTGCACATTTTGAGGGGTGACATGTTATGGTCAAGGTCATCCTTCAAGGTCAGAGGTCAAATATATGGGTCAAATCACAGACTTTAACGTTGGCCATAACTTTTGAACCAATAGAGATAGAGACTTGATATTTGGCATGCATGTGTATCTCATGAATCTGCACATTTTGATGACATGTCGAGGTCATCCTTCAGGGTCAAAGGTCAAATTGGGCGGGCATAGTGTTTCACAAACACATCTTGTTGCTTATGGAATTTCTTCCAAATTTCATTATAACTATTATTCCCATGAATATTCATTAGGTATTGAAATTTGGAATAAACATAAAACGGGGAAAGGGTTAAGAAATCAAGTTGTCAACCAATGTACAAAATTCAGTGAATGAATATTCATGAAGTCACATATTCTTGTATAAATATTCATTAGGGAAAGGGTTAAAACTACCTATGCTATGGTACTAATATCCGTGAATACGTTTTGCTAACAGTTTGGATGCAGATAAAGATGCCAAATTTATCAGCATCTCATTCAGATACTTTCTTTAAGTATAAATTGAAGAAAGTAAAAAAAAAAAAAAAAAAAAAAAAGTAGACCTTGATTAGACAGCTCTGGTTGGAGCTGTCTCATCAGTGTCTGCTCTGTGTACTTATGGAATTACATAGGCCTAATTCTACAGTTTTTAACAGGGCCAAAACTTTTCTTTTTTATATGCTGTTATGAATATTAATCTAGTTGATCCTTTCCCTGTTCAATATTCATGTAACAAATAATGATGTCATGAATATTTATTTGCTGTATTTTTATATAATGGCATAATATAGATACAGGATCTTTGGTGTTGGTAGAAACTGAAGAGTGAGATCAATTACTATTTTATGAACAAACAGAGCAGACCCATATCAGATGATCTGGGTCTTCTCTGTTTGCTAATCCATGAAAAGGCGCTTATATGCAGGAAATTTCATACAAAAGATTATTTCTAACATGGAGGAAGTGGTTACATGTACATGTATTACCTTAGCTTGGACAAAGTGATTGTATTTTTAAGGAATGTTACTGGAACAAATGTTTGACCATATGAAGAATATCAGTGAAGGGGGAGAGACACTCACAGAGAAGATGTTCATATATTCAGCAGTAAGTCTGTTTAACCCTTTCCTTCATACAAACATGTTTTCACGCATTTGCAAACAGAGCAGACCCAGATCAGACGGCTCCTAGAGGAGCCGTCTGATCAGGGTCTGCTGTGTTTGCTAATGGAATTTTAAAGATCAGTTTCCTTAGTTTCTAAAATGGCTGCAATGTTCCACCTTCCATATTTCATTATAACTATTATGTCCATGAATATTCTGTAGGTATTGAACTTTGTAATAAACATAGAACAGGGAAAGGGTTAACCTCAATTAACCCTTTCTCTGTTCAATACTCATATAAGAAATCATGATGTCGTGAATATTTATTAGCTGAATTTATATAATGTAGACTTTTCAAGGAAAATTTTTGCTTTGACAAAAACTGTAGAATCAGATCTATATCATGTCAAAATCAAATAGAGCAGACCCTGATCAGACAACTCTTTAAGGAGCTGTCTGATCTGGGTCTACTCTTTTGCAAAGGCGTGAAAAAAGCATTTACATGTATATGAAGGAAAGGGTTAACAAAGCCCTAGCCTCTCTATTGCTAAACTCAATTATACCCAGTATTTAAAAATGGAAACTGGTCCAAATTTATCAAACATAACTCTTTCCCTGTTGAATATTCATGTCAGAATAATGACATCATGAATTATTAGCTGAATTTTTATAATGGCATATGTACATGATGTTTTGGTATTTTTGTGTTATTGCCCTTTAATTTTTCAGATGAGCATTGGTGCCACACACGGTTCTTGTTTGAATTGACATTTGAGCACAGTGATTGTTTTGACCCTTTCCTTCATACAAACGCTTTTTTCACGCATTTGCAAACAGAGTAGACCCAGATCAGATAGCTCCCGTAGAAGCCATCTGAACAGGATCTGTTCTGTTTACTTATGAAATTAAAGTAGACCTGACTCTACAGTTTCCAGTACCAAAAATACATTCTGTGGAATGAGATGTATATTATTCCTTTTGAAAATAAAGCAGATCCTGCGGCGGCCATCTATTCTGGGTCTACTCCATTTGCAAAGTTGATAAAAGGCATATCTATGGAGTGTATAGTGTTCAGCCAACTGCAGCCAAATTTAGAAAAATCAAATTCCATTTTTTCAAAGTGACAAGAAGCAGGAGCATTTTCTTGGAAAAGTGGTCAATAATTGCCTTACCTTTTGACACATTAAACATTTTTTGTTTAAATGTCACAGTTCCAGAATAATTAAAATAAAACAATTTTGCTCTCCTTGCATGGATTGCCAAAGTTGCAGCATCTTGATTTAATAATCAAAATTGTAGACCAGATTAAAAATGAGATTTGACAAGTACCACTTGCTACTGTTAGTGTGAAAAAAATAAAGATGAACAAACTGAAACTGTAGTTATATACAGACTGTTCAAATATAACCATTTACGTTCATATTTACCTGTAATCAGATACGTAATATGCATTAAAAACAAAATTTTAAGTCTTTTTTTAATGTCTCATGTTAGACTCACATCAGTTGATTAAATAATAATTAAATTATACAGTAAAACCCCTCTAATGTGACCACTTAATGAATCAACATGGTTGTCTTCATAAGCAGGTGGTTGCTTAATGCAGGACAAAAGTAATGCAGAAAGCTCCTAGAGGAGCTTTCTGCATTACTTTTGTCCTGCATTAAGCTACCACCTGCATCTATCAGCCAAAATTATACCTCTTTCAGTTGGTCGCATTAGCGGGGTTTTACTGTATATACAAATAACAGTATAAATCTGCTGTCAGAGATATTCATGAAAGAAATAACTATTTTAAAGCAGTATTGACAACATATTTACTGACTGTGGCAGAGAGTGTAGATTTAGTTCTATATAATTCCATAAGCAAACAGAGTAGACCCTGTTTCTGATTTGAACAATTAGAAAATGCAATTACTTTTAATACATACTATTGGATGAAATGTTAAGAGTATTGTTTCAACCCTATTCTTGTCTATAAGGTTTCTCTGCGGCGTAAATAAGATGCATAAATTAAACATTTTTAACCCTTTCCTCCATAGGCTATTTTTAGATCCAACCACTTTGAATAAATCTACCGAAAAAAGAGCATTAACTAGAGAAAAGTAAAATTTTAGAGTTGTGTAGTTTGAACTCATTGTGATAAATAGAGCATTTGCTCCTAGAGGAGCAAATGCTCTATTTATCACAATGGTGTCATAAAGGGACTTTTACAGAGGCATAGAATGGCATATTTATGGAGGAAAGGGTTAAGAATAATTCCTTTATATTTCCTCTGAATCCTATGTTGTGACCACTCTTTAGAATCAAATCATCTTGAAGAGATTCTAAGGAGTGATCACAACATAGGATTTGGTGCAGTAATGGTAATTTCAGTATTTGAATACACATCTTTATCTATGAATACACACTTTTGTTGATGAATATGCACCTTTATCAATGTTTTTATGCCCCCAAAGGAAGGCATATAGTAATCGCACTGTCAGTCCTGTGTGTCTGTCAGTCTGTTAGTCCCGCATCTTTTCTGCTCTGTAACTCCTACATACATGCAAGGATTTCAAAATAACTTGGTGCAAATGATCATCAACTTAAGACGGTGTGTCACAAAAAAAAAATTCAGGTTCTTATTTCAAAGGTCAAGGTTACAATCGGGGGTCAAAGGTAGAAAAGGGGACATCTTGCCATTTCCGCTCTGTAACTTCTACATACTCGTATTCGAGTGGATTTCAAAATAATCTGGTACAAATGTTTACTACCTTGAAGCAATGTGTCGCTAAAAAGAACCAGGCTCCTATTTCAAAGATCAAGGTCACAATTGGTGGTCAAAGGTCAAAAATGGGGACATGTTGTCTTGTCCACTCTTTAACTACTACATACACGAGTGGATTTCAAAATAACCTGGTACAAATGTTAACCACCTTGAAATAATGTGTCGCAAAAAAGATCCAGTTTCCTATCTCAAAGGTCAAGGTCACAATGTGGGGTCAAAGTTAAAGAATGGGGACATTTTGTTGTTTGTCATTTCTGCTCTGCAACTCCTACATATATGAGTGGATTTTAAAGTAACCTGGTACAAATAATCATCACTTAGTCTTCTACAAAATGTGATATGGTCCAGGCATACACATGACCCAGGCTTTATTGATAGTGATATCCTTTGGGGGCATTTGTCACATGACTGTGACAGCTCTTGTTTTCCTACATTTCAGCATGACTCCACAATTATATCGTTACTGCTTACCATGGGTATCTTCAATCACAGAGCGCCCCCCTACACAGGGTGTGTTATGGTTGAGCTCTGGGAGCAGTCCTCTGGAATATTAACAGTCAACATATCATACAGAAATGATTCAAATGCTGAACCTCATCCATTAAAGTTGCAAAGTAAGTCACACATGCAGGTCCATCAATATATTCTGAGGCATAGAGAAAATGTGGAAACTAATAATTCTTTGAAGAATAGCTTCTTTTTTTTCCCAACTATGTTATGACCACCCTTTTATATTGTTCATTAATGATAGTGTGGAAATTATTTATTTATCTAATTATATTTAGATTATTTGTTTACCAAGAAATAATTCTAGCTCTCACGATGTTGTCATGTTTGTCCATTTTTATGCTTTTATGTCTGGGTATCTTCATCCAACCACAATTAACATTGTATTTGAAGAAGCTATGGCCTTGATTTTGTGGAATTTCAGTTTGTGCCACATGTAACTGAAAGACCATTAATACTAGAATTATGAAACCTTAGCACTGTATTTTGGGTATTTTCATCCAAACACAATGAAGATGAATGACTCTTTGAATTTTGGAAACTGATAAACTGGCATTTGTAAATAGGATCTGCACTGTTTGTCATTAAAATCCTCCAGCAAAATTAATCTCCTCATACTGAAGAGTCTATTGTTCCCTCATGAATATTCATGTAATAGATAATGTCAGCATTAATATTTACTTAAATTTTTATAATGGAAATATAAACAAAGGAATTTTCAACCATGACAGATGTGTTGTTAACCCTTCTCTTGCTGAATTTTAAAATACATTTCTCCTTCTTTACCCATGCCTTGTTGTATAATTACATATATCTTCAGTGTACAAGTATATCGCTGTGCAATCACTGCCGTGGAGTGCATTGGTTGCACAATCAACTTGTAAATAGTGCAGACCCTGATGAGACAGCTCCTGCAGGAGCTGTCTCATCTGGATATTTACTATTTACAGGTAGGTATATTGACGTGAATAGCAAGCGAAGGGTTAATTTTTTGAAGGACTGAACTTTTACTTGAAGTTTGAGATATCGAAGATCAACTGTACTTGACTAAGGGGGACTTTTCAAGGGAGACAACTGAACTTTCCTTGCCTGTATTTATTACAGACTGTGAGTTGGATTGCCCGCTAGAGAAATTTGCTCAGATCATGAAGTCATCCATGCCTACAGACTTTGAGAAGGAATGTGGCTTAACACTGAAAGACACAGTGTACCTGAGGCCACCCTCAGGTAAGGACTTGATGTAGTGAGAATGGTTCTAAATAGTTCCTCTGTCCCACAGACAGCAGAAATAATGGAGAGATATTTAACCCCTTCATTGCGGGGAACAGGTCACTAATGTCCTTTGTAAACGGAGTAGACTCAGATGAGAGGGCTCCTAGAAGAGCCCTTTCATTAGGGTCCGTCCATCTGCATTTGTACATGGGTAGTTTATGTCGCGAACTCCTCCTTCAGTTTTCAAGTTATTAGTCCCATACCTGCAAAGTCAAAGGGGACTGTAGGTTTGCACTCCGTATGTCAGTCGATCTGACCGTCCCTCTGTCCATCAGTCTGTCAGTCACTCACACTTTGGTTTTCTGGACTTTTTTCTAAACCCTTACAGATATTGAAGTGATGTTTGGTATTTACATTTAGCTTTATTACAATGAGTTACAAATCAAGTTTGAATTTGTTATGCTACATCGATTTTTAGCTCCACTTTTTCAAAAGCGGTTTTGAACGCACATATCCTGTGTGAAAAGAGCGCTATATAAATGTGGTATAATAATAATAATTGTCATGACCCTCTCGTCTACGTCGGTTAACCATTTTGTTAAGGTCCTTTTCTCAGAAACCATCAGAGATATTTGGTTCATATTTGGTATGTATGTTTACTATTACAAGGGGAACCCATTTCACAAGGGTAGGTAACCCATAAATTAATTTTGCCATAGTTATGCCCCTTTTCCGACTTAAAATTTTCATTGTTGGTTAAGTTTTATATTCAGTTCCATGTCTCAGAAACTGTCCAAGATATTTTGTTCAACTTTGGTATACATGTTAACTATTACAAGGGGGGCCCATTTCACAAGGGCAGGTAACCCTAAAATTAATTTTGCTATAGTTATCTCCCCTTTCTGACTTAGACTTCCACTACACTATCCAGCACTAAAGAAAGTGGAGCGCGCCTGTTTATTATATTGTCTTCAAACTTGGTACACATTATGAGGGTGATGAGAGGATGTGCAGTCAACAAAGGTTGTAACTCTAAATTCTTTTTTCGGGAGTTATTCCTCTTAGTTACTTTTCAGAAGCAATTTTTTGTCCGGAGCATAACTTCTCAAGTATTGTAGGCACAACTGCGAAACTGTATATATGGATAGAGGGTGGTGAGAGGATGTACAGTCAATAAGGGTTGTAACTCTAAAATCATTTTTGAGAGGGTATTCCCCTTAGTTACTTTTCAGAAGCAATTTTTTTGTCCGGAACATAACCTCTCAAGTATTGTAGGCACAGCTGTGAAATTTTATGTATGGATAGAGGGTGATGAGAGGATGTGCAGTCAATAAGGGTTGTAACTCTAAATTCATTTTTGAGAGAGTTATTCCCCTTAGTTACTTTTCATAAGCATTTTTTTGTCTCAAGCAAAACTTCTCAAGTGTTGTTGGTACTCTTAATTCATTTTTGAGGGATTTATTCCCCTTCGTTACTTTTCATAAGTAATTTTTGTCCAGAGCATTGCTTCTCAAGTACTACTTCTACATTTCTTCACCATTGCACCTCAATGAACCTCAAATTTTGCATATGCACTTATAATGATGTGTAGATGTGTGTGACATACATTTCATGTGAGTCATTCCTTGATTGGACTTTAACAAATTTCTTTCCACAAGTGTTGATGAAAGGATTGTTAAGCTATTGCCTTTTGTATTGAAGTAATAGGATCTTTTGACAAGGTGGCGTATGGGGGTGTCAATCACCATCAGTGATAGTTCTAGTTTAACTATTTTTCCAAATGCATGAAGACTGCATGATTTCCTGAGCTCAAAAAAACCCAGATCAAAGTATCGGCTCAGCATGTGAACCGTCACATCATGAGATTATTTAACCGAAGCAGCTCAATTTTGCTGCAATAAATTAGACTATTTGTGAGGAATAGTCTGTATTACCGGTATTCCATACTGTTATATAAAACAATTGACTAACTGGCCTTCTCTAGCTTTATGTGTCTGTTTCTATATGTCTGTAGCTATGGCTAACCTCACAAGAGCTCATGTTAAACAATATGTGTTTTTTTCAGGAGTGACTATAGCTGTGGCCATTCTCACAGGGGCTTTACTGCTGGTGATGCTGATTGGTGGCATTCTGTGCTGTGTGAAAAGAAATAAACTGCAGGATAACCATGATTACAAGTTGGTTCCCATGGAGATGGACTGATTGCAACAGACCTGCAAAATGCATCTGTGTAACTCGTAATATACATTCCATTACACATAATAATATACTCAACTCTGAATTTTCAAATGGACTATTCCAACATGTCAAGCTTACCAAGAATATTCAGGGAATTTTTCAAAGTAAAGTGTAACATGACAAACAGTGGGGACATTGAATAGAGGGCTATTCTAGGAACCCTCTTATATGGGTCTATACTGTTTGTAGAGGACTATACTGCTCTTCTAGGAGCCCTCTTACCTGGGTCGTAGAGGACATAAATGACTCTATTCGAGTATTGAAAATGCTGGTAAATATTTTATTTAATAATTTGATACCCATAATATTCATTCATGGAAATCACATGTTTTAATCTAGAATGATACTCAAAAGAAATGTTATACAAAGGAATGCATGAAACATTATAGAAAAGAGTATTTTCTTTCATCAAAAGTCGGTCATTTTGACGTTCATTGTTTTGGTCCAGAATAGATGGCAACCATTATATATCTTCTGTGGTTGTGATCCCTTAACCCTTTACCTGATAGAGACATCTGTTGATGCCTTTGCAAACAGAATAGACCCAGATCATATGGCTCCTGTAGATGTCTGATTTGTGTCTGCTCTGTTTCCGTATGGAATTTTGCAGTTTCTGCCGTGAAAAAAGTCCGGACGGTTTACCATTATGAAATTTCAGCTAATCAATAGTCATGATTTTATTATTAATTCTTTCATGAATATGAAACAGGTAAAGAGTTAACTGTTTTGTCATGGAATCACCAGGATTCAATAAGATTTCTTCATGTCAATTTGTTGAAAAAAATAGTTTCTAGTGAAATAATTCATGATATATGATGCCATGATAACCTCCAAAAAAGGAGGCCGGAGTTAAAGGTGACATTGTGATAGAGATGTTGTGGTGAAGTTTTAGTTTTTGTGGTATATTGTGTCTGTTCAAAGTTTTAATTTAAATTGAGATATTCATTTTAACCCATTCCCTCATAGTGACACCTGTAAAAGTCACTTTTTGAAACCATTGTGATAAGAATTGAGATATTCATTTTAACCCTCATAGTGACACCTATGTAAAAGTCACTTTTTGAAACAATTGTGATAAAAATTGAGATATTCATTTTAACCCATTCCCTCATAGTGACACCTCTGTAAAAGTCATTTTTTGAAACCATTGTGATAAATAGAGCATTTGCTCCGTAGGAAATGCTCTATTTATCACAATGATTTCAAAACTACACAATTCTGAAAGTTTCCTTTTCTCCATTAAAT
Source organism: Azorinus chamasolen (assembly GCA_963576725.1). Taxonomy (NCBI): domain Eukaryota; kingdom Metazoa; phylum Mollusca; class Bivalvia; order Cardiida; family Solecurtidae; genus Azorinus; species Azorinus chamasolen. The sequence continues at coordinate 56,455,597 of OY755249.1, forward strand.
GCTCCTTTTTGGTAGATTTATTCAAAGAGGTTGGATCTAAATATAGCCTATGAGGGAATGACCAACCCTTCAGGCTTTGCAAACTGCAGAATATATGTTTAATTGCGACATCTGATCAGGTCCTCCCTTTTTGTCACCCATCAGAGCCTGTTCTGTTCTTTTCTGATTTGGGTCACCAAAAGTGTAGAACCTGCTTAAATGTCGTTTTTAAACCCCTTTTGTTGATAAAGATGCATAATTACTCCTTTCCAAACAGAGAAGACCAAGATCAGACAACTCATGTATAGAATAATAAAGATCTGATTTAGCTGTTTTGGATTTGACCAAAACTGGGCTCAATTACTCACAGAGAGTTTCATGTACAATATTTGTTCTTGGACATTTGTAAACAGTGTAGACCAAGATTAGGTCCAGCAGTACATGGTGTCTAACCAGTGTCCTTTCTGCTTGTCATACATTACTTCTGCATGTAGTGCAAATACAGTAGAACCCCTCTAAACCAGACATTAAATTTAGTATAAATATTGGTTGGTGACAGGTGGCAGCATAAAGCAGAAAGCATGACCTTCACCCTACATTAAGGAGCCACCTGCCTAAAATTATTCTTCTCTGCTAGAATTCCAGTTTTGAGGGGTTTTACTGCACTGATCAGACAGTGGCAGTTGATGTCTTCCTTCCACTATTTGTAAATGTCCGGTAGTTTTCAGCAAACAGTACAAACCCAGATCAAACTGCTCCTGAAGGATATGTTTGATCAGGGTCTTCACTATTTACTTCTCTGTCAGTCTAATTTAACTCTTTTCCTCATACAAACACCTTTTCACACCTTTGCAAACAGGGTAGACCCAGATCAGATTCTAGATTCTGCCAAGGTAAACAATTCCTGTGTTCATGTTCCATTATAAAAAAATTGGCTTAATTATTTTCATAATGTCATTAATTTTTGCATGAATAATTATGATTTTTTTATACCCCCGTTGACGATAGTCAGGGGCATTATGTTTTGCATCTGTCCGTCTGTCTGTCTGTCCGTCCGTCACGCTTTTATGTGCAGTTTGTTGTCACAGTTTTTTCGTTGTTTTATATCTCACTAACAACTATAGCTATTGGCATAGAATTGCATATACACATAAACCACCATCCATATTTTCATTGTGCACCCAGCCCATGCTGCCCACGAGCCCAAGGTCAAGGTCAGATGACAGGCAGCTAGGCAAACAGCAAACACCACCAAGGGGGCATCGCTGTGTCTTACAGGCACAATTTTCTAGTTTAATTTTTGCATGAATATTGAACAGAAAAAGGGTTAAAAACATAAAAACTTTCAAAAAAGTTTTTAGTGAAGTGGCTTTAACCCAATCCCTGTTGAATATTCAGGAATCATGAATATTTTAGCTGAATTTTTATAATGGCATAATTTTTTATAGTGGCATATGTACACATGATTTTTAAGCCCCCCAACGGCGGGCATATAGTAATCTCATTGTCTGTCCTTCCATCCGTCCATCCATCCCAAATTTCGTGTACCTTAACTTTTTTATCTGTGAATGGATTTCAAAATAAACTGGCACAAATGTTCACCACACAAAGATGTGTCCCGTTCAACTCCCTGGTTCATGGGTCAAAGGTCAAGGTCATCATTCAGGATCAAAGGTCGGGGGCATAGTGTTTCACAAACACATCTTGTTTTGGTATAGCTCAGATCTATTATAATTTCATAAGCAAACAGAGTAGACCCTGATCAGATGGCTCCTATAGGAACCGTCTGATTGGGGTCTACTTTGTTTGCAAAGGCGTGAAAATGCATTTATATGAAGGGAAGGGTTAATATTTAGTTAAACCATTACTTGTTATTGTGAAGGGGACTGGATTGGTGTATGTTTCCTGAGCTACTGATTTCTGTGTATTTGTTTCTGAAGAGTGAATGTGTCTTATGTGAAAGTAAATGTGATCATGCAGTGAACATGACGGTCCTTTTTATGCAATTTTACACTATCATGTTCGTGTTGTGTAACTTAGTTTTATCTAGCTTGATAAATTATATATATATTAATTAATTTATCTGTGTTTGCTTGTTGTTATTTCCTAGGCCTCATACAGTAAAACCCCGCTGATGCGACCACCTAAAAGAGGTATCATTCTGGGTGCTAGATGCAGTTGGTAGCTTAAAGCAGGAAAAAAGTAATGCAGAAAGCTGGAGGAGCTTTCTGCATTACTTTTGTCCTGCATTAAGCAACCACCTGCTTATAAAGACACCCATGTTTATTCAAGAAGTGGTCACATTAGAGGGGTTCTACTGTACATCTTGAATATATACAAAACAATTCATTACATCATCAACATTAACTAGAAGAATTTTTATAATTGTGTATGAACGCAGGATGTTTTGGCCATGTTAACCCTTTCCCTGTTCTATGTTTATTACAAATTTCAATAAATGTTCATGGACAAAATAGTTACAATGGAAGGTGGAACATTGTAGTCATTTTATGAAGTAATTTAGAAACATCTAATTCCATTAGCGAACAGAGCAGACCCTGATCAGACGGCTCCTATAGGAGCCGTCTGATCTAGGTCTACCCTGTTTGCAAATGTGTGAAAACAAGTTTACATGACGGAAAGGGTTAAACACTAGAATCAGTTGTTTATTATTTCATTAGCAAACAGAGCAGATCCTGATCAGACAGCTCCTACATGAGTCATCTGATGTGAGTCTACTCAGTCTGGAAAACTCCTGTTAGGGAAAGGGTTAAACAAAGAGCATAATTCCATTTTATTTCTGTATTATTTTTATTTACATTGCTCATGTGGGTTGTGATATATGTTATGTTTTCCTAATCTGGAGCTTGATATTATTTTCTAGGCATGCTTAGCCATTAGCATATATGTTACCTACAAAAATCATCACCTGTCACAATTATAGCCTTTTCACTGTTAAATGTTCATATAAGAAAAAATGACATCATTAATATTGATTAATTAGATTATTTTTAAATAATGGCATTAAACACAGGACATTTTTATCAAGGCATAATCTGTAGAGTCAGATCTCTCATCTACCATATCCAATAAGAGTAGACCCTGATTGGACATCTCCTGTAGCTGATCAGAATCAGCTCTACTTGCTTATGAACTTGAACTAGATCTGACTCGACATTTTCTATCAACACCAAAAACTCCTTTGTACATATAACATTATAAACAGTCAGCTAATAAATATTCATTATGCCATTATTTCTTGCTTGAATATTCAACAGGGAAAGGGTTGAGAAGCATGTTTGTTTATCAACATGACATAGCAAATTTCCTTAATGAAAATCTGATTCTGCATGTATTTATACAATTTGTGGTGATTGAATTTGATAGATGTGGTTTGTTTTTATTTATTTTGCTTGTCAGGGCTTATACAGTAAAACCTCTCTATAATGACCACTAAATTACATCAAGTATTTTGTGTTAAAGGCAGGTGGCTGCTTATAGCAAGATGAAAGTAAAACAGAACGCTCCTATAGGAGCGTTCTGTTTTACTTTCATCTTGCTTTAAGCAGCCACCTGCTCTAAATACCAACTAATTAACATAATTTAGTGGTCGTTATAGAGAGGTTTTACTGTATATAGGACTTAAAAAGTTTGTTTCCTTAAACTGGTGATATTTTTATAATTCCCTGCCATAGGTGGAGGGACATTATTTTTCATTCAAAATCCTCTAGCAAATTCTTATTGGGCTGCCGAAAGGCAGCCCAAACTGATACGGCTTGGAAAAGCTTGCATGATTAACCGCGGTCCTGTGTTTCTATAACTGCCGACTGCTACGGATTTTTTTTTGTTATCTCGTCTGTATTAAAATTCACGAACATTATGATGTTGTTTTTTCAAAATTTATGACGTACCCATTTACTACTGTTTAAGCTCCGCATGATGCTTTTGCATTTTAATTTCCTATGCACATGTTCTTCGAAAGCAGTTTTTCAATTAATCGAAAGGAGATAATCACATAAACAAATGTCATTAATAATAAGGAATGCAAACTGCTTATATGAATTAAAAGCAAATACTGCACTGTATAATTGCAATTATATTTCATATAAGATTGTTTTCATTGCGTTATTCTTAACTGTTATTCTTAATTTCGGTAAGTATTTAAACGTGTATTACGGACAAGAACATTTGCGCCCTTTCAATTTTACCCGTCACGTTTTGTTCCCAAATGCTAGTTACATAGCAATAATTGAAACAAGTTTCCTGTATAAAGCACCCTGGCGTAGGGGTAGCGCGTTAGCCTTGAAGGTCACGGGTTCGATACTAGGTGTAAACGAAAACATTTTTTTTTTTCTTTTCGTCAATTATTTCTTTTTATTTCTTATTTTGACATTAACGTGCATTTTGTTTTAAATCTATTTTATATTAGCATCCATTAATTAAATACACACAACGTCCCGTGTGTAGAACCTACTCCACACTTACACAAATGGCACCTTAACTCTGATTTGCTGATGAAATGGCATTAACAAGTAAACAAGCGAATAACTGATTAACTGTCAGCTGAATTTGGTAACTTGTTGAATTCAAAGTAACTTTGCAGAATAAAAATGCAAAAACCACAAAACCTCTCAAACACGACAGGTTAATAAGTGTTAGAATTTATATATCTACATGTATGTTCTTTCTCTGATTTCCATTCATTTACAAGTTTTTCCTCTATTTTTTTCTGCAAGTACACTATATTATCCGCTTTTTTAAATTATTTATTTATTGACATTTAAGGTCTTGGTTTACACTGCTGATCTTGCCACTTGATACATGTTAGGCAGCCATTTTACGCTTGCGTAAAACCTCGCTTGTATATACTGTAATGACTCTGTAATGAGGAATGGTCAAAATGTAGTGTTATTAAACTTTGTTATCTTATAAGCTCACCGAAATGTGTCTCCTGTCTATTGATGCCTGTATTGCTCTGCTTTCACCAAAGATGAAAAGGCATATAAAACCTTCTTTGCACTTGATATGTATTTTGCAATTATTAGTCTGTTGCCATGGTTGGGAGTCCATATTTTGTTCCCAATCTTTCTCTTGAGGTCAAAATAGTGTTTCCAGAGTTTCAGCCTTCTTTAATGGTTTCAACACACATCCTTTTTTGGTTATCAGTCAGTTTTGGGACACCCACCAAGCAGATAATATAATGAACTCTCAATTATGAAACAACAGCAGTGGATTAAAATTCATGCACTGTATCATTTTGAAGAATTTCTCTCATTTTGGACACAATGTTTTAAATTGATCTGATTTTGCTGCACTTTCAACAGATTCTATTGCTTAATCAACTCAGTCTGATAAGATACCTCACAGTACTAATTTTAGCTGACATTGACTTAACATCAAGAGAAATCCTAGCTTACTGCAAACTCTTTTATGTAAGCCCAGCTTCTTCATTATTTTCCTGCAGTGGTCAATGACTACCTATGTTGGAATGACATGCTGGTTCATCACTTGATTCATGTTCAGTAAAATCTCATTAATCTAAATACATCAGAACCCCTGTAATGCGACCACTTAAAGAAGAACCATAACTGCCTTTATAAGCAGGTGGTTGCTTAATGCAAGAGGCTCCTCTAGGAGCTTTCTGCATTACTTTTGTCCTGCATTAAGCTACCACCTGCATCTAGCACCCATAATTATACCTCTTTTAGGTGGCCACAATAGCAGGGTTTTATTGTACTTCAATTAGTATCATTATCAGTCTTTAAGATAGGTGGCAGCTTAATGCAGGGTGAAAGTCATGCATAAAACTCACCTGGGAGCTTTCTGCATGACTTTCACCCTGTATTAAGTAGCCTGTTTTGTGTCTTCTTTAATTAAAGTTTCGGAATGGCAATGTTTTACTGTATTTACCATTGTGTTGATGTTAACCCATAGCCTGCCAGTCACAACTATTCTTGCATTTGCAAACAGTGTAGACCCAGATGAGAGAGCTCCTATAGGAGCTCTCTCATCTGGGTCTGCACTGTTTGCCATGGAAAACCCATGCCTGCATACTCTATGCTTTTGCCTAGGAAATTCATTTCAAAATATTCTGTATATTTCTGCAAAGATTTGGCTAATTAATATTCAAAGAGGGCAGAGTGATAAAAAGTATGTGGCAGGTTAAGGGGTATTCAGGTTAGTGTCATTCAGACGACTACTGTAGGAGCCATTTGATGAGGGTCTGCTCTATTAGCTTCTGACATGATAAAGATATAATTCTACAGTTTTTGTAAACACAGAAATCCGTTGAAAATTTTACATTACTAAAGTTCAGCTGATAAATATTCTTGATCTTATTAAATATTGAAGAGTTTAAGTGTTAGGTGGTCACTTGACTCGGTATAGAGAGGTTCTACCGTACAGAATCAGCAATGTCACGGTACAGTAAAACTTCTCTAAACTGGACAATCAATTTAGTATAAATATCGGTCTTGGAGATAGGTCACAGCTTAATGCAGGGTGAAAGTCGTGCAGAAAGCTCCTAGAGGAGCTTTCTTTATGACTTTCACCTTGCATAAACAAGCCTCCTGCATAAAAGTATCTACACTCTTCTCTCCTAGAATTCTGGTTTAGATTAGAGGGGTTTTACTGTATTATATATTCCGCTGAATATCTTGTTACAGTACTGGAAACAGTTTCATTTTGTTGTTACACATTAATGCGTTTTATGCCTGCTTCCTCATTTGTTTGCTCAATGGCTTTAAATTTGCAGGGGAAAAAATCTCATTTTTATTGTATTAATCCTTTACTCCATAGATACACCTTTTACACCTTTGTAAACAGAGTAGACCCAGATCAGATGGCTCCTGTAGGAGCCATCTAATCAGGGTCTGCCCTGTTTGCTTGTAGAATTATATAATCTGATACTACATTTTTTGCCAGGGCCAAACCTTGTCTTGTCCATATGCCATTATAAATATTTAATAGGATAATTGATATTCATATACATGTATACATTAACAATTACATGTATATGAATATTCATGGAGTAAATGATTAAGCAATACTTCAGGTGTGTAGTGTGTGTATTATTTATGTTTCTATTTGATAAGAATTTACCCTGGGTGCTTTGGAAACCGTAGAGACCCACTGGCATACCTGATACACATCAGCCAAAAAAGATATGTGCTGTTTGTCTAATGGATAAATCAGTAGCTAAGATAATTGATTGAGAAGGGTTAACCCTTTCCCTCATACACACCTTTTCACACATTTGCAAACAGAGTAGACCCAGATCAGTTGACTTCTATAGGAGCCGCCTGATCAGGGTCTGCTCTGTTTGCTTTTGACAGGATATAGATCCGATTCTACAGTTTTAATAAAGCAAAAAATTCCCTTAAAAAGTTTACATTATAAAATTTGAGCAATAAATATACATGTACATTTCATTTTTTCTTACATGAATACTGAGCAGGAAAAGGGCAATCCTTTACTCTATGAATATTCATGTTGGAAATAATGACTATTAATATAAATTGGCTGAATTGTTATAATGGAATGTATATTAGTTAATAGCAAACAGAGCAGACCCTGATCAAACGGCTCCTGCTTGAGCCATCTGATCTGGGTCTACTCTGTTAGCAAAGACATGAAAATATGTCTCTGGCAGATAAAGGGTTACACAATGTAGACACCCGATTTGGGTCACTGTTTGTTAAACAGGGAAGGGTATGATCTCTTATGATGTAGCTACAATATACCGGTTGAACAATATGACAGATGTAGGTGAACTGGCTACAGTATAGAGCAATACGACAGATGTAGGTGAACTGGCTAATAGTATAGAGCAGTATGACAGATGTAGGTGAACTGGCTACAGTATAGAGCAATATGACAGATGTAGGTGAACTGGCTTCAGTATAGAGCAATGTGACAGATGTAGGTGAACTGGCTATAGTATATAGCAATACGACAGATGTAGGTGAACTGGGTACAGTATAGAGCAATATGAAAGATGTAGGTGAACTGGCTACAGTATAGAGCAATACGACAGATGTAGGTGAACTGGGTACAGTATAGAGCAATACGAAAGATGTAGGTGAACTGGCTACAGTATAGAGCAATATGATAGATGTAGGCAAACTATATCACGTTGATGTCTTACTTCAGGGTTTAATGCAATAATGTTGGTGTATGTGTATTGTAATAGAATATTGAATATGTGTTTGTGTTTATTTTAGGGGTAATAAAGATATTTACAAGTCATGTCCTTTTTATTCGTTTTTATTTTCCAAATCCTGAAGAAGAAATGTTTACAGTACAACTTTTGAACTCTTTTCATGCTATCGGCAAACCAGTTAATAACATATGCAAACAGTTTGGATCCAGATGAGGCATCGAGTAACTCGGTGTCTCATCATGATCGACTATCGTTGTGAAAGAAAACTTACCTTTTGGCATTGTAGCAGGTGACATTTTTGTTTGCTGACGACAATGACTTAGCGTGCAAAAATGCTAAATTATTATCCTCTGTAAAAGGAAACGTGTTTTGCTGATAAAATCCATCGCTACATTTTTAACCATTTCCTCCATAAATACGCCTTTCTACGCCTCTGTAATAGTCACTTTTTGAAACCGTTGTGATAAATAGAGCATTTGGTTTCAATACTACACAATTCTAACCTTTTCCTTTTCTCTAGTAAATGCTCCTTTTCGGTAGATTCATTCAAAGACGTTAGGTCTAAAAATAGCCTTTGAGGGAATGGGTTAACATTCATGTATTACACACTATATTCTTGAGAAACTTATGACATTAGAGTCATACACCGTTTAGATGCTGAATCGCATGGTATCTGATCTGGATCGAAACATTTTGAAAATACAGTACAACCCCTCTGAACTAGAATTCTAGTAGAGAAGAATTTAGATACTGCTAGGCAGGTGGCTGCTTAATGCAGGACAAAAGTCTTGCAGAAAACTCCTAGAGGAGCTTTCTGCATGACTTTCACCCTGCATTAAGCTGTCACCTGTCTCCAAGACCGATATTTATACTAAATTTAACGTCCAGTTTAAGGGCTTTACTGCACCCTCCGGGTGTCTTATTAACCTATTATCCCATAGACTATTTTTAGATACAACCTCTTTGAATTAATCTACCGAAAAGGAACATTAATTAGAGAAAAGGAAAAATTTAAAGTTTTATAGTTTGAAACCATTGTGATAAATAGAGCATTTGCTCCTATAGGAGCAAATGCTCTATTTTTCACGATGGTTTCATAAAGTGACTTTTACAGAGTCGTCAAAAGTCGTCAATATGAGGGAAAGGGTTAACGGTATATCAGAAAGGCACCAAAGTAGGATTGCCACGCGCCGCTAGGGGTTTATATGACCCTTTACTCCATGAACACTCGTGTAACAAACAATGACATCATGAATATGAATTAGGTTAATTGTCTTAATAGCACATGGACTTAGGAAGTTTCGGAAGCAAACTTAATATCTTGTAGGTATTTATTTATCAAACGATAAAATATTCGTCCCATCATGACCGTGTACATCACCCACTTGCCAACTTTTTCTAAGATCAAGGTCAAGGTCATTAGGTTGATCTTCGGGAATAACTGGCGGGAAACTGTCTCTTGGGCTATATAATCAACTGCGAGTTTCTCGCCAGATTTTCCAGAGCTTCAATTTATGGCAGAGAAAAGTGTAAAGAGTCAACCATTGATGCGCCTGAAGTTTTATAATAGAATATCTTGTTGTAATGGTAATGCTTTTACATGTTTATGTAGATCTATTTCGTTAAGATGGTTTATTAAGAAAGTTCTCCAAATCCCTAATGTCTTCGATTAAATGACATAAAACACAAAATGTCTTGCTAAGACGGAAAATCTGGCCTTTAGCAGAAGTTGGTTTAAACGGTCATCAAAAAGAAGTCTAAAAATGGGTCTCTAAGGCACGTGGTGGCTTAATGCAGGTCAAATGTAATGCAGAAAGATCCTATATGAGCTTTCTGAAATACCTTTACCCTGTATTAAGCAACGTCCTGCGTTTTAACCCTTTCCCTCATATAAACGTGTTTCACGCATTTGCAAACAGAGTAGACCCAGATCAGACGGCTCCTAGAGGAGCCGTCTGATCAGGGTCTGCTCTGTTTGCTAATAAAATTTGATAGATCTGTTTCTTTACTTTCTAAAATGTCTACATTGTTCCACCTTCCATATTGTATAATATTTATTTTGTTCATGAATATTCAGTAGGTATTTAAAGCTGAAATAAACATAGAACAGGGAAAGGGTTAAGACCCCTATGTTCAATAAATGAATGGCCGCTTGGAACAGGTTCTACTGTATATTATTTCTTATGCAAACGGACCAGGCCCTGACCAGACGGCCCCTACACGAGCCATATGATTCGGGTCTACCCTGGTTACAAAGGCGTAAAAGTACAGCTGAACTTCGATATCTCGAATTTCCAGGGACCATACAAAGTACTTCGAGATAATAGAAGTTCGAATTATCCAATTTCTAATCTGAACAATTTCTCAAGTTTGCAGCTAAATTAATACAGGTCTAAAGTAATACTGAACGCTCATGTAGGAGCTTTCAGCATTTCATTCAACCAGCATTGAGCGGTCACATGTATTTCTAGATATGTGTAGTTTTAGATACATTTTAGAACAATTCTGTATTGTAAATTTTAGACTGACAGAATTTCTATTTCGAGTTTTCGCGAAGTTCGAGTTATCCGAGTTCGAGATATCGAAGTTCAACTGATACGTGGAGTAAACGGTTCATTCAAAAGTTGCTATAAAGCGCATACCCTTAGATTCGTTTGAACGCATTTTTTCTCGGTGCAAGTGGGAATTCTTTGACAGTTTTATTGACCGTTTTACAGGCATCACCATTAATGCTAACTACATTGCATAATTACTTGTCAAATTAAATGCTTATTACACGAGAAGGGTGCGATCCTAATTACCCAATAAGACTTGTATACATGTATATGATCTCTGTAATCAGTCAAGTACAGTAAAACACCCCTAAACCGTAATTCCAGTAGAGAAGGTGGCTGCTTAACCCATTCCCTGATATTGACGACTGTTGACGACTCGGTAGAAGTCACTTTGTGAAACCATTGTGATAAATAGAGCATTTGCTCCTATAGGAGCAAATGCTCTATTTATCACAATGGTTTCAAACTACAAAATTCTAAAAAACAACAACTTTTCTCTAGTTAAAGCTCCTTTTCGGTAGATATATTCAAAGAGGTTGTATCTAAAATTAGCCTATGAGGTAATGGGTTATGAAAATATACAGTATGAAAATCATGCATACTTTCTGCATGACTTTCACTCTGCATTAAGCTGCCACATGTATCCAAGACGGATATTTCCGATTTCGAGGGGTTTTACTGTCGCTCAGTGCATTGTCGTGCTGTGGCTCGATGTATCGACGTTTTTACTACTAGACGTGAAACTGTCAATTCATGTAACGTTCTACCCCTTACCCCGCTACTTGCGACCTGTCTCGCATTTGCAAACAGTTTGGATCCAGATGAGACGCCGAGTTACTCGACGTCTCACCAGGATACAAGCAATTTGGCACTTTGTCAAAAGTTTCTCAAAAGCTTGATCAAATCGAAAGTAGTCAAAGGTGTGCTAGTTCTTATTAATGCGGACATTATTTTTTCACGTTGCGAGTAAGGGTCAATGTTTAACATGCTGAGTCAACATTCGTTTACTAATTCAGAATTTGAAACTGACTTTCTTTCATTTATTTTCACAGATATAACCTGGGTGTTACCAGTTTTGACCCTGGGGAGACTTGGAGTGAATCTATGTCTTATCTGAATCCACAATGTAATAACGAATTCGCCCATAGCAGGTTGAAGGTTAATTCTTAGCAAAACAGGCCATGTAAATGAAGCCTAGATAGCAGTTGCTTCCAATTCGGATTTTCTTCTTCTTCTTCTTATTTTTTTTTTTAAAAAAACAAAACAAAAAAGAAGGAACAAACATTGCGATTGTGTTATCAGAGTGAGACATCGGGTTCCTCGGCGTCTCATCCAGATCAAAACCGCTTGTAAACGGCAATTGTTAACTTTGAATTTATAGCATGCTAAAGACTGATGTCAGGTATAAAACGCCGACCAATTTACGGTCCATTGTAGTCTGCACTCCCGGCTAGACCTAAGGAACTTTCTTCTGCTCGCTTGTTGTTTTTACAAGGATAGGAAGATACCAGAAATGGCGAATAAAACAATTCTTGTTGGACTGTTAGTTCTGGGTCTGTGTTTAGCCGTGACCGCCCAGTCAAGGAGGATCCGTAAGTTGTTATTTTATTCAATTATTATAATCAATTAGTGATTGTATCTTTTGTTTCAAACTTTCAGCGAACATAATGTGCCACTAAAGACAAATGATTACCACACGGGTGGAATTTGGAAGAGCCATCTTTAGTTTTGTAGCGATTTAACCCTTTACTCTAAAGATACACTTTTTAAAACCTTTGCAAACAGGGTAGACCTAGGTTACACGTTCCCTGTTGGAGCCGTCTGGTCAGGGTCTGTACTGTTGGAAGTGAATTATATAGGCCTGTTTCTACAGTTTCCGCTATAGTTGAATTCTCTTGTAAACAATATAATTTATATCCATACGCACTTTATTTCTTATATGAATATTTATGGTGCAAATGGATAAACAGGACAGACCTTGATCAGATGGTGTGGTTAAGCATAACTAGTACTGGTTAACCTACCTTAAATATATGATGCTACTTTTCTTTCGGTGGTTCTTAATTTAATCCATTTTATGCACTCACATCTGAAAGGGACAATTTGATTGAAGTATCCGTCAGTTCGCCAGAAGTCCGTTCTCGCTTACGAAATGGTAGATGGCAGTTCCTCTCTCTTCCCCCCCCCCCCCTTCTCTCTCTCTTTCTTCACATACTGTCATATTTTTGTCTCAATGGTATTCGCCTATTGGCATCCTGTCCGTGTCTTTTTACAGGTCTAATGCACGGTGAGTACGACTGTTCGTGCTCCTACTACTGTCCAACCTACGGCATAAAGGCAGGACGGTGCTACGACAACGATAATTACTTCGGCTGGGGCCGCTACGTACCCCAGTACTGCTGCGTCCCGTCCTACATCGACTACGACCAACCAGACATGCAGGACAACTTCTGGAGACGGCGTTAAACGAACGGAACCAGCTTAACGGAGTTGAATGAATTTTGGGTAAGGCTAGCATAACCCTTTCTGTGCGGGAACGGAGCCACTTATGACCATTGCAAACAATGTATACCCAGATGGGAGGGTTACCAGAAGAGCCCTCTCATTGGGGTCCGCGCCGTTCGCAGTTTGGATCCAAATGAAAGGCCAAATAGCTGTTCGTTCCATCCGGAAATAGCTTTGTTCTGGACAGAAGCCAGCAGCTTAGAATTGGCCGATTTATGATTTAGGTTTTGTTTTATTAATTATGCGCAGTTTAACGCTTTTTTTCCAAACGGATTAAACTCAGATCAGACAGCACCAGTAGGGGTTGCATAATCTGGGACTACACTGTTTGTTTGTGGAATAATACATTTTCTGAAATGAAAAAAGAAAACAAAAACGCAATTTCTATCTGCTTCATTTTAAAACCGTATCTATTTGGTCTTTTCATCTTATAAAAAGATTGGGAACAGTCAAAAATAAAGAATAACGGTGCAGTGTGGTTAACCACTTCATTTACATAAATGTCTTTTCACACATTTGCAAATAGAGTAGACACATATCAAACTGTTCCTATAGGAGCTGTCTGATCAGGGTCTGCTCTGTTTGCTTATGAAGTTCTCATAGACCAGGGTCCATGCTTATAAAGCTTTTAGTTGAGTCTGAGTTTCATTCTCAAGCTTTTGATTGGTCAGATTTGAGTCTCAAGCTTTTGATTGGTCAGATTTGAGCCAAAGGCTCAAATCTGACCAATCAAAAACTTGAGAACGAATTCACACTCAACTAAACGTTTTATAAGCATGGACTCAGACGTTACAGTTTCTACAATTACGAATAAATCATGTGTACATGTACCATTATAAAAATCAGCTCATAAATATTCATGATGTCATTATTTCTCAGTCATGTATATTCAAGAGGGAAAGGTTAACCATTACTATCCTGTGCAAATGTCGGTGAATTGCCGTCAGCTGCTTTCAATCATATTTTACGATTTGTTGAGTTGGTGTTAGTCTTTTTGCCTAATGGCAACAACTTTGGTGTCTCATCTGGATCCAAGCTATTTGTAAATGTCAATAAGGTCACGATTAGGAATCGGTGAACAGAAAAATATTTGAATTGAATGAAGGAAACGCTCTTTGGTCTTTTTTGTAATATTTCCATTAAGATCCATGCATGTTCAAGTCGTAGTACGTCCTTATAAAACGTGTAACAATATGAATATTCATGAAACATACTAGTACTATTTACCAAAATTATCTGTCAATACACATACTTGTGTCTGACAGCAGTCAGCTGTCAATCATGTCACGTACCCAAGTATTATTACAGACACGCGACTGATTTATTACCCGGGTAATTAGTGAGCTCATCGATTTGTCTATAAACCGAAATCCTCGCTCCGATATTAAGAAACATTTTACTCGAGTCCGAGTTTGATAGGTCAGTTTTGAGCAAGATCATAATCTGACCAATCACATGCTTGAGAATGAATTCAATTTAGAAGTTTAATAATCTTGGGACCTGCACTGTTGAAAAACAGGCACTATATATTTTTTTAATTTATAGTTCGTTCACAATATGTTAAATAAAGGGATACAAATTAGTTTAATATTTCAACATTGAACGATTAAAAGATGGTGTGTTTTCCATTTTTCTATTTTGTAATGAAACAAACAACGGGCGTGAGAAGTGTTGCACCTTTAATAACTGCTCATGAACAGACTCAATAAAACCGTGTCTGCAATCATTGCTACTTTTGAATTCGAAGGATCTTCTACTTTCAGAATTTAATCGAGTATATAAGATTGTTTCAAATAGTGTAAACCCAGATGAACGGGCTCCTCAGAGTCTGCACTGTTTGTCAAAAATCATATTTTTATACAATTTTTTTGCTTAACCCTTTCCCTCATATAAACGTGTTTTCACGCATTTGCAAACAGGGTAGACCCAGATCAGACGGCTCCTGGAGGGGCCGTCTGATCAGGGTCTACTCTGTTTGCTAATGGAATTTGATAGATCTGTTTCTTTACTTTCTAAAATGGCTACAATATTTCCACCTTCAATATTTAATTATAACTATTTTGTCCATGAATATTCAGTAGGTTTGGAAATTTGGACTAAATATAGAACAGGGAAAGGGTTAATTAGTATTCAGAAAAGGAGCAAATGCTGCATTTATCACAATGGTTATAAAAATGACTTTTACAGAGACGTCAAAATGCGTCAGTATGGGGGAATGGGTTAATGGTTAACAGATCCATTCAGAGAATTATGCTCCGATATTAATACCGGGTTAGCTCTATGAATACTGAAGTTTCAAAATGGAAAGTTTAATCGCTCGTAAACGGTAGATTCTATGTAGTAATAATGGATTTAATTTGTTAGACTATATTAAATGACAAACTAGTGCAGACGCTGATCGGAAGGCCCCTTAGGACAATGTCATTGAAAACATATATTAATTCAGTCTGTGAATATTGTTAATTTACATCAACCCCTTACATCATGCATAAGCATGTAAAAAACAACCGTATCATGGCTATTTATTTGATGATTGTTTTTGTTATATAATGGCACATCAACACGGGATTTTTGACTTTGACAGAAACTGTAAACATTCTATAAACAAAACAAACAGACCCCGATCAGACACTCCTATGAGATGATTGGTCTGTATTGTTTAAAATGTGATCGTAATCGAACAATTCTCTCAAAAATAATTTATTGAAAACAGCGTATGAGCGGACGGCGGACAGTCTGCCAGTATTGTTTTTCAGTTAAAGGTGGACTAGATACGAATGAACTGTACTCATTATATGTTTATTTATTCCAGGTATCATGGCCTCACTGTCATTGAAACCCGGATATTTTGGACCAGTCTGCTGGATTGACCAGTACCAGTTTATCATCGGCGAAGTCCCTTAAAGGGCTTATAAATATCCTATACATGTATTTATTGATTTCAAAACATCATGTCCCATCGTCATATCCCACTGTCTCGCATGATTTAATGTTATAAGAAACATAATTCTAGTTTAGTATGCACGAACATACATTTCATGTAAATTAATCGTGCATCTGCCATTGGGAAAATGTAACCCGTCTTTAGCATGTTGCGGTCTCATTAAAAATGTTTTAACGGCGGCCAGTGACATTTGCAAACAGCTTAGACCCAGATGGGACGCCGGCGTCTCATCAGGACCTAAGCTGTTTGATACTCGGTCAATAATTTCTCAAAAGTTTGATCACAACGGAAGTAGTCGGCATTACGCAAGATCCAACTTTGAGCAGACGTTAATTTTTCACTGTGGTGATCGTAATTCGGAATAGTAATAGTAATTTTAACATTCAGCACTCTATTGGCGGATTTTGTGTAAAGCTTATCAAACGATTTCGATCCAGATGAGACGCCGAGTAACTCGGCGTCTCATCATGATCCAAATTTTTTAGAATATCTCACATAATTTTTAACAAATGGAAGCAGACGACAACTGTTGCAGAAGACAATTACTAGAAGTGCAGAAGGTTAAGTTTAACCATTTCTCTGCTGTAACACTGACGTCAGCAAAAACTCTTTATCTGGTATAATGTGTGTACATTTGTATTTATTTCCATGCGACACTATTGACCAAATGTCAAAACGCTTGCATCCTTATCAGACGCCCAGGTACGGACAGTCTGATCTGGATCTAAGCTTATTTAAATGACAGGTCGAAATTAACGAGATATACATGGGTAACAAGTTCATTCCGAAGAAAACACTTTGACAACAGTTAGCCTAGCGTGTCAAATGCCAACACTTGTAAATCATTCCAGGTGAATAGCAATATTGTGTACTACATTGCATCGATTGTGATTTGAACCGGAAGTTGCAGCAGGTCCGTAATAATTCGCGACCCTAGGTTATCTGTTTGAAAATAAAAATGAACCTTGTACTGTAGACCTTGTCCTAAGCAGTCATTCATTAATTCATTGAAAGTAGTAGTCTTAAAAAGCTGGCGGTTGCTTAATGCATGGTAAAAGTAATACAGACAAGTTACAGGAGCTTTTCTGCATTACCCTTGACCTGCATTAAGCTACCACCCGCCTTTTAGACCCATAATTATGCATATATTGATGACCGCTACAGACAGGTTCTACTGTACTTTTATTGTTGGTTTTATCCGACGTTATTTAAATAAATCATTATTTGTTACACTGGCGTTTATCTTATCTTAGCTTCCCCCTGTTTTGCGAGGACATGTTCCTCGCTGACTTTTAATATGGAATTGTCCATCATTATTTAAAGGTAGAATAACTTCATTATGAAAGGGCATAATTCGTGAGAGAGGATTTTGAATGACAAATAGTGTTGATACTGGTCAGAGGATTCCTCTAGCCCTCTGGTATGGGTCTACACTGTTGGCAAATGTCTGTACACTCGTTTCCCGCGTTCTAACGGTTAACGGTCATTTGGATTGTATTTGATTTAGTCGATTGTTTGATTAAAGGCCCGATTTCACATTATCACTTTAATCCAGTTACGTCACTTAATGCATTTGCAAACAGAGTAGATAGCTTATGCAGGATCTCTTTGCTTGTGAATACAGATGAGAAGCCGAGTGACTCGACTATTCATCCTACTGGAACCCTCTGATCAAGATCTACTATGTGAATGCTTGAAAGAGCCTTTGTACTGTACGAGGGAAAGAGTTAACAAGAGCACCAAATGTTGGTGCCAACGCTCGTCTGTTCAATTGTAACAAGTGTGTCAAGTTCAACTGTAGCCCTCGTTATAGTAAACAAGTGTGACAAGTTCAACTGTAGCCCTCGTTATAGTAAACAAGTGTGACAAGTTCAACTGTAGCCCTCGTTATAGTAAACAAGTGTGACAAGTTCAACTGTAGCCCTCGTTATAGTAAACAAGTGTGACAAGTTCAACTGTAGCCCTCGTTATAGTAAACAAGTGTGACAAGTTCAACTGTAGCCCTCGTTATAGTAAACAAGTGTGACAAGTTCAACTGTAGCCCTCGTTATAGTAAACAAGTGTGACAAGTTCAACTGTAGCCCTTGTTATAGTAAACAAGTGTGACAAGTTCAACTGTAGCCCTTGTTATAGTAAACAAAGTGTGTGAAGTTTCATACGATTTGCATGAATGGTAAGGAAGTAATACAGTAAAACCTCTCTATAACGGCCACTAAATTACATCAAGTATTTTGTTTAAAGACAGGTGGCTGCTTAAAGCAAGATGAAAGTAAAACAGAACGCTCCTGTAGGAGCGTTCTGTTTTACTTTCACCTTGCTTTAAGCAGCCACCTACCCTACATACCAACTAATTAACACAATTTAATGGCCATTGTGGAGAGGTTTTATTGTAGTCTACATTAAAGTTTCTGGACGACGATGACAATGCGGACACCGGAATTGCGACAATAGCTTGTGGGGTTTTTTTTCTGAGAAAAAAATGGACGAGCTAAAAATGGAACAGTTAAAAGAGAAGTCACACACAGACTATAATCATTCAGTCATTTTAATTGATTGTCATTAAATTTATACATACATATATAAACTATCATAGGACAACATGGTCACCCTCAGTGTATGATCAAATGTATCAGATCAATTATCAAAGTAATCTACTTCATTAGCTGTGTTGGGTCAAGTTCTCTCCTGTTCTTCAACTCTATGCACGCGTTCCCTGTTAAATATTTATGTAAGAAACAGAGATGATGAATATTTATTAGCTGAATTTTTATAATGTAAACGTTTCAAAGATTTATTTTTTTTGCTTTGACAAAAACTGTAGTATCAGATCTCTATCATGCCAAATGCAAACAGAGCAGACCCTGATCTGACAGCTCCTTTATGCGCCAATTGATCTGGGTCTACTCTGTTTGCAAAGGCATTAACAAGCATTATACATGTATATACATGTATGAGTGAAAGGGTAAAGTAGTCTGATGTTTTAACCCTGTCAGTGTGGGAAACCACTCACTAATGTTCTTTGCAAACAGTGTAGACCAAGATTAGAGGACTCTATAGGAGCCCTCTAATCAGGGTCTGCATTGTTTGTCATGTTTCACTTTTTTGAAAAACAAAAGCCCTGAATATTCATGGTAAGCTTGGCCTGTTTGGATTTTGAAATAGCCCATTTGAAAAGGTTACAAATAACAGCTGTATAGAGTGGCCATCATAAAGCAGTTTAACATCAGATGACAAAAATCAACTGTTTGGATTCTCTTCAGCTGGAATCACTTTTTAGAGATATATGTATGATTTTGATCAGTCACTTCAAATGTTTCCAAATTTCCTAATCAAATTTTAACCTGACCAGTTAATTATTGTCAACCAAAACATACTTCATATTGTTCAAGCATAAGCTATAAAGTTGACATTTAATGTCCTTATCTTCAATAATTTACAATTACACGCAGCAAGTACTGTGAAAATCTGCTGTAACCCTTTACCTCATGAATATTTATGTAAGAAATAATGACATCATGAATATTTATTTCCTGATTTTTATAATGGTATATGAACACAGGTGTTTTTGGCCATGGCAAAAACTGTAGAATTTTATATCTATATTATTTCAAAAGCAAACAGAATCTACTCAAGGCAGCCTCTATAAAAGTCATTTGATTTGGGTCTACTCTGTTTGCAAAGGCATGAAAAGGCATCTTTTTATTATGACATAAATGAACACAGGGCATTTTGGCTAAGGCAGAAACTGTAGAATCAGATCTATATTATACCATAAGCAAACAGAGCATACTCCCTGCTCAGATGGTTCGTATAGGAGCCATCTGATCTGGGTCTACTCTGTTTGCAAATGCGTGAAAAGGCCTTTATATGAGGGAAAGGGTTAAAGCATTTAACATTTAGCCTGCTATGGGCAAATTCTTGAGTTATCAACTGTAACAAAACTGATAGTTTGCCTGTGAAAGAAACAAATACAGCTATGAAAGTTATAAAACTCGAAGCAGGCACCCTAGCCTTTTTGATCAGAAAACAATTACTCAGCTGGCTAAAGGTTAAACAATATAAACATTTAATGGTCTTCAACACTGGACAAAGGGCATTGGTATAATGGAAACAGTGCAGATCTAGACCAAGCAAAACGATCTTACATGCTCTTCAATTGTAGAAGACCACAAAACGCCATAGCTGATGAGTAACAATACTACAGACCTTGATACACTGATCTGGGTCTACACTGCAAATATTCAAGTGTCCCATTTTTCATGAAGACAGCCCCAGGCATGTAGATAAGAAGGGTACTGGTATTTAGAATATAAAATTTATATTTTTTATATTTCTCCTCCAAACCCTATCTTGTTGCCACTCAGTAGAATCGACTCAAAGAGGCATTTCTATTGAGTGGCAGCCAGATAGGGTTGGGTGAAAAATAAAAGACAAATACAGCAAAGCCTCTCTATAACGGCCACTAAATTGTGTTAATTAGTTCGTATTTAGGGCAGGTGGCTGCTTAAAGCAAGGTGAAAGAAAACAGAACGGTCCTATAGGAGCGTTCTGTTTTACTTTAACCTTGCTTTAAGCAGCCACCTGCCTTTAACGCAGAATACTTGATGTAATTTAGTGGCCGTTAATAGAGAGGTTTTACTGCACATCAATATGCCTCTTATCAACAGCCATGCATCCCTATTTTAAAATCAGAATGGCACAATGCAATACTAGAACAGAAACAACTAATACAAAACATATAGCATTATTTGTAGTAGTTCAATAATTTATAGATATATATTTAACACATCTTATGTTCAACTAAAACTGTGGAATTCCATATTTATATAGCTTGTGTATTTAACTCTTTGCATGCTGAGTAAATTTGTCTTTGCTAAATTGTCGTCTGCTGCTAAACTGTCATCTGCAACATTTTCAAAACTATTTTTTTTTGGCAAAAGCACAGACTAAGTGACAAACAGTTTTGATCTCAAGATCAGGCCCCACATTTTATGAGACCTGATCTGGACACCCCCACTATTTGCATAGGTCATAAATGGCAGTAGAATCCATCGCTAGCAAACAAAAAGTTGATCGCAATGATTTCGACCTGGAATCTAAAGGAATATGTTTAAACATCATACTACTAATATACCAAGTTTGGCTGCAATATCTTGTTCTTAACCTTTTACTCCATTGATACGACTTACTGCACCTTTGCAAACAGAGTAGACTTTCTACACCTAATGAATATTCAGTAAGTTATCAATTCATTGCCTAAATGTTAATAAGTTAATTTAACCCTTTCCCTCATATAAGCGTGTTTTCACGCATTTGCAAACAGAGTAGACCCAGATCAGACGGCTCCTAGAGGAGCCGTCTGATCAGGGTCTACTCTGTTTGCTAATAGAATTTGATAGATCTGTTCCTTTGCTTTCTAAAATGTCTACAATGGTCCACCTTCCATATTTCTTTATAACTATTTTGTTAATGACTATTCATTAGGTATTGAAATTTGAAATAAATAGAACAGGGAAAGGGGTTAAAGACTCCTAGGATTATAAAGTATGCAGTTGTAGTAATTTCATTCAGATTTTAAAATTGAAACCATGATTTTTAAAACATAACATGACAAAAGTAAAAACCTGTCAACAAGCTCTATTTGACCCTTTACTATATATATATATATACACCTTTTAATGCCTTTGCAAATGAGTAGATCCAGATCACACGGCTCCTGTATACCCATCTGATCAGGGTCTGCTGTTTCCTTATAGAATTAGACAGGGTCTGCTGTTTCCTTATAGAATTAGACAGGAACTATTTTTTTACCAGTGCCAAAACTTTTCATGTTAACATGGCATTATAGATATTAAGTTACCTAGTAATCATACACAGTCTTTTGACTCTTGTATGAGATTAACAAAAAAGCAGCGTGCTCTATGGCTGTCGTTGGCCAAAAATACAAAAATGCTAAAAGGTGTATCTATAGGGTAATGGGTTAAATGTATACAGTATTTTTAAAAGT
This sequence comes from Azorinus chamasolen, assembly GCA_963576725.1. NCBI lineage: Eukaryota > Metazoa > Mollusca > Bivalvia > Cardiida > Solecurtidae > Azorinus > Azorinus chamasolen. Next base: position 56,477,748 of record OY755249.1, read on the forward strand.
AATTGAAGGGTCACCATTGTTCAAAAAATATATTAAAACAAATTAGAAAGTTTAAGTTAATAGATCACAGCAAATTGAACAATTTACGTAAAGGTTCACTTCTGAAAAACAGACTGACAAATCAGAAAATAATTTCAGACAAAAAGCTCGTTTTCTTTAATTTTCAAATACGCAAATGGTACCGGGTATTCTTTGAACAAAATTCATAGACTATTACTTAACCTTGACTCCATATATATGCCATTTAATGCTTTTGCAAACAGGGTAGACCCAGATCAGAATCTTCTGTGGAGCTCTCTGATCAGGGTCTGCACTGTTTGCTTATAGAACAAAATAAATATGGTTCTACAGTTTCTATCATAGCCAAAATTAGTGTTCATTTGCCATTCTAAAACTTCAGCTAATCAATATTCATGAGGTTATAATTTTTATATGAACATTCATGAATAATATACAAAAGGTTTCATGTTCTTCCATCCTGTATATGTGAGTCAAACTATTTTAAGGCATCATCAATAAATTTTGACTGTGATACAAAGTGTAGAATCAGATCCATAAGCAAACAGAACAGACCCTGATCAGACAGCTCCTATAGGAGCCATCTGATCTGGGTCTACTCTGTTTGCAAATGTGTGAAAAAAAGTGTTTATATGAAGGAAAGGGTTAACAGATACTTGAATTGCTCTGATCTAATATTTCGACCACTATGGGCCTTTTTCAAAGATTATTATGACAAAATACACGTCACATTTTTGTTACATGCATTCAGCCATAAAATCAAAGAGAATAATGTTGATCCAGCGTCATGGTGACATTGGGTTGTTATTTAAAATGTCAAGACGTCATCAAATGACGTCATAGATGATATACAGTAAAGGGTTACAAAAGTTCACTGACAGTTTGCTCATGTCTGCTAAAAACAGGTAAGTCAAATATGACTCATGATTAAAAGGGCTAATTAAAAACATCTGAATCATGATTGACACCAGGCAAAGACAAAATGCATGAAAATTACAAATAAAAACTTTTGCTGCTGTCAAATTTCACAATAATACTATCCAGTTTGAACTAGTCTAAAACATATCACAATAACTGAAACTTAACAAAAAATCACCAGGGCCCAAGGTTATAAAATTTCTGAGTCTGAGTCTGAGATCATTCTCAAGTATCTGATTGGTCAGATTCTGAGCTAGCTCAGAATCTGACCAATCAGATGCTTGAGAATGATCTCAGACTCAAGCAAAAAGTTTTATAACCTTGGGACCAGAGCTATAGATAAAAGTAGAACTAATCTATCCAACCCTCTTATTCCTCAGCCATACCCTATCTTGTTGGTATGCATTTGAATCATCTCATGAATATTCATGCAAAACGCCACTTCTTACGACTATTAATAAAGCCTTTCCCTGTTGAATATTTATGTAATATTCATTAGCTGATTTTTTTATAATGCAGGTTGGTTTTTTTTGCATTGGTAGAAACTGTAGAGTCAGATCTATTATAATTTCATAAGCAAACAGAGCCGACCCTGATCTAGGTCTGCTCTGTTTGCAAATGCGTGAAATAGGGTTTATTTTAGTATCAAAAAATATAAAATAAATATATTATCGCCATGGTAGTAGAAAATAAGATCTGTAATCACATAAATAAACAAAGCAGAGCCTCACCTGGGTCTACTTTGTGTCTGCACAGGCGTAAAAATGTGAGATTGCCAAGAAAAGTGTTCACACTTTATCTCACATAAAATAGCCTTTTCGAACCTTTGCAAACAGAGTAGACATAGATTAGACAGCTCCTATAAGAGCTGCCTGATCAGGGTCTACTCTGTTTACTTAATGTTCATAATGTCACTATGCATCATTTTACGAATTATTATTTATTATGATGTGATACATGTTTGTGAACCATATTATGTTTTCTGTTTGCCGAAATAAATGTATCTAGTATCTATCTGTCTGTATTTCTTACATGAAAATTCATGAGGGAAATACGCTTTTCTATGCTTTTGCAATCTGATCAGGGTCTGCTCTGTTTGCTTATGAAATAATATAAAATATATGAATTTACAGTTTCTACCCTGGCAATAAATGCCCTGTGTTTGTGTGCCATTGTAAACAAGAATCTAATCAATATTCACAATGTCATTATTTCTTACATGAATATTCATAGAGTAAGGGGTTAACAAACTTGACAGGTCTTATCCCTTTACTCCATATATATGTACTTCTATGCCTTTGCAAACAGAGAAGACCCAGATCAGACGGTTCCTGTAGGAGCCACCTGATCAGGCTCTGCAGTTTGCTTATGGATTGATATACCGTGGATCTGAGTCCAAGGCTATAAAACTTCTGAGTCTGAGATCATTCCCAAGAATCTGATTGGTCAGAATCTGAGCTACCTCAGAATCTGACCAATCAGATGCTTGAGAATGATCTCAGACTCAAGCAAAAAGCTTTATAACCTCTGAGCCTCATTGTACAGTTTCTTTACAGGGCCAAAACCATTCTTGTTTATAATATATAAATATTAAGCTAAAAAGTATTCATACATGCATTATCTCTGATATGAATATTCATGGAGTAAAGGGTCATACTGCGTTATACATGTACTTCCTCATTCCTACTCTTATTTAGAGCTCTTAATTACCACAGACGACTGTACAACATCATCTCCAACACAACTTCAGTTCACAAACAATAGAATAAAAATGTACCATAAACAAGCATTTGTTACACTAGCTTTTCAAACCTTATACTATACACAATATTTGGCATTAGAAGCACCTTCAGTAGTTAAAACCTTTCCCTGTTCTATGTTTATTCAAAATTTGAATGCCTACTGAATATTCATAGACAAAACAGTTATAATGAAATATGGAAAGTAGAACACTGTAGCCATTTTAGAAAGTAAAGAAACAGAACTATCAAATTCCATTAACAAACAGAGCAGACCCTGATCAGACGGCTCCTATAGGAGCCGTCTGATCTGGGTCTACTCTGTTTGCAAATACGTGAAAAGGCGTTTATATGAAGGAAAGGATTAAACTTCAAGCATACTCATCAAAATTGTCCTCTAAAGGGTCAGCAATTTTAATGTCAGACACAATTAGCAAGATGGTCTTCTACTGTTGTTTTAACCCTTTACATCATACACCTTTGCTAACAGAGTAGACCCAGATCAGATGGTTCTTGTAGAAGCTGTCTGATCACTCCTTACATAGCTTAAGGCCAAGGTCAAGCACATTTACTGTGTCCATTTCAGTCAATTTCTGACAAAGTGTAAAATAGCTACATTTAATGAATGGATAAGTGACTATAAAACAAGACTACATTTTACACATCTTGTAAAATATCGCAAATACAGAACAACCTTTCTATAGCAGACATTTAACTCTCTCCTTAATGAAGATATTTGCATGATTTATCTCTTCATGAATATTCATTTATTTAATTTTTATCAAGTAAATTTTTCATGGAAATTGTTTGCTTCTAGACAAAACATGTAGGATCATATTAACCCATTCCCTCATATTGACGACTTTTGACGATTCTGTAAAAAGTCACTTTGTGAAACCATTGTGATAATTAGAGCATTTGCTCTATTTATCACCATGGTTTCAAACTACAAAATTCTATAATTTTCCTTTTCTCTAGTTAATGCTCCTTTTTGGTAGATTTATTTAAAGAGGTAGGATCTAAAAAAAATAGCTTAAGAGGTAATGGGTTAAAAGCAAACAGAGCAGAACCTGTCTGATTTGGGTCTCCTCTGAGAAGGCACGAAAAGGCATCTCTATGAGGGAATGGGTTAATGAATCATGAATCAATATGCAGATGACTGCTTACCCTTTACTTGATACACATGCTTTTCCATGTCTTTGCAAATAGAGTGGACCCAGATCAAGCAGATCCTGTAAGAGCCCTCTGATCAAGATCTGCTTTGTTTTGCTTTTGATTTTACAGTTTAGCCATAGCCATGACAAAACATTCCTTTGTTTATATGCCATTATACAAATCCATGTTTCTTAAATGAATATTCATGGAGTAAAGAGTTAACATACCAGAAATAAGACTTCTTTTGAGAGGATATTGAAGACAGGTTTGACTATGATAAACTTCCTTGAAAACATGAATAACAACAGTGAAAAGACAATAATGGAACATTTATAACAATATGGCCGGAATCCACAGGTAAAGGACTCTAGCACATTGCGGACACTTGACCCTTACCAAACTGTAAAACAACATCAGCTCCAATTGGGATCAGTTCAAATGTTGACTACATCTGATTTGATTAACTCATTTCCTTACAGGCTTTTTTTTTTTTTTTTTAGATCCAGCCTCTTTGAATAAATGTACTGAAAAGGAGCATTTGCTAGGATAAATGGATTTTTTTAGACCTACATTTGTATTTAATTTTGAAACCATTGCGATAAATAGCGCAGTTGCTCCTATGGAGCAAATTTTCCATTTATAATGGTTTAAAAAACATTGCTTTTACAAAAGCATCAAAATGTGTCAATATGAGGGACGCTTTAATGGGTTAAGCTTTGGAAAAACTATTAAGCATGTGTCAAACAGCTTGGATGATCCAAATGAGACGCCAAGTTATTCCGTGTATCATCTGGATTCAAGCTGTTTGCAAATGCGAGTTGGGTCGCAGTCAGCAGGATAAGGTTAAAACATACAGTCTGATCTGGGTCTACACTATCTGCCATGAGTGATAGCCCCATTACCTGTGACATGGCTAGTATCTATAGTTCTTCTTTATACAATCACCTGGGTTAATCTGAGATAATGCTGCAAGTTCAAATTGTTTATAATAAATTCTACATGCTACTGAACTACTCTAAACCAAGCCATAGAATAGGCAAGAGACTCAGTCACCTCTTTCCATGATCTACACTTGTAGAAAACCAACGATCGGAGTTGTGCAAACAGCCACTTCTTCGAAGACACAGCATCTCATCAGTGCGTAAATTCTTCCACACCTATTTCAGGCTATTTGCATGTACAATATTCTGAGTCCTAACTTGATATGACATAGCAGTTTACACACCTAAAATGCACCATTTGTCATATCTAGCTTTCTGTTCTGCTGATTTCAAAACAGTTAACATAAAGGAATAAGTTAAAACATATCAATGGATGAACAACATAAAGAACGATAACAATGGCTATTCTTTTGACACTAAGAATATTACAGAGAAGAGCGTTTCTAACTGAAATGAATAATACATTTACCCTTTCCCTGTTCAATATTCATGTAAGAAATAATGACATCATGAATATTCATAAGCTGAATTTTTATAAGTGAACTTTTCAAGGAAACTTTTTCTCTTTAACAAAAACTGCAGAATCACATCTATATCAAATCAAAAGCAAACAGAGCAGACCACGATCAGACGGCTCCTATAGGAGCCATCTGATCTGGGTCTGCTCTGTTTGCAAATGCTTGAAAAGGCATTTATATGAAGGACAGGGTTGAAACTCCTTAAACCAAACAGGTCTAATTATGGGTCTTAAAGGCAGGTGGTAGCTTAGTGCAGGACGAAAGTTAGGCAGAATGCTCCAGCAGGAATTATATGGATCTGATTCAAGATTTTTAGTCTAAATAGCTGGACAGCCATTCTTTGCCTTCTGTTGGTTTGTAAAGCCAAATACATGTACCGTGTGTCAATGCGGCACTGTTTTAATAAATCTAACTCTTTACCCCATCATTGTTCATGTCAAAATACTGTAACACTATTATATCATCTGTCACTTTTACTTTCTTCTGTCGAAATATTGTATTTACTGTATATAATTATCAGTCTTTTTATTTGAAGAAATATCCACAGGTCGAACAAGGATTTTGGAATGGAGCTCAGATACTGAATAACCCTTTCCTTCATATTAATGCTTTTTCACGCCATGCTTTTTCATGCTGACAGAGTAGACCAAGATGAGACGGCTCTTGTAGGAGTCATCTGATCAGGGTCTGTTCTGTTTGCTTGTGTTTACAATAGATCTGAATACCAAAACATCCTGTGTACATATATACCATTATAAAAATTTAACGAATATATTCACAATGTCATAATTTCTTACATGAACATTCAACTGGGAAAGGGTTAACCCTTTCCCTCATATAAACACATTTTCAAGTATTTGCAAACAGAGTAGACCCAACTCAGACAGCTGCAATAGGAGCCATCTGATCAGGGTCTGCTCAGTTTGTCAATGGAATTTGATAGATCTGTTTCTTTACTTTCTAAAATGGCTACAATGTTCCATCTTTTATATCAAATTATTGCTATTTTGTCCATGAATATTCAGTAGATATTGAAATTTGAAATAAACAGACCAAGGAAAGGGTTAACTCATTCCATCCTGGACTATATTTAGACCCAACCTCTTTGAATTAATCTACTGAAAAGGAGCATTAACTAGAGAAAAGGAGAAAGTAAAAATTCTGTAGTTTTGAAACCATTGTGATAAATAGAGAATTTGCTCCTATGGAGCAAATGCTCTATGTATCACAATGGTTTCTAAATGTGACTTTTACATGGCATAGAAATACATCACTTGGAGGGAAAGGGTTAACTTGATATTTGCACAAGTTCCAGATAGACTGCAGATGATTACAGTAGTACTTATGCACCCATTCATTTAGTGAACATAGGAGTCTTAAAAAGCAGGTGGTTTTGCTTAATGCAGGGCAAAAGTAATGCAGAAAACTCCTATAGGAGCTATCTGCATTACTTTTGACCTACATTAAGCTACCACCTGCCTTACAGACCCATAATTAGACCTCTTTTTGATGGCCAGGTTCGACCGGTTCTATTGTATATATATGATAGTATATCATATTTTCACAACCGTGGATAAAATCTTATCTAAGAAACGGAATGATGACATTATTTTCTTACTTCTATTTTGACCTAACCATCATTAACAAACAGCTTGGACAAGGCGAGATGCCGAGTAACTCGGCATCTAATCAGGATCCAAACTGTTTCTCAAACACTTAACCCTTTCCCTGTTCTATGTTTCAAATTTTAATACTGTTGAATATTCATGGACAACATAGTCATAATGAAATATGGAAGGTGGCACATTGTCGCCATTTTGGAAACTAAAGAAACAGATCTATCAAATTCGATTAGCAAACAGAGCAGACTCTGATCAGACAGCTCCTATAGGAGCCGTCTGATCTGAGTCTACTCTGTTTGTAGATGCGTAAACACGTTTATATGAGGGAAAGGGTTAAATGAATCGGAAATCAGTAAAATTTGCTCCACACAAGAGATTGATTAGACATCATTTTTTATCGCACAACAAGAGTTAACAAATCCTTTCACATTTAACCCTTTCCTCCATATAAACGTGTTTTCCCGCATTTGCAAACAGAGTAGACCCAGATCAGACAGCTCCTATAGGAGCTGTCTGATCAGGCTCTAATCTGTTTGCTAACGGCTGCAATTACAGTAGTACAATTACTGATGGCTACAATAGTCCGACTCCACTTTCCATATTTCATACATCACTATTTTGTCAATGAAAATTCATTTGGTATTGGAATTTAAAATAAACATAGAACAGGGAAACGGTTAATAGTAGCATTCAAAGAAATTATTTTGTAAAACTCTTTTTTTTTTAAAAAAACAAAACCCAAAACAACAACATAGATCTGTGTAATACAACAAAATAGATAGAACTTCACATGATACAAATAATACTTCTTCGCTGCTGGAATCAGCAAGCTGCTTTAAAATGGTAAACGGTAAAACCCCACTTAAGTGACTACTTATTGACTGAAAACTGAGGCCATTAAAAGTAGATGGCTGCATGACTTTTACCTGATTAACATACACGTATCATGTTAGAACTAGTGACATCATTAATATTTATAAGCTGAATTTCTATAATTGTACATGTACATCAACACACCAATTTGGGGCCATACCAGATCCTGCAAAAACGGATCTATATAATTCCATACGCAAACAGCAGATCCTGATCAGATGGCTGCTACATGAGCTATCTGACCTGGGTCTACTCTGTTTGCAAACATGTTAAAAAGGCGTATCTATGTGGTAAAGGGTTGAGACAAGACAAAAGTATTGCTGGGAGCTTTGTGCAATGAATTCATCCTTATTCATGCTAATACCTGTTTTAACCCATTACATGATAGGCTATTTTTAGATACAACCTCTTTGAATTAATCTACCCAAAAGGAGCATTAATTAGAGAAAAGTAATTTTTTTTAGAATTTTGTAGTTTGAAACCATTGTGATAAATCGAGCATTTGCTCCTATTTATCACTATGGTTTCACAAAGTGAATTTTATAGAGTCATCAAAAGTCGTCAATATGAGGGAATGGGTTAACCCTTTCCTCTCTCAGCCTTTGCAAAAAGAGAAGAGCCAGATCAGAAGGCTCCCTAAAGAAGTCGTCTGATCAAGGTCTGCTCTGTTTGCTTATGATTCAATATAGATATAATTCTATAGTTTCTACTTTGGCAAAAAATTCATGTGTTAATATGCCATTTTAAAAATCAATCTAATTAATATTCATGATGTCATCATTGCTTACATGTATATTCATGAAGTAAAGGGCAAAAGATCAATATAAGACCTGAGTGGTCTCTTAACAGAGGTTCTACTTTAATTACACAGTCAGTTTTACTTCTCCACTCTCTCCGCTGTGCTGATGTTTCTCATCTTTCTCATGTGTTGAATTACAGGAAAACCCCTCTAAATCAGACAAACTAATAAATATCAATACCAAACACAGGTGGCAGCTTGATGAAAGTCATACAAAAAGCTCCCTTGGGAGCTTACTGCAAGACTTTAAGCAGCCACCTGTCTTAAAATACAAATATTCTTCTGCGTCAAAATACCAGTTTAGAGGGGTCTTTCTGTATTTTAAGATGATTTTCTATTCTCACTGGCTGCTGCCTTTGCACTTGAACTCCAACCATCCTGACACGTATCTGTATGAACATCTCCATTCACTATTTTTGTTATTTTACTCGCATGTTCGACATTTTGGCCATCATTCGGACGTTTAACAGTTTCAGTTCCATTTGGACTTGTTCTGTTTTCCCCATTTACAGTTCCTGCCGTGTTTTTACATTGTGTACATGACTCACCAACAGGGATTTCACTGCCTGCCTTATCTTCTAACTCCTGTTTCACAGCTTCCACAAGCTCACTTTCATGTCTAACAATCCATTTATTTTTAGCCACAGCAATTATTTCCAACTCTTTGTCAAACAGGTACAACATTTCTCGTGTATATGGTACCTTGCTAGAAGCACTGGGTGGAGAATTCACAGAGCTAACTATTGACTTTTCTTCTTGTGCAGATTTCACATTGTCTGAATCTTTATTCACCAGCAACATGTCTGAACTCTGAGACACAGGAGGTGTCAGATTCAAAACATGTGGCGCTAGTTTATCACCAGAAGGAGGTCTTGGTCTTATCGGCACTTCCTTACTCTTTTCTGGCTTCGCTTTCAACGCTACTGTCGGTGTGTCCTTTACACTTGACAAATCTAGTGGAGAGCCCGAGCTGTGACTGTCAACTGATGCAGGGCTGTGTCCCAATGGTCTCGCTATGGGCCATGTAGGGGAAACAAAACCGAGCAGCTGTCCCACGTTAGAGGCAGTCTGTGCCTGCTGTGGCACAGCTGCCTGAAATCGCGGAACATTAACAGCCGTTGGTGGGGAAACTGACAAAGGCACGGGCGAACTCATCATACTGCCAAGGCCTCGATCAGGCAAGTTATAGTTATATGTTCCAATTGAAACTGGCGATATATTAAATGCTGGGTGTGGAATTTTAGGTGTCATCTTGGATAATTTCCTCCTTTCATGGTGCACATGTTGTGTGGATGCTGATGTATTTGGTGATCCTGCAGAAGAACCTCCACTACTGCTATGAGCTGAATTAGGACGTGGCACAATTATCTCCCCTGGATGAAGTTTATGACTGCTTGGAGAGTTACTTCCCTTGTTTCCAGAACTGCTAGGAGATACCGAGGGCGTATTACGCTTGGCCTTACTGCCCTCCGGAGAACTTATCTGTGCTGCTTCCTTATCCTTTTTATGATCAATGATTTCCATTTTTGACTTACTGTTACCCTCATCTTTATTTAGTGCTATTGCTTGGGCTGATATCAAGTTAGAAATGACACTGTGCAAGGAGGCTTTTGACTCTGACCTCGTACCTTCCTCTTTCTTCTCAAACACCTCATCACTATCACTGCCCTGGTGAAGTTTAACAACTCTTCCATCAATTCCTGACATGCTCTTCAGTCCATTTTCTGTGACTATTGTTGCAACACCCTCCTCCATTTGCACAACAACAGTTTCAGGAAGTTCGGGTGATGAGTTTGGCGAGTGTATTTGTAACATTGCCTGTGCTAGAGGTGATTTTGCACCTGATGAAGAGCCCACTGTCTGGCCCGGGCTTGATTTCGTTGGTGATGACACTGATACAGTTGGCTGTGCAAGCATTATTCTTTGTAGGGCTTCTGTATCCAACTGTATTTGACGATTATCAAGTGGGAAATTCTCCACGTTCTGAAAATATAGGGAACCAGTCTTTAATGCTGTATGTCTAACACAAGAGAACAAATTCTCAACACTGTCCTTTCTTTTGTCACAGTATTTGTGGCAAGTCTATATATGAAAACATCAACTATCTCTTACACAGATAGCTTGAAAAATTAGCACATTCTTCCTGACATCTTGCTCCCACTCTGGACAGATTTAATCAAAGAAACCCCAAGGGATCATTCTACCTGCTATGTTTGTTTGTTAACATTCACAAGGACAGGGGATAATGTTTCCAAGACTCTGGAACCTGTGGTCTTTGTATATATTTTCTCTCTTGCAACATTTTCAGTTGCTGTTTCACTGTCTGTATCTTCTACTTTTACAACTTTTGCACTTGTAGGGACAACTATCTGCCAAATGAAAAGGAAACAATATTCAGAAAACCCAAAAAGAAAAATTACCATCTTTGAACCCAGTCCAAAAAGAAAAATTACCTATCAAAAATAACATATGCCCAGTCCAAAAAGAAAAATTACGTATCAAAAAGACTTGTGATCCACAAAACATGAAAACAGGTGCATGCACATGTGCATTAGAAGTATGAGTGAAACACTTCACTCCATAGATATGATATTTAAAATCTTTGCAAACAGAGTAGACCCAGATGGCTCCTGTAAGCTGTTTGCTTATATGTATATTTGCTATATACAATCTACATAGATCTGATTCTACAGTTTCTGCAATAGTGAGAATTTCGTGTCTTCAAAAGCCATCATAAAAAATGTCTAATCAATATTCATGATGTCATTATTTGTTACATTAACCCTTTTACCGCCAAAGTCACAAAAATGCACAACGACAAATAGTGCAGTCCCAGATCAGACGCCGCCTTTTCAAAGCAGCGTTTGATCAGGGATTTCACTATTTGTCTCCGTCTCTATTTCCATATCTGTGCTTTATTCCTTTGAAATTTGCATTTATTTATCTCATTTCTTTATTTTACTATATGATTTAACAAAATTCGATTGCAGACGACAATTAGAAATTTGGTGCCGAAAGGGTTAATATTCATGGACTATAGGGTTAACCCTTTCCTCCATAAATACACTTCTACGCCTCTGTAATAACCACTTCTTGAAATAATTGTGATAAATAGAGCATTTGGTCCTATAGGAGAAAATGCTCTATTTATCACAATGGTTTCAAACTACAAAATTCTAAAATTTTACTTTTCTCTAGTAAATGCTCCTTTTGGGTAGATTCATTCAAAGAGGTTGGGTCTAAAAAAAGCCTAAGGAGGAATGGGTTAATTTCATGCAGACTAAGTAACTGTCATGTGTGAAACTTGTCTTCTGTTACACTTCTAAAGATTAGTCTTTTTTTCATATCCCTTTATAATAACAGCCAGAGTGACAAACATTTAAGATCCTGATGAGACACAAGGTTACTCTGTGTCTCATCTAGATTCAAAAACTTTGTGTCTCATCTGGATAAAAAAAACTTGGTGTCTCATCTGGATCCAAACTGTTTACACTTGTAAGTTGTAACAAAATTCACCACTATGGGTAAATCAGTGATAGTTTGTGCTGCTTGTTTTAACACTTGGCAGATCATTCAATTTAACGAATCTTGACATTCAGATAGCAGAAAAACCTACTAACATTTAGCGCTTAAACCCTTTCCCTGTTGAGTGTTGATTATGCATGTCAGAAGTAATAACAATGAATATTTATTAGCTGATTTTTTATAATTGGCAATGAACATAGGATTTTTTCACCATTGGTAGAAACTGCAGAACCAGATCTATTATAATTTCATAAGCAAACATAGCAGACCCTGATCAGACGGCTCTTACATGAAAGGGGCTAACCTTTTACCAGAATGCATGATGTCATGAATACATTAACCCATTCCCTCATAGGTTATTTTTAGATACAACCTATTTGAATAAATCTACCGATAAATCTCCTATAGGAGCAAATGCTCTATTTATCACAATGGTTTCACAAAGTGACTTTTACAGTCTTCAAAAGTCGTCAATGTAAGGGAATGGGTTAACACTCTTAGGCTTTACCTAATGAATACTCATGTATGAGATATATAAGGTATGAATTAACAAAAGGCTTGAAGCCTTCCAACAGTTTCAGACAATTAAAGACAACTCCTCTTTCACCAATTCAAAAACTTTCAGAGCAATTACCTCCCTTGATTCATTGTTCTTCAGTCAAAAACAAATGGTGGCAAAAGTAGCACTGAGAAAATTATAGTCTCTTACACATTCTTTATCTTACGCATATTACTGCTACTCAAATAGTACATTTTTTTTTTATCATTTCTTTTTATCACTCTTTACTGCATGAATATTCAATAAAAAAAATAATGACATCATGAATATTAATTAGATTAATTGCTATAATAGCATATGGACAAAGGAAGTTTTGCCAATGGCAGAAACTGAAGAATACATGTAGTATCTATATTATATCACAAGCAAACAGAGTAGACCTTAATCAGATGGCTCCTACAGGAGTTGTCTGATCTTTGTCTAATTTGTTTGCCAAGGCATAGACAAGCTTATTTATGGAGTAATGGGTTTAAAACAAAAACAGTGCCAAACTATGACCAAATATTCATGTGTGTTGTACTCTCCTACAGGAGTCTGATCTGGGTCTACTCTGTTTGCAAAGGCATATTTATGGAGGAAAAGGTTAACCCTTTCCCTCATATTGACGACTTTTGACGACTCAGTAAAAGTCACTATGTGAAACTATTGTGATAAATAGAGCATTTGCTCCTATAGGAGCAAATGCTCTATTTATTACAATAGTTTCAAATTACAAAATTTTAACAGTTTCATTTTCTCTAGTTTATGCTCCTTTTCGGTAGATTTATTCAAAGAGGTTGGGTCTAAAAATAGCCTATGAGGTAATGGGATAATTGCTACGTTTAACGCTTTAGCTCATGAATATTCATGTATTAATGATATCATGAATATTTACATATGGACACATATTTTTTTGCCCATGGCAGAAACTGAAGAATCATATCAGTGTAATATCAGAATCAAACAGAGTGCTCAGAGACCCTAATCAGATGGCTCCTATAGCAGTTGTCTGATCTGGGTCTACTCTGTTTGCAAGTATCAATACCTACTGTATATTCATGGACAAACTAGTTATAATGAAATATGGAAAGTGGAGTATTGTAGCCATTTTATAAAGTAAAGAAACAGCTCTATCAAATTCCATAAGCAAACAGAGCAGACCCCGATCAGATGGTTCCTATAGGAGCTGTCTGATCTGGTTCTACTCTGTTTGCAAATGTGTGAAAACATCTTTATATGAAGGAAAGGGTTAAAGGACTTGATATGTCAAAGTAATTCCAGTTTATCACATAAAGCCGACACTAGATTGATGACTTACAAAACTGTAATACATTACATGTACAGTAAAACCCCGCTAATGCGACCACCAAAAAGGGGCATAATTCTGGGTGGCAGAGGCAGGTGGTAGCTTAATGCAGGACGAAAGTCAACCACCTGCTTTAAACGACACCAGTGGCTGTTTATTAAGTGGTCGCATTAGCGGAGTTTTACTGTATATATTACATGTATTGAGTTTGAGTCTCAGTTCACTCATCAAGTGTTTGGTATGACTAGATATCAGATCATGTTGTTGATGTTATACTTTGCTTCAATATTAGCAAATGGAGCAGACCCTCATCTTAAGAACCGTCTGATCTGGGTCTTCTCTGTTTGAAAATGTATGAAAATGTGTTTATATGAAGGAAATATTCTATGAATATTCATGTAAAAAAAATCACATCATGAATATTCATTACGTTAATTTTTACAACTAGACATGGACACAGGACTTTTTGGCCATGGCAGAAACTGTTGAATCATATCTTTATTATATCATAAGCAAACAGAGCTCCTATAAGAGCCGTCTGATCCGAGTCTACTCTGTTTAGAAAGGTGTATTTAAGGAGTTACGGGTTAATGAAGAGAGTACCCTAAGTATTTGGACATCAAGCCTGCCCTCCCCATGGGTTTGTAAAACTGAACAAACCAATTTGGTACAATTTTGATAACACTAAATCAGACAGACATAGGGACAGGTTGTCAGTCCGAATATGGACAAACCTCTGCTCTTCAAAAATAGAATTATTTCATCATTTCTGTCTTTTGTGTCAAAGATATGCACCTTGTGTAACAACAATCACATCAGTTATGACCCTTGTGTAACAGCTATCACATCAGTTATGACCCTTGTGTAACAGCTATCACATCAGTTATGGTCCTTGTATAACAGCTATCACATCAGTTATGACCCTTGTGTAACAGCTATCACATCAGTTATGACCGTTGTGTAACAGCTATCACATCAGATATGACCATTGTGTAACAGCTATCACATCAGTTATGACCCTTGTGTAACAGCTATCACATCAGACATGACCCTTGTGTAACAGCTATCACATCAAATATGACCCTTGTGTAACAGAGCTATCATATTAGTTATGACTTGTGTAACAGTGTAACAGAGCTATCATATCAATTATCTGATAATTGTTGTTCTGACATTGCCCAATAACCCTGAATTAAACCCTATAAATGTGGAATTTCTGTGTAGGTCACATATCATCTCATAACAAACTTTGACTCTAAGAATTAGCTCAAGTAAGAAATCATTACTGATGATTACACATATCTTTATCTCATGCATCCTTCAATCAGTTTGAAAGCAAAATAATGGGAGGCAATTGTACAGAACTACATATAAGACATATATAATAGACACCTCCTGGCTGCAGGAGCTGAATGCTGGTAGAGAGAGACAGCAAGAGAACAGATAATGCACTGTACAGTTACCTCCTGATAAACAAACTAGAAAATTGTGTCTGTAAGACACAGTGATGCCCCCGTGTGGGTGCTTGCCTAGCTGTACGCAAAATTCCTAAGTCATTTGACCTTGACTTGGGCTTGCGGGCAGCATGGGCTGGGTGTGCAATGAAAGTACGGATGGTGTTTAATGTGTATATGCAATTCCATGGCAATAGCTAGTGGTTAGGGAGATATAAGACAATGAAAAAACTGTGACAAAACACTGCACGTAAATGTGACAACCAACTGCACATAAAATTTCAAGTCATTTGACCTCGACCTTGGGCTTGCTGGCAGCATGGGTGGGGTGCCAAATGATAGCACAGATGGTAATTGATGTGTATGTGAAGTTTCATGTGTATAAGTGTAGAAATTACTGACTTATAACACTTGAAAAACTGTGACATCCAACTGCGCCTAAAAGCGTGACACACGGACAGACGAACAGACGGACGGACATATGCAAAACATAATGACCCCTGACTATCATCAACGGGGGCATAAAAATGAGGAGCTGAGGGCTGGTAGAGAGTGACAGTAATGGTACAGATAAGATATGGTATAGTTACTTCCTGATAAAGACATGGTATAGTTTCTTCTTGATAAAGGAAAGATGAGGATTATGGGTTGGTGTCCTGATAAAGACATGGTATAGTTTCTTCTTGATAAAGGAAAGATGAGGATTATGGGCTGGTGGTAGGAGCTATAACTTTCTGCATTACTTTTGCCCTGCATTAAGCAACCACCTGTTTTTGAAGACTCTTATGTTCAACAACTGAATGGCTGCCTAACCCATTCCCACATATTGACGACTTTTGACGACTGTAAAAGTCACTTTGTGAAACCATTGTGATAAATAGAGCATTTGCTCCTATAACTATAGGAGCAAATGCTCTATTTATCACAATGGTTTCAAGCTAAAACAAATCTAAAATTTTCCTTTTCTCTAGTTAATGCTCCTTTTCGGTAGATTTATTCAAAGAGGTCGTATCTAAAAATAGCCTATGAGGTAATGGGTTAAGACAGGTTCTACTGTAGTTATACCCTGATAAAGGAAATATGAGGAGCTAAAGGCTGCTGGGGAGAGACAGTAATGTACAGACAAGACATGGCACAGTTACCCCCTGATCATGGAGGAATGAGGAACTTGAGGCTGGTAGAGAGTGACAGCAATGATTCAGTTAAGACACTGTACAGCTACCCCTCTGATCATGGAAGAGGATGAGGAGCTGAAGGCTTGCAGGAAGAGAAATTAAGAGTTCAAACAGAGTACAACATAGTTATCTCATGATCACCAGAGGAAGAGAAGATTAATGCTGGCAAGGTAATAGTAAGGCTTCAGATAAGATAGTATAATAGGAACCTCCTCCTGATCGCTAGAAGACAATGTGCTGAAGGCTGGATAGGTTAAGAATAAGATACAGTATAGTTCCTCCTGATTGCTAGAAGGGTGAGATGTCAACCCTTTCCTTTTTCTATGTTTATTCCAAATTTCAATATCTACTGAATATTCATGGACAAAATAGTTATAATGAAATACGGAAAGGGGAAAATTGTAACCATTTTAGAAAGTAAAGAAACAGATCTTTCAAATTCCATAAGCAAAGAGAGCAGACCCTAATCACATGGCTCCTATAAGAGCCATCTGATCTGGGTCTACTCTGTTTGCAAATGCATGAAAACATGCTTACATGAAGGAAAGGGTTAAAGGATGGCACAGAGTAACTTTACAGGTAAGACACAATAGTTACCTCCTCCTGATCGCTGGATGATGAGGTGTTAAAACCTGGCAGGGAGAGACAGTTGTCGATACTGGAGGAACTGTCAAGACTCCGCCGCTGTAGGATTGCTTTGTCACGGATAATTCTGTTGATCGAGCTAATACTTGGAATGTTTTTCTCGTTACAGATCCCCTCTTCTAACAATCTAGATCAAAAAATAAAGAAGACATTGTTTGTTAGCTTTAAATACAAGCTTTCTTATTTATTAATATTATTGTCAGGTGTGTGATAAGCAATTTCCTGCATGGAATAAAAACACCACAATCATTCACATGTCACATTCTATGCAAACTGAAGGTATGAATAACAACACTGCCCCCAACAACACTGCCTTTAAACTCCCATTTTCATAAAGTGTCTGAAAAAGCAGAAAACACTGTAATGGCAGTTTGCTCCATAAAAACAATGCCAATTTCAAGATGGCCACCAGTCAGCCATCTTAAATCCAACTTGGAAAACAAAAATAGCAACACACTGTGCCTCAACATGTCATTTACTTTTGTGATTAACCCTTTCCCTGTTCTCTGTTTATTTCAAATTTCAATACCCACTGAATATTCTTGGACAAAATAGTTATAATGAAAATTGGAAGGAGGAACACTGTAGCCATTTTAGAAACTGAAGAAACAGATCTATCAAATTACATTAGCAAACAGAGCAGACCCTGATCAGACGGCTCCTACAGGAGCCGTCTGATCTGGATCTTCTCTGTTTGCAGACACGTGAAAACACGTTTATATGAGGGAAAGGGTTAAAAAGAACCCATCCTCCTCAACATCCACTACTAACTGATTCTTCAGTTTCTGCCTGAGCCAAAATGCCCTGTGTCCATATGCCATTATAAAAAGCAAACTAATTAAAATTCAAGTCGTCATTATTTCTTACATGAATATGTAACAGGGAAAGATTTAAAAATCCATCCGATTTATTTTATAATAAATGCATAACACAATTCCTTTATTTAATTTTACCAATGATTTGAATGCATCCCGTCTTGCACGACAGAGAGAAATTGTCATTTTAGACATAAAAGGCATTCTTTTTAATGATGGCAGTCACTAGAGCACTAGATTTATATTTTCTATATCATAAGCAGGAACAGCCGACATGGATCAGATGGTTCCTATATCATAAGCAGGAACAGCCGACATGGATCAGATGGTTCCTATATCATAAGCAGGAACAGCAGACATGGATCAGATGGTTCATACTGCAAAAATTTCACTGGTTTCAGTTCAGTACCCTTCTCTTGCTGATTTTTAAAATACATTTCTCCTTCTTTACCCATGCCCTGTGGTATAATTACACATATCTTCACTTTGTACAAGTATTTCGCTGTGCAATCACTGCTGTAGAGTGCACTGGTTGCACAAACAACTTGTAAATAGTGCAGACCCTGATGAGACAGCTCCTGCAGGAGCTGTCTCATCTGGGTCTTCACTATTTACAGGTAGGTATATTGACGCGAATAGCAAGCGAAGGGTTAATATGCTAGTCTGCTTGTATACAAAGTCATTTTGATACCACACCCTGTGTAAAGTATTGTAAAATACAAATACTGGTACCATCAGTTTGCCATCTTGAACTTGATCAGAAAAAATTGTTATCCCTTTATTCCATAAATACGCCTTTCTTCTCCTTTGCAAACAGTGTAGATCCTGAAGGAGTTGTCTGATCAGGGTCTGCTCCGTTTGCTTATAATATAAATATATAATAAATATATGATTCTAGTTTCTGAAATGGTCAAGATTCCCGTGCCCCATGTGATTTTATAACAATTAATCTAATTAATATTCATGGTGTCATTACTTCTTATATAAAAATTCATGGAGTAAAGAGTTATGCAGTGCGTCTCAACATTTCAATGGTTTTTGTCAATTTTCAAAAAAATGCAGGAATAGTGTAGAACTGATTTGCTCAATAAGGTACAGTAATTGCAAAATCCAAGATAGCCACAAGTCTGCTTTCTTGAATCTGTATATTAGTTTGCTCTACAAGATCTGAAATGGCCACCAGTCAGTCGACTTGAATCCAAACAGCAAACAATTAAAGTCATGCAGAACTGTTCACCAACCCTTTCCCCATTCTGTATTTATACTCCAATTTTAGATATCTACTGAATATTCATAGACAAAACAGTTACAATGAAATATGGAAGGTGTAACAGTGTAGCCATTTTAGAAACTAAAGAAACGGATCTATCAAATTCCATTACCAACCAGAGCAGACCCTGATCAGACAGCTCCTATAGGAGCCGTCTGATCTGTGTCTACTCTGTGTGCAAATGCATGAAAAGGCATTTATATGAAGGAAAGGGTTAAGGAATAATACAGATTTGATTCTACAGTTTCTGCCAACGTCCAAACTTGCTATGTTCACATGCCAATGTAAAATTGATTCACATTTTTTTACTCTTCATAATGTCATTAATACTAACAGGAATGTTCATGAAGTAAAGGGTTAACTTAATTGCATTCATTTAACACGTCGCTTGCTATTCACGTCAATATTCCTACCTGTAAATAGTGCAAACCCTGATGAGACAGCTCCTACAGGAGCTGTCTCATCTGGGTCTGCACTATTTACAAATTGACTGTGCAACCAGTGCACTCCACAGCAATGATTTCACAGCGCAATACTTGTACACAGTGAAGATATATGTAATTATACAACACGGCATGGATAAAGAAGGAGAAATGTATTTTAAAATTCAGCAAGCGAAGGGTTAATTATCAGTGAGAGGCGTAATTAGGAAATATTCAACTAACGTTATGTTTCTCGGTCAAACCCAGTCTAGTTTGGCAGCTCTGAAGATGAACCCTTTCCCTGTTCAATATTCATGAATATTTATTAGATGAATTCTTATAATGTAAATTTTTAAGGGATTTTTTGCTTTGGTATTAACTATAGAATTAGATCTATATTATACTTAAGGCTTAAGTTAAGCAAACAGAGCAGACCCTGATCAGACGGCTCCTGATTACTGTTTGTGCAATGGTCAAAACTTCCTTTGGTCAAAATACCATTAAAAAAATTCATTTAATAAATATTAATGATGTCATCATTTCTTACATGAATATTCATTAGGTAAAGGTTCCTCCATAAATACGCCTTTCTATGCCTTTTCAAACAGAGTAGACCGAGATCAGATGGCTCCTATAGGAGTTGTCTGAACACGGTCTCCTGTTTGCTTTGGAAATATGTAGATCGGATTCTAGTTTCTGTGATTGCCAAAATTTCCTGTGCTCACCTGGCATTGTGAAATAAAATAATCTTATCAATTGGCATGACATCATTATTTCTTACATGAATATTCATGGAGTATTCAAGATTGATATAAAGAGACAATTGATTGTATATCACTGTCATCTAGATCTTGCTCCATGAACATGTCATCCTCTACCGAAACAAGGAATCATATAATTCCTATAAAAACATTTTTCTCACACTCACCCGTTTCGTCATTCTTTTAATTCCGACAGTCAAAGTTCTGAACATATTTAGTATCTTATAAAATAAGACTCCAAATGGATCTGATATATCATCATCCTGGTGTATGATATACTTGAAATCATCCGACCAGATCTCTTATATTAATAATTTACAAACAGTTATCTTTAATTTGCAATTAAAACTGTCTGCAATAATTATCATCTCTTTCTTAATCTAAACTCATATTCCTTACTTTTTTCAAATGAAAAAAGTAAGACAGTAACAGTTAAAGAAGTTCATCGTAACATGCTGCCAATCTACTCCTGATTTAGTTTAGATCTAAACTGTTTGTAAAGTACAGCACAAACTAACATACAGCTCAATAAGAACTCGTAATAATGCAACAATTTTGAAAATCTTTACAGAGGTAATGGAACGGAAAGTTTCACCTGAGCGCACATTACACTAGCTTGTCGTAAACTACTCAACTGATGAATCGCCTGAGGCTACAGTCGGTAGCGCTGATCAAGATTGCTATCTTATTCAACTCAGATAGACAACAATTTTTTTCTAATTTTAAACTGACAACTTCGTCCTTTTATTAATATACGGTAAAATTTATGCATTTTCACACATTTGCTTAAAGAGCAGACCCAGATCAGACAGCTCCTATAGAAGCAACCTAATCAGGGTCTGCTCTGTTTGCTTATGCATTGTATAGATCTGTTTTGCAGCCTCTCCCTTGTCCATGTTCAATTTCAATGATGTCAATGAATATTCATGAGATGATAAAATGTTTAACCCTTTCCCTGCTCTGTATTTAGGCCAAATTTCAGTACCTACTTAATATTCATTAACAAAATAGTTGTAAAGAAATATGGAAGGTGGAACATTGTAGACTTTTTAGAAAGTAAAGAAACAGATCTATCGAATTCTATTAGCAAACAGAGTAGACCCTGATCAGATGGCTCCTCTAGGAGCCATCTGATCTGGGTCTACTCTGTTTGCAAATGCGTGAAAACACGTTTATATGATAAAATGTTTAATAAATACTGAACAGGGAAAGAGGTTAACTCTTTATACACTAAGTAATTGTCATCTCTGAATACTGTTATCTGCTGCTCTACTGCAATTCAGGTTTTTCCTTTATTTCTAAAAAAATGCAACATGAATATCAAACAGTCTGGATCCTGATGAGATTCCTGGTGATCTGGAGCCAAACTGTCTGTAAATATCATTACAAACTGGTCCATATCATGGAAACTTTGCTGTCTGCTACAATTTTCTTCCTTCATTTTTGTTTCAAAAAACGGTCACAGTAACAAACACTGCATTTTGATGAGATGCAGAGTGACAAACATTAGTATGATTACAAATTACCTCACATATCCTACAGAAACAACACGGCTCCCTATTTATCTTAACCCTTTCCCTGTTCTGTATTTATTCCAAATTTCAATACCTACAGTACTGAATACCGGTATTCATGGACGAAATAGTTAAAATGAAATATGGAAGTTGGAACATTGTTGACATTTTATAAAACAAAGAAATAGATCTTTCAAATTCCTTGTAGGAGCCGTCTGATCTGGGTCTACTCTGTTTGTAAATGCTTGAAAACATGTTTATATGCAGGAAAGGGTTAGCACTTTTCCTGTTGAATATTCATGTAAGAAACAATGAAATCCTAAATATTTATTAGCCAAATTTATATAATTTATAATTTTCAAATTATTTGGCAGTGACAAAAACTGCAAAATCAGATCTATATCATGCCTTAAGCAAACATCGCAGATCTCATGACTCTTACAGGAGCTGTCTGATCTGGGTCTTCTCTGTTTGCATACATGTTAAAAGGCATACTTATGGAGTAAAGGGTTAACCCTTTACTCCATAAATACGCTTTTCTAAACCTTTGTAAACAAAGTAGACCCAGATCAGGTGGCTACTGTAGCAGCTATCTGATCAGGGTCTGCTCCGTTTCCTAATGGAATTTGAGATCTGGCTCCGAGCTTATAAAGCTTTATGCTTGAGTCTGAGATCATTCTCAAGCATCTGATTGGCCAGATTCTGAGCTTGCTCAGAATCTGACCAATCAGATACTTGAGAATGATCTCAGACTCAGAAGCTTTATAACCTTGGACCCTGTTTCTTTAATTTCTTAAATGGCTACAATGTTCCACCTTACATATTTCATTATAACTATTCTGTACATGAATATTCAGTAGGTATTGAAATTTGGAATAAAAACAGAACAGGGACAGGTTTAAAAAATATCTAGTCAAGCAGGGTTACAAATCGGTCAGGGAGATAATGGGGTTACACATGACCACTAGTGACCAGAGACTACTGACCAGTAAATCGCCAAAAGGCTAAACTTCAATAACCTTACTGTGTTAATATATAATTTTTAAAAGGCCTTCAAGTAATGATTCATTACCATAAACATACCGGTAACTATTACCACCATCATCATCATCATCATCATCATCATCATCATCATCATCATCATCTCATCATTCCTGGACCAATTCAATGTCCCATTGCTGTACACTGAACTCACTCGTTCACTTATCCTTCATGTTGTTTAACCCTTTCCCTGTTCTATGTTTATTCCAAATTTGAATACCTACTGAATATTCATTAACAAAATAGTTATAATGAAATATGGAAGGTGGAACATTGTAGACATTTTAGAAAGCAAAGACATAGATCTTTCAAATTCTATTAGCAAACAGAGCAGACCCTGATCAGACAGCTCCTCTAGGAGCCGTCTGATCTGGGTCTACTCTGTTTGCAAATGCGTGAAAACACGTTTATATGAGGGAAAGGGTTAACCCTTAACATCATGAATATTCATGTTATATATCACAACGTCATGCATATTTATAAACAGCATTTTATATAATGGAATATCAACCCAGGATGTTTCTACCATGGCAAGAACTATCCAATCAAATCTATAAGACCAGGAGCAAACAAAGCAGCCATTAACCTTTTCCTCCATAAATACGCCTTTCTACGCCTCTGTAATAACCACCTCTTGAAACCATTGTGATAAATAGAGCATTTGCTCCTATAGGAGCAAATGCTCTATTTATCGCAATGGTTTCAAACTACAAAATTCTAACATTTTCCTTTTCTCTAATAAATGCTCCTTTTGGGTAGATTCATTAAAGGAGGTTGGGTCTAAAATTAGCCTATAGAGGAAAGGGTTAAAGTCTGATCCAGAACTGCTCTTTTGCAAAAGTGTCACAAGGCATATTACTCCATAAATATGCCTTTCTACGCCTTTGCAAACAGAGCAGACCCAGATCAGATGGCTCCTGTAGGAGCCGTCTGATCAGAACTGCTCTGTTTGCTAATGATATAATATAGATATGATTCTACAGTTTCTGCCATGGCCAAAACTTCCTGTATCCATGTGCTACAATAATAAATTAATCTAATTAATGTTAAGCCATTCCCTCATATTGGCGACTTTTGACGACTCTGTAAAAGTCACTTTAAGAAACCATTGTGATAAATAGAGCATTTGCTCCTATAGGAGCAAATGCTTTATTTATCACAGTCGTTTCAAACTACAAAATTCTAAACTTTTCCTTTTCTCTAGTTAATGCTCCTTTTCGGTAGATTTATTCAAAGAGGTTGTATCTAAAAATAGCCTATGAGGTAATGGGTTAACAATGTCATTATTTCTTATATGAATATTCATGGAGTAAAGGGTTCAGTGCAGGAGCAAAATATATAAACCTTTGCAAACTGTGTAGATTGAGATAATACTATATGTTTTATAGTGAAGAAAATTTCAAAGTCTGAGTCTCATAACTCTGGTAAAAATGGTCAGAGCAAACATTCCCTTCTTTACAACATCTTCACATCAAGGTTGTTCATCTATGAAAGTTTGAAGGAAGTCTTCCCATTGGTGTATGAGGAGTTGGACAAACAAGATTTTTTCACTTTACATATATGTTACATACTGGCACAGGGAAGAAATTTTCAAAGTCCCATAACTCCAATAAGAATGATAGAAGCAAAAATTCCCCGCTTTATGTACATCTATAGTTCGAGGTTGTTCATCTGTGAAAGCTTGGAGTAAATTCTCCGATTTGTGTATAAGGAGTTGGACACACAAGAATTGCAGGACATACAGTATAACCTCTATACAACGGCCACTAAATTGTGTTAATTAGTTGGTATTTAGGGCAGGTGGTTGCTTAAAGCAAGGTAAAAGTAAAACAGAACGCTCCTATAGGAGCGTTCTGTTTTACTTTCACCTTGCTTTAAGTAGCCACCTGCCTTTAACACAAAATATATGATGTAATTTAGTGGTCACTATAGAGAGGTTTTACTGTACATACAAGCCTACCAGCATATGGCTCCTACAGGTACTGTCCGACCAGCTTCTGCTCTGTTTGCTTATGGAATACTAAAGATCTGATTCTACAGTTTCTGCTTTAGCACGTATTTCTTGTGTCAATATGCCATTATAAAAATTAATCAAATTAACCCTTTAATCCATAAATTTTCATGTAAGAAACAATAATTAGATTAATAGTTCATGGACACAATAACTTTTGGCCAAGCCAGAAACTGTAGAATCATATCTATATCATACCATAAGCGAACAGAGCAGACCTTGATCAGACAGCTCCTATAGGAGCCATCTGATCTAGGTCTTCTCCGTTCACAAAGGTGGAGAAAATGTGTATTTATGAAGGAATGGGTTAATATTCATGTCATAATTTCTTACATGAATATTCATGGATTATCTGGAATTCTGCCTCATATATATAATACTCACTTCTGTCGTATTTCCCAAGCAAACATCTGTGGATTCTGAGATTTATATTGTCGCACCCTCGACACTACGTCACTTGTGGTGACCTTGGGTTTGCTGCCTCCAATCTGACCTGGGTTAATACTGCCAGTTTTTCTGTATCTAAAATTAGAATAAATGCTTGTTATGAAAATACAGATTATCACATGATTTAAATTGGAAGCAGGCCGAGTTCTGAGTGGTTCTCTGCATGCTATTAGCTATTGCTTAATCCTTTATCTCATGAATATTCATTAACCCTTTACTCCATAAATGTGCCTTTCTACGCCCTTGCAAACAGAGTAGACCCAGATCCTGTAGGAGCCGTCTGATGAGGGTCTCCTCTGTTTGCTTAAGATATAATAATGAAGATATAATGCAACAGTTTCTGCCATGGCCAAAACATCCTGTATCTATGTGCTATTATAAAAATTATTCTAAGTAATATTCATGATGTCATTATTTCTTTCATGAATATTCATGTTGTAAAGGGTTAAGAAAATTAATATGGATTGTATGAATACTAACTAGCTGAAGCTTTAACCCTTTCCCTCATATAAACGTGTTTTCACGCATTTGCAAACAGAGTAGACCCAGATCAGACGGCTCCTAAAGAAGCTGTCTGATCAGGGTCTGCTCTGTTTGCTAATAGAATTTGGTAGATTTGCTTCTTTGCTTTCTAAATTGTCTACAATATTCCACCTTCCATATTTCATTATAACTGTTTTGTCCATGAATATTCAGTAGGTAATGGAATTTGGAATAAATATAGAACAGGGAAAGAGTTAAAACGATATTATGAACAAGACATCTGGACCAGGGCACAAACTGCATAATTAGGTAAATAATAATTTCATATGCATACAGTGCAGACCCTAATTGGACAGCTACCAAAGGAGCCATTTGATCTGGTTCTGCATCAAAAGTCTCCTCTATCAGGTAAAATGCTTGTCTATAAACGCTATTAACTATTAACCCTTTCCCTCATATAAATGCTTTTTCATAAGAGCCATCTAATCAGGGTCTGCTCTGTTGATTTAAGGAAATTTATAGATCTGATCATGCAGTTTCCACAACAGTGAAAAAATCCATTTTCCATTTTATTGATATTGTCCATGAATATTCATGAGGTTAAGAAGTCTTGAATAAATATTAAACAGGGAAACGATTATTATGGGTGACATCAAAAGAAGTGTCTTCTGTGGCTGGCGATCAATGCAGACCTACTGTCGCAGAAGAGACACATCATCTGATCAGGGTATCATAAATCCTTGTTGCTTATCAGCAAAATTTAGTTAGACTTTTAAATGTCTTGTTAACCCTTAACTCCTATAGCAGCTGTCTGATCAGGGTTTGCTCTGTTTCCTTATGACATAATATAGATATGATTCTATAGTTTCTGTCATGGCCAAAAATTCCTGTGTCTGAGTGCTGTTGGAGCAAATTAATCTAATTAATATTCATGATGTCATTATATCTTACATGAATATTCATGGAGGAAACGGTTAAGAGACATTGTTTCTCGTCAACACTTTGGAAAGCCTAAACCTGATATATATTCAGCTGATATCTATTCGCAAAAAGCTTTAAAACACCATTCAAACAAGCCTGCAGGTTGCTATGGAAATGGTTACACAACATTAATTTCTGCAGAATATGATACTAGGCATGACCGTGGTACATTATTTCCCTATATCCTTGTTTACCAGTCATGCTCCTGCAGAATGCATGACAGACTTTAACAACTTATCCTGTTGTGAATAATTGTCATCTGCAAACACTCTCGTTAACCCTAACCCTTTTCACACATTTTCAAACAGTGTAGACCCAGATCAGATTGCTCCTGATCAGGGTCTGCACTGTTTGCTTTTGACATAATATAAATTTGATTCTACAGTTTTTGTCAAAGCAAAAAAAAAATCCTTGAAAAGTTTACATTATAAAAATCCAGCTAATCAGTATTCATAATGTTAAGGGTTAAGCCTTTTCTTGTTCAATATTCATGTAAGAAACAATGACATCATGAATATTAATTAGCTGAATTTTATAACAACATACATGTATGTACATTGGAGTTTTTGGTATTGGTAGAAACAGTAGTCAGATCTGTTACAATGTCATATTAGCAAACAGAGCAGACCCTGATCAGAAGGTTCCTATAGGAGTTGACTGATCTTGATCTACTCTGTTTGCTAATGCATTAACCAATTCCCTCATATTGACGCCTTCTGTCGCCTCTGTAAAAGTCACTTTCTGAAGATGTTCTAGTTAATGTTCCTTTTCGGTAGATTTATTCAAAGAGGTAGGATCTAAAAATAGCCTATGAGGTAATGGGTTAAGATTGCAGTTAGCCATAGTGTTAACTCGTTATCTGCTCATGTATGAATAATGACATCATGCATATCAGTTGGATTATTTATGAACACAGGGAATTTGGGCTGAGACAAGTACTGTAGAATCAGATCTATATTATACTTTATGCAAACAGAGCAGACCCTGATCAGACAGCTCCTACAGAAGCCATCTGATCTGGGTCTCCTCTGTTTGCAAATGAGTGAAAAGGTGTTTATATGAAGGAATTGCTGAACTCTTTGCACACAAGGTGCACACTGTTCCGATACAGGTGAGAAGCTGAGCTGTTTAACCCTTTCCTCCATAAATACGCCCTAAGAATCAGATCTATATGATTTCATGAGCAAACAGATCAGACCTTATAGGAGCCATCTGAGCTGGGCTACTCTGTTTGCAAAGGCACAGAAAGGCGTATTTATGAAGTAAAGGGTAAACAGTGGACCAGGCTATGTACATTTCTAATTTGATTACATTGTTATACTGAATGGACTGTTACACAATTATGGAAAACTCCACTTCAAAAACTCTTCTTTCAAATGTGCTTACAGTGCCCAATGCAATATTATAACAAAATTGATTTCTAAAACTGCATTTACACATGCAACGTCTCATGTAACAGACTTTTACAATGAGCTGCTTGTTACTATCCTTAGTATTGAGACACCTTATCTCCCTTCTACAACTGTTTGTAAAGCTGGTTAACCCTTTCCTCTATTTTTAGACCCAACCTCTTTGAATGATTCTACCAAAAATGAGCATTTACTAGAGAAAAGGAAAATGTTAGAATTGTGTAGTTTGAAACCTTTGTAATAAATAGAGCATTTGCTCGGAGCAAATGCTCTATTTATCACAATGGTTTCAAGAAGTGGTTATTACAGAGGTGTACAAAGGCGTATTTATAGAGGAAAGGGTTAACCCTTTACTCTGTGAATATTCATGTAAGAAATAATGATATTGTGAATATTAATTAGATTAATTGTTATAATAGCATATGGGCATAGATTTTTTGGCAATAGCAGAAACTGTTAAATCATATTTATAATATATCAAAGTAAATAGAGCATAACCTGATCAGTCGGCTCCTACAGGAGATGACTGATCTGGGTCTACTGTTGGCAAAGGCGTAAAAAAGCGTATTTATGGAGTAAAGAGTTAATTGAATTTGGTATCATCTTAATAATTTTTAATTAGACTGAAATAGTAGCAAAAAGTGTATAACCTGATCAAGATCCATATGATCTTGGTCTGTATTAATAGCCTAATTATGAATACATGTACTTGGAATAATTAGGGTACATCAGATCCAGAGAATCAACAAAGCCAGAAATTAGGCCTAAAACCATTTCATATTTTCCCATTAGACTTTAGCTACAAAGCAAATCAGAAATGATATATAAAATAACAGAGCAGAGGACATTTCTCACAGCGGGATATGGATTGACAAGTCACAAACCATGAACATCAGCATGTGAGGGATATTGCATGATCTATACAACATGTCTGTGCAACACTGGTCATGTCACCAATTTTACCTTAGTGATGGCCAAATCACCCTATGAAATCCTTACAACTCTACACTTAATGCAATAAAATTCCAACTCTACACTTAATGCAATAAAATTCCAACTCTACACTTAATGCAATAAAATTCCAACTCTACACTTAATGCAATAAAATTCCAACTCTATACTTAATGCAATAAAATTCCAACTCTACACTTAATGCAATAAAATTCCCTGAAAACAACATAACTAACTTTCTTTAATTGCTGCTGACAAAGTCAGATAAGGAAACCAACAAATGCAAAAAATATTGATGGTAAACTAAACCCCTTTTCCTCAAACACATTTTCACACATTTGCATACAGAGTAGACCCGGGTCAGATGGCTCCTATAGGAGACATCTGATCAGGGTCTGGATTATTTCTTACATGAATATTCAAGGAGTAAACGGTAAAATGAATGAGAATTTAGTAAAAAAAAAATAATAGTTTGAGCAAGCTTCATCATCATGTGTCGGTTAACACTTTTTCACACCTTTGCAAACACCTGTAGGAGCTATCTGATCAGGGTCTGCTCTGTTATAATACATGTAGATCTGACCCTGCAGTTTCTAACAATACCAAAAGGTATTTTTTAAAATTGTCTTATCAAGGTCTACTCTGTTTGTAAAGGGCTGAAAAAAAGTTTATAAGAGGGAAATGTTAGTTTTGTATGTACATGTTCCTTCCATTTTTTCTTAACCCTACGCTTGCTGAATTTTAAAATACATTTCTCCTTCTTTACCCATGCCCTGTTGTATATTTACATATATCTTCACTGTGTACACGTATTTCGCTGAGCAATCACTGCTGTGGAAGGCATTGGTTGTACAATCAACTTGTAACTAGTGCAGACCCTGATGAGACAGCTCCTGAAAGGAGCTGTCTCATCTGGGTCTTCACTATTTACAGGTAGGTATATTGACGCGAATAGCAAGCGAAGGGTTAAAACTTTAATCAGAGTATCAAAATCCTTATCTCATCTGGATCCAAACTACATACATACAGTAAACCCCCACTAAACTGTAAATTTAGTAATGAATAACTTTGATCTTTGATGGCTAGTGACATATTAATGTAGGATGAAAGTCATACAGAAAGCTCCTTTGGGAGTTTTCTGCATAACTTTCATCCTGCATTAAGCTCCCACCTGTCTTTCAGACTGGCATTAATACTAATTTGAACATCTAGTTTAGAAGGAGTTAACTGTTATAAATATTTGCCAAAATTAGGACGAGAGCTAAGCATGATTTTCTTACAAGTTAATAGAACATAATTTAACAAGGTAATTTCATTTTACCAGTGAAACTACCACAACTCATTCTTTTTATCATAATGCACTTTTGTGACTGTCTGAGCAGACCTGTTTAACCCTTTGGCTGCCAGAATCAAGTTAGGTGGTATTTGAAAACAGTGTGAACCCAGATCAGGGGACTTATGGGGCTCTCTGATCAGGATCTGCAGTTAGCAATCCCTAATTCATTTTGGCAAAATTTACTCAATACTATTGAAAGGACTTTTAAGGATTTTTAAGCATTCCACTTTCAAAATAGAGCATTCAAATGGCTCAGGAGGTTTGATCATACAACTAGTTCTGTCTCAGACTGTCTGCCAATTAAATCCTTCATGCTCGCTCGGCTTGAACGGAATGAAACAACCATATCAGCGCCATTAATCATACTTCATAGCAGTTAGCCAAGCGTCAAATGCCAAAACTTCTCTGCGGCACAGAATAACACAGACTTGAACCACGTCCAACTTGCTCACCTACCGTGGCAAAAGACGGTTTCTAAACCGTGCTAACATCAGCTAGATCAAAACCAAGTTAATGCAATAATGACGTTACCAGTCCCTCAGAGATCATTATCCACAACAACCTGAGAAGCATGTAGGTTTTTCTTTCCGTGCTTGCACATACAAGATTTACATTATATACGCTTACATCTCACATTTCCAACTCCTCACGCACCCCCAGTTTGAGTTTCCTCCTTTTTTTATAGTCAACTCAACTGCACCACAACCTTTCCACTTCAGTGTGTCACATGCATAATACCAACAATAAACACAAGTAAAATCCTGACAAACCCCGGTTGCCAACTTTGTTAAGACTAATGATAATCCACCGAGAAACTGTCATGCATCAGTTCACAGCAATCACCAGCCAACCTATACAAGACTAACAAACAAACTAAAATCCTTCAGAATAATTTCAAATTACAAAACCAACAATTGTGCATGCAATCTTTTCATACAAGAAAGTTCATTGTTGGTCCATGTTAACCCTTTAATTATGGAAAACGAGTGCACTGTCATTTGCAAACAGTGTAGACCCAGATCAGAGGACTCCTAGAGGAGCCCTCTGATCAGGGTCTGCACTGTTTGGTCACTCTAAATACTCTCGTTAAATATAACCTTTTATACTGTATGGACTCAGCCAATAAGCACTGATGGATTATTCCACTCTGGTAATTCAGTGCAGAAAGGGTCAACTCTCATCATGTTGTATAAAATTACGTCTGCTCAAACTCACGTCTGCTGTCAGTTTTACAAACCTCCATTTGTTCAAGCCCTGGACAAGCTACTTACCCAGTGTCAAACAGCTAAGGCCTTTATAAGACACCAAGGTATTCTGCATCACATTAAGTTCCAAACTGTTTGAAAATGACATTCAGAGTGTGTTTGCCATCATAAGGGTTAAAAGTTCTTTCACCAAATTTCAAACCAAGTTTAAAGCTTTAGCATGGGAGAATCGAGGACAGTCTTCTGCAAAGTGTTTGAATCCAGATCAAATGTAACAAAACTCCACCTCATATCAAGATCAAAACTAATTGGCACTCTGTTACCCCTTTTTTAGATAAACTGGAGACAAAAAATCTTCTCTAAGAATTGAAGAAGGGATGACATTTTGTGAATACCAATATGCCAAGCTAGTTAAGAATTAAGAAACCTTTATCCCATGAAAATCTGTAAGAGGCTATTGAACAAACAGAGCTATTAGCAAGAGCTTCATGCTTCACTTGGCTGAAGTCTCAATCGTCAAACGAGAACTGAAATGTATTCAAACGAATTCAATGCACACCCCACAGACTGGAGAATAGAAAAGGAGAAAACTGACTCAAACACAATTTTATACAAAACATTGGGTAACATAAAATTCATGTTGTTTTTTGATAATAACGTCTTCTTAACCCTTTCAATGCTGAATTTTCAAATGGACTATTCCAAAATTCAAACAAGTCAAGCATACCGTGAATGTTATCAGATACTTTTAACCCTTTCCTCCATAAATACGCCTTTCTACGCCTCTTTAAAATTCACTTATTGAAACCATTGTGAGAAAATAGATCATTCTAAATTTTTCCTTTTCTCTAGTTAATGCTCCTTTTTGGTAGATTTATGCCAAGAGGTTGGATCTAAAAATAGCCTATGGGATAAAGGGTTAAAGAAAAGTGTAACATGACAGACAGTGCATCAGGGTCTACATTGTTTGGACATATGGAAGGTGAACCCTTGTAGCCATTCTAGAAACAGAAGAAACAGATCTATCAAATTTCATGAGCAAACAGAGCAGACCATGATCAGACGGCTCCTATAGGAGCCGTCTGATCTTGGTCTACTCAGTTTGAAAAGGTATGAAAAGGCGTTTATATGAAGGAAAGGGTTAAAGGTTTTAAAATTTACTTAACCCTTTCCTTCATATAAACACCTTTTCACACATCTGCAAACAGAGTAGACCCATGTCCTATAGGTGCCATCTGATCAGGGTTTGCTCTGTTTGCTATTGGAATTTGATAGATCAGTTTCTAAAATGGCTACAATGTCCAACATTCCATATTTCATTAGAACTAATTTGTTCATGAATATGCAGTATGTTTTGAAATTTGGAATAACAGGGAATGGGTTAATTTAATATCTAAATGAAAATAGACTTGCATGAATACTCACCCAAGGGTTAACTAATATGCCAATCAAATTGATTGGTTGTAACATTATGAATGTGAGTCAATTTAGGCTGCTAGTTTTATTAACCC
Organism: Azorinus chamasolen; assembly: GCA_963576725.1. Lineage (NCBI taxonomy): Eukaryota > Metazoa > Mollusca > Bivalvia > Cardiida > Solecurtidae > Azorinus > Azorinus chamasolen. The sequence continues at coordinate 56,511,131 of OY755249.1, forward strand.
TTTCCTCCATAAATAAGCCTTTCTACGCCCCTCTGTAATAACCACTTCTTGAAACTCCTATAGGAGCAAATGCTCTATTTATCACAATGGTTTCAAACTACAAAATTCTAAAAAATTTCCTTTTCTCTAGTTAATTCTCCTTTTGGGTAGATTTATTCAAAGTGGTTGGATCTAAAAATAGCCTATGGAGAAAAGGGTTAATCTCAAAGTCCTAGTTGTAGCAACCAAGGCTACAGAATCAGAATCAAGACAGGAACAATTATTTCTACTCTTCATCAGAATCAAGACTGTAGAATCAGATCTATAGCATGTCAAATACAAACAGAGTAGACCCTGATCAGATGGCTCCTATAGGAGTTGTCTGATCTGGGTCTACTCTGTTTTCAAATGCATGAAAAGGCGTATATATGAGGGAAAGAGTTAAGAAAAGATTTTCTATCAACAAAACTTTGCCCAGCTGGCTTAAAGTTAAAACCGTTAAAGATTGAAAATACATAAAGCGTATCAAATCCAGCCAAGAAAGATTCACGTCTTGATCGTAATCATATTAACGCTTTACGCCTTTCAGTTTCTATGCCTTTGCAACCAGAGTAGATGTTATGATATACTATAGATCTTGTTCTATAGTTTCTGCTTTGGTAAAACTATCATGTGTGTTAATATACTACACCGAACCGCAAAAGAAACGCAACAGCTGGGGAAACACATATAATTCAAAACTGAACAGTTCAAATGATAAATAACGTTTTTATTTCATTTTATATGTATCTTACCTACATGCTGTATACATTTCATTAAAATGTATCAACAAATACTTCAGATTTCATTATGTCAAAGCACATTACCCACAAGTTCAATTTTCACACATTGTCAATACCACATGTATCCTCCAATGACTATTGATAATGTGTGAACATTGAACTCATGGGTAATGAACTTTAACATAATGAAATCAAAGTTATTTGTTGATCTATTTTAATGAAAATTACACGGTATGTAGATTAGGGACTTATAAACTGAAATACGATCGTTATTTATTATTTGAACAGTTTAGTTTAGAATTATATGTGTTTCTCCAGCTGCTGCATTTCTTTTGCGGTTCGGTGTATTTTAAAAAACAAAAACAATCTACTTAATATTCATGATGTCTTCATTTCTTGCATGAATATACTGTTCATGAATATTCATGCAGTGAAGAGTTAATCTTGGCACACCATACAATGGCTGTCTACAAAATTTAATATTGTCAGCTGTTCCTTTTTCAAAATGTTCATTTTTTCCCATTTCTTTTCAAATATACAGTAAAACCTCTCTATAACGGCCACTAAATTACATCAAGTATTTTGTGTTAAAAGCTGGTGGGTGCTTAAAGCAAGGTGAAAGTAAAACAGAACGCTCCTATAGGAGCGTTCTGTTTTACTTTCACCTTGCTTTAAGCACCCACCTGCCCTAAATACCAACTAATTATCACAATTTAGTGGCCGTTATAGAGAGGTTCTACTGTAGTTAAAGTATCAAACAGTCTGGACACTGACAAGGTATGTCTCCTCTGAATCAGGACACATTGCAAATGTGTCGTGAAAAATCGTTTATGAAGGAAAGAGTTTTATAAGAAATGGGTGTCCTAATACTTGTTGTAATCAACACTGAATTTTCAAATGGACTTCAGTAAACCCCCTCTAAACTGGAAGATCAATTTAGTATAAATATCAGTCTTAGAGACAGCTTGAAGCGTAATGCAGGGTGAAAGTCATGGCTTTCACCCTGCATTATGCAGCCACCTGCCTAAATGTATCTAAAGTATTCCATACTAGAATTCAAGTTCTGAGGGGTTTTACTGTTTCAAATTTCAAATAAGGTCAAGCTTACCATGAACATTTAGAAAGATTTTTTAACAAAAGTATAACACAACAGTGCAGACCTCGATGTTTGCAAAGAACTTTAGTGACTCATTTGCCGCACTGAAGAGGTTAAAACCCTTTCCTTCAAATAAAAGCATTTTCACACATTTGCAAACAGAGTAGACAGATCAGATGGCTCCTATAGGAGCCGTTAATCAGGGTCTGCTCTGTTGCTTAAGAAATTATAATTGATCTGAATCTAAAGTTTTTATCATTACCAAAAACCCATGTGTACATAATGATATTCCATTATAAAAATTAAGCTAATAAATATTCATGATGTCATTATTTCTGACACGCTCATTTAACAGGGTAGGGGTTAAGGTACTCACTGTGAAATTTGTAGATTTCAATCTGAACCACTTATGAGTCACAACAATTATTTTCTATAAGATAACAGATCATGAAGAAAAGGCTGTGCACTCAGTGTAGAAAGTTAATGATGAAAATTTTTCCTCCCGTAACCTGAGGCAAGTTGTTACAAGTTCATACATAGCAGCTAACAAATCAGTCATGCGGTAAATACGGGTCACGCTCTTTAGTGTGACAGTACACATTCCAAGTATAAACCGTGTAATGACCGTAACCATTTATTTCATGAATATTCAAGTAAGAAATAATGTATGTATGAATATTAATTTGCTTAACCCTTTCCCTGTTCTAGGTTCATTCCAAATTTCAATACCTACTGAACATTCATAGATAAAACGATTATAATGAAAGATGGAAAATTGAAAATTGTAGCCATTTTAGAAAGTAAAGACACAGATCTTTGAAATTCTATTATCAAACAGAATAGACCCTGATCAGATGGCTCCGTCTGCAGTGTTTTCCCTGACCCCTTTTTTCTATTGAAATGTCCCTTAAATTTTACAACCCTGCGTCTGAAATGGGTCTACTCTGTGTGCAAATGCGTGAAAACACCTTTATATGAAGGAAAGGGTTAACTTCTATAAGCGCATATGAGCTTTATGAGCAAGAATAGTTTTGGCCCCGGTAAAAACTGCAGAATCAGATCTATTTAATTTCATAAGCAACCAGAGTAGACCCTGATCAGACAGTTCCTACGCGATCTGGTCTTCTCTGTTTGCAAAGGCATTAAAAGGTGTAAAATGGTTACAGACGTATCTTCAAGCAGCTCCCTTTACATTAACCCTTTCCTTCATATAAACATGTTTTCACGCATTTGCAAACAGAGTAGACCCAGATCAGATGGCTCCGTTTGAACAGGGTCTGCTCTGTTTGCTAATGGAATTTGGTAGTACTGTTTCTTTAGTTTATTGAAGTTTGGAATAAACATACAAAAGGCAAGAGCTTCAGATATGATGCATAAATTGAAATGTGTTCAAATAGTAACCGCTTTATTTCTCCACCAAACCTTATGATGTGACCACTCTTTAGAATCACCTAGATGGCCCTTAATCGCTCACCTGATTACCATAGATTTAAGATTTTTGCTAGGTTGCCCATGGGTAGGGCCAATATTGACCTTAGGGACAATATTTGAACAATGTTGATAGTGGATCATGAGCAGTAGTTCTGCAGAACAAGATTTTCAAAGATTTAGTAGATTGATTTTATCAAGACAATGATTCTGATCAATGAAGATTGGGCTAAAAATGAGCCCTCTAGAGTAATTTTTCTAAGATTTGACCTAGTGACCTACTTTTTATTCCAACCCCACCCATGATCACACTCAACCTTGATATCACCAAGACAAACACTCTGAGCAAGTTTGAGGAAGATTTGGCTAAAAATGTGGCCGCTGGAGTGTAAACTATATTTTTCTAAGATATGACACAGTGACCTACTTTTTGACCACACGTAAACAACTTTCAAACTTGTCCAAGATTTTATTAGGACAATCATTCTGACCAATTTTCATGAAGATTTGGCTATAAATGTGACCTCTAGAGTGTTCACAAGGTTTTCCTACTAGTTGACCTAATGACCTAGTTTTTAACCCAACATAACCCACTTTCAAACTCGTTAGAGATTTTATCAAGACAATCATTATGACTAAGTTTCATGAAGATTGGACAAAAAAATGTGCCCACTACAGTGTTCACAAGGTTTTTCTAATGTTTGACCTAGTGACCTAGTTTTAAACCCTTCTTGACCCACTTTAAAACTCGTCCGAGATTTTATCAAGACATTTATTCTGACCAGGTATCATGAAGATTGGACTAAAATTATGACCACTAGAGTGTTCACAAGGTTTTTCTGTTTGACCTAGTTTTTTACCCCACATAACCCACTTTTCAAACTCCTCCGAGATTTTATCAAGACAATCATTCTGACCAAGTTTCATGAAAATTGGGCTAAAAATGTGACCTCTAGAGGGTTAACAAGGTTTTCCTACTATTTGACCTAGTGACCTAGTTTTTAATCCAACTTGACCCACTTTCGAACTCGTCCAAGATTTATTTCAAGACATTCATTCTGACCAAGTTTCATGAAGATTGGACTAAAATTGTGACCACTAGAGTGTTCACAAGCAAATTGTTGACGACGGACGACGCATGACGCACGACGGATGCCGGACATTCAAGTATCCCAAAAGCTCACCTTGAGCTTTGCTCAGGTGAGCTAAACATTAGCTAATATTTATTCATGATATAATTATTTCTGACATGAATATTAACTCATTACTCATAAGGAAAGGGTTACAACAGGGAAAGGGTTAAAGGTGGGGGAAAATTTGTCTTAAAAGCTCAACATGAGCAGCCTGTGCTCAGGTGAAGTAAAAAAACAACCAGAAAACAAACACTAGTCATGGGGGAAATTTAAAGACACAATAATAAGTCATGCATAAACTATTTTCCAGCAGGAAGAGAAAAAAACCACAGTTCTCATATTTCAACAAAACATCCATGTATGCTTATCAGCTCAGTTTCACTTGCCATATTTCAATCCTAGTTAAGCAAAGCCGTTACTACATAAATATGCCTTTCTACGCCTTTGCAAACAGAATAGACCCAGATCAGACCGCTCCTTTAGGAGCCTTCTGATCAGGGTCTGCTCTGTTTGTATATGTTATAATATAGATAGGATTGTACAATTTCTGCTTAGGCCAAAACATCTTGTGTCCATGTGCTATTATAATCTCTCTCTCTCTCTCTCTCTCTCTCTCTCTCTCTCTCTCTCTCTCTCTCTCTCTCTCTGACTTATGATCTGATCGCTTTTTTCCCTTTGTCTAAGTTTATCGTGATCTAATCCTGATTGTGATCTCAGTCCTGCCATAACTCAGCCTAACCATGATATGATCCATCCATCACTGTATCTTTCTCATCCTCTCTCAGCTCTCATCTCTTTCTCTGCTCTCATCCCTCTTCTCACTATATCTCTCTCATCCCTCTGTCACTCTCTATCTCTCTCTTTCCTCATCCCTCGCTCTTTCTATCAGTATTCCGTTATCCCTCTACCTGCTCTCATCCCTTTGTGACTATCTCTCCAATCCTTCTGTTCACATCCCCCTCACTCCCTGCCTTTCTCATCCCTCTATCTGATCTCATTCCTCTGTCACTCTATCTCTCATCCCTCTGTCACTCTCTATTTCAAATCAATCGCTGTCCCTCCCTCTCTCCTCCATATCTCTGCTCTCATTCTTCTATAACTCTTATCTTTCTCAACCTTCTCTGTTCTCATCCCTCTCTATCACTATCTCTCACCCCCCCCCCCTCTCTGTCCTCATCCCTCTGCCACTCTCTATCTGTTTTCTTATGAAGTTACAATAGATACGACTCTACAGTTTCTACCAATATAAATGTCTGTGTACATATATCCCTGTACTAGTTTTCAGCCCTATTCTCAAGCAATATGGATCCAAAATATTTGAACAAGCTTGACACATTAGCAACATAAGCGACTTAACCCATTACTCCATGAATATTCATGTAGGAAATATTAATTAGATGCTTTTTTATTAATAGCCTATGAACACATTTCAGAAACTGTAGAAACATATCTATATTATTTCATGAACAAAAAGATTAGACACTTATCAGAAGGCTCCTACAGGAGCCTTCTAATCTGGGTCTACTCTGTTTGTAAAAGTATTAAAGTTAAATCTACCAAGTAAACCCTTTCCTCATATTATAAATGCATATGCATGCCTTTGCAAACATAGTAAACACTGGTCAGATGGATCCTGTGGCAGTTGTCTGATCAGGGTCTGCTCTGTTTTCTTATGGAGTAATATAAATCTGATCCTACAGTTTCTGCCAAGGTAAAAATTTTACAATTAAAATTCAGCTAATATATATTCATGATCTCATTATTTATTGCATGAATATTGAACAGGTAAAGTGTAAAGCAGCACTGTAGAGGTGCTCCCCAACTCACCTGTTTAAGATCTTGCTCACACAGCCATGGGAAACCTGGAGCTGCCGGCTGATCTCACACGGACGGATGCCCTGCAAAGCCAGCTGTAGGATTTGCACCCGCAAGTGATCAGGTAAGGGTCGCCCATTAGTGAATTCTCGTCCATACTGGTTGATATTGCGAGCTGAAATATAGCACAAATTTCCTATCAATGTTTAATCCTTACAATGCTGAGTTTTCAAACGGACTCTTCCAATATTCAAACAGGACAAGCTTATAGTAAATATTTAGGGATGTTTCTACAGATAAGTGTAACATGACAAACAGTGCAGACACTGATGAGAGGGCTCCAATAGGAGCCTTCTCATCTGGGTCTACACTGTTTGCAAAGGACATTAGTGACTCGTGTCCCACATAGTAAGGGTTAAGAGAGGTATGAAAACATACATCAAAGATAAGAGGACTCAACCCTTTCCTTCATATAAATGCTTTTTCATGCATCTGCAAACTGAGTAAACAAAGATCAGACTGCTCCTATAGGAGCCGTCTGATCATGGTCTGCTCAGTTTGCATTTGACATGATAGATCTGAATCTTTAGGTTTTTATCCAAGCTAAAATTTCCTTTGAAGAGTTTAAATTATAAAATTTCAGCTAATAAATATTCATGATATAATTATTTCTTACTTATATATAGAACAGGGAAAGAGTTAACGGTTTATTTTTCAGCCAAGCCAAACAAATGGTATCTTGTAGGCACTCATTAGGTTCTCCTTAAAGCAATGATTCTAATGAGTGCTTGCATGACTGGACTTGGCAGTAAAATAAAGAAATTAGATTTGGCAGAAAAGGAAAGAAATAAAATTTGGTCACAAAAATGAAGGAAATGTTTTCACATTGATTTCCATGACTTTCATGTACATGCCAGGGGCCTGCCAAAACTCAAATGTGACCAGATATGCTCTAGTATTTGGACAGAAAGCAGCAGTTTGATCATGGTCTACACTATTTGCCACTAAATTGATTTAATTAAAAAGTTATCAAAATTATACTTAAATCGAATTATGCAGCTTTACAAGCAAAGTAGAGAAGGAAAATCGTGTGTCAGAATATTTAACCCTTTCCCTGTTCAATAATCTTGCAAGAAATAATGACATTTTGAATATTAATTAGACTCATTTCTAGAAAGGCTAATGAACATAGGACATTTTTTGCTCAGACAGAAACATTAGAATCAGACCTATATTATACCATAAGCAAACCGAGCAGCCCCAGATCAGACGACTCCTACAGGAGATATTTGATCTGGGTCTACTCTGTTTGCAAATCCTTGAAACAAACATTTATACTAAGGAAAGGGTTAAGAAAATAAGGGTTGACTACAATGATACAGATGCATTTTACAGTCATAAGAGCTCACACTATCCATACAGAATTGATTACTGGTCTGCAGAGATCCAGGTAAGCTGTGTACACTAAAACGCTTTCTAAAACTTCTTTATTTCTCCATCAATTCCTATGTTTTGACCACTTTTTAGAGTACACGATTCTACAGAGTTATCAAAACATAGTATAGGGTTTGGTGGAGAAATTATGATTTCAGTACAGTAAAGCCTCTCTATAACGGCCACTAAATTACACCAAGTATTTAGTGTTAAAGGCCGGTGGCTGCTAAAAGCAAGGTGAAAGTAAAACAGAACGCTCCTATAGGAGCGTTCCGTTTTACTTTCACCTTGCTTTAAGCAGCCACCTGCTCTAAATACCAACTAATTAACACAATTTAGTGGATGTTATAGAGAGGCTTTACTGTATGCACATTTATCTGTGGCTCAGATGGTCGGTCACATCCAAAGCAATGTTTCAAACTTACCATTATCTAGGTCAGCTTTTTCCTTCTTTATTAAATCTACTTTATCTGAGATCAACGAACCACTATCTGCAGGCAGCACTCCATTGTTGACAAGATTTGGTACAAGTCCATTTTCAATTTCTTCAGCAATTACAAGTGTTTCTTTGTCTTTACCCGATTCTACGGTAACCACAGTCTGACCTTCACCTTCATTCTCCTTGGAGAGGTCAAGGACGCTGAGAAGCTGCTGTTGTTGCTGCTGCTGAATTGCCTGACCCTGCAATAGAACCACTCTATACAGACCAGTATAATGGCAATATGAACAAGAACCACTCTATACAGACCAGTATAATGGCAATATGAACAAGAACCACTCTATACAGACCAGTATAATGGCAATATGAACAAGAACCACTCTATACAGACCAGTATAATGGCAATATGAACAAGAACCACTCTATACAGACCAGTATAATGGCAATATGAACAAGAACCACTCTATACAGACCAGTATAATGGCAATATGAACAAGAACCACTCTATACAGACCAGTATAATGGCAATATGAACAAGAACCACTCTATACAGACCAGTATAATGGCAATATGAACAAGAACCACTCTATACAGACCAGTATAATGGCAATATGAACAAGAACCACTCTATACAGACCAGTATAATGGCAATATGAACAAGAACCACTCTATACAGACCAGTATAATGGCAATATGAACAAGAACCACTCTATACAGACCAGTATAATGGCAATATGAACAAGGCAACCACTCTATACAGACCAGTATAATGGCAATATGAACAAGGCCCACTCTATACAGACCAGTATAATGGCAATATGAACAAGGCAACCACTCTATACAGACCAGTATAATGGCAATATGAACAAGGCCCACTCTATACAGACCAATATAATGGCAATATAAACAAGAACCACTCTATACAGACCAGTATAATGGCAATATGAACAAGGCAACCACTCTATACAGACCAGTATAATGGCAATATGAACAAGAACCACTCTATACAGACCAGTATAATGGCAATATGAACAAGGCAACCACTCTATACAGACCAGTATAATGGCAATATGAACAAGAACCACTCTATACAGACCAGTATAATGGCAATATGAACAAGGCAACCACTCTATACAGACCAGTATAATGGCAATATGAACAAGAACCACTCTATACAGACCAGTATAATGGCAATATGAACAAGGCAACCACTCTATACAGACCAGTATAATGGCAATATGAACAAGAACCACTCTATACAGACCAGTATAATGGCAATATGAACAAGGCAACCACTCTATACAGACCAGTATAATGGCAATATGAACAAGAACCACTCTATACAGACCAGTATAATGGCAATATGAACAAGGCAACCACTCTATACAGACCAGTATAATGGCAATATGAACAAGAACCACTCTATACAGACCAGTATAATGGCAATATGAACAAGAACCACTCTATACAGACCAGTATAATGGCAATATGAACAAGAACCACTCTATACAGACCAGTATAATGGCAATATGAACAAGGCAACCACTCTATACAGACCAGTATAATGGCAATATGAACAAGTGCCACTCTATACAGACCAGTATAATGGCATTATGAACAAGAACCACTCTATACAGACCAGTATAATGGCAATATGAACAAGGCAATGTTTGGCTTCAACAGAAAATATACAATCACATCTACATGTACAGTAGACCCCCGCTAATGCGACCACTTAATGAATTAACATGGGTGTCTTTATAAGCAGGTGGTTGCTTAATGCAGGACAAAAGTAATGCAGAAAGCTCCTCTAGGAGCTTTCTGCATTACTTTTGTCCTGCATTAAGCTACCACCTGCATCTAGCACCCAGAATTATACCTCTTTTACATGGTCGCATTAGCGGGGTTTTACTGTATATCATTCCATAGGCGAACAGAGAAGACCCTGATCAGGCTTCTATAGTAGCTGTCTGATCTGGGTTTACTCTGTTTATAAATACACAAAAATGTGTCAATGGTTCAATCTTTGTACTCTGAGTAACTTTTCAAATAGTGACTTTTAAAGGGGCATCAAAAGGCATCAATACGCGGGAATGGGTTAATAGCCGAGTTCATTCAGTATGACAGGGTATGATTTGGGGGAGGAGTTTGAGTGACAAAGTGTGCACATCACACACTGATTAGGGTCCATGCTTATAAAACTTTCAGTTGAGTCTGAGTTCGTTCTCAAGTTTTTGATTGGTCAGATTTGAGCCTTTGGCTCAAATCTGACCAATCAAAAGCTTGAGAACTCAAATCTGACCAATCAAAAGCTTGAGAACGAAACTCAGACTCAACTAAAAGCTTTATAAGCATGGACCCAGGAGTCCTCCAGTAGTCCTTTGACTGTGGTCTACAGTAAAACCCCTTTAACCCATTCCCTCATAGGCTGTTTTTAGATCCTATCTCTTTGAATAAATCTACTGAAAAGGACCATTTACTAGAGAAAGAAAAGTTTAGAATTGTGTAATTTTGAACCAATGTGACAAATAGAAAATGCTCTATTTATCACAACTATTTTAGAAAGTGGATTTTTACAGAGGCGTCAAAAGGCGTCAATATGAGGGAATGGGTTAAAACCAAACTTTTAGTTAAGAGGAATTTAGATCTTTTAACTCCTTCTTTTGTATAAAGCCATTTCACACATCTGCAAACAGAGCAGACCCAGATCAGATGGCTCCTGTAGGAGCTGTCTGATCAGGGTCTACTCTGTTTGCTAATGGGATTTGATAGATTTGTCTCTTAAGTATCTAAAATGGCTACAATGTTCCATGTTCCATATTTCATTTTAACTAATTTGTCCATATTTCATTATAACTAATTTGTCCATGAATATTCAGTAGGTATTGAAATTTGATTTTGGGAGCTTTCTGCATTACTTTCACCCATAAACAAACAGAGTAGACCCAAATCTCATCAGGGTCTGCTCTGTTTGCTAATGGAATTATAAAAGGCCCAACCCTACAGTTTCTACCAATACAAAAACAATCCAGTCTACTAATTTGAATGTCCGCTATAGAGTTCCATTTTAGAGTTTTACTGTTGTTTATTTACAAATGCCATACACTTGTTTCCCACATTCAAAGGGTTACTGCTATGTTGGCATCACAGTCAAATGATGTTTCAATAAGTTTATCAGAGCAACAGATACATGTGCATTCTCCGATATTAATATCGTCATTTCTCCACCAAACCCTATGTTGTGACCACTCTTTAGAATCGTCTCTTTGAGACGATTCTAAAGAGTGGTCACAACATAGGGTTTGGTGTAGAAATAAAGGAGTTATTCTGGAAAATGTTTTAATTTACACTTCTTATCTGGACCTCTGAATATTACATGACAAAAGTGATAACAAACCTGCAGCATTGACTGTTGCAAGTGCAGAAAGTTGATATACTGTTGCTGTAGCAACAGTTGCTGATAATTGGCTGGTGTCAACACTTGTCCACCGGAGACAACGGGTGTCGGTAGTGTTATAGCAGTTCCATCAGCCACGGTCACCACCACCGTGGGAGACGATGCTGACACCAATGTGCTAGTTACAGTTTCAGACGGGGATTTTGCTGCATCCCCTTCATCCTCGCTTACTGGAGTCTTCTCTCTTTCCTTAATACTCTCGACTGCTGTCGGAATTTCATCCTCAGCCGACTCCTGATCGCTTGTTGATTTTATTATCTGCTGAATTTCTTGCTTCACTACCACCTCAGCAGCCATGTTTCATGGAGCATGACCATCGGTACCTTTCCAGCATGTAACTAGGCAACACTTCCAAATGTATTTCAGTCTGTCAGTCTGCCATTTTTTTTGGCTGAAATCTGAAAATACATTCAAGCATATACATGAACCGGTATCAGGGCTCAAGCAAGAGGGCGACTTTGGAGAAAAAGTCTCCCTAATTCTTCTGACTTCTCCCTGTTTTTAGCTTAGGGAAAAGTTTCAATATATAGAACATATAGGGAGATACAAAAACAGGACCAAAACTTCTCCCACAATACCACTAAACTGCTCCCTGATGGAGAGCTCCAGTTTGAGCCCTGGGTATAATAATGAATAAATTAAATATTTTATGTAAGAACAGCTCTCCACAAAACCCATGATCTGGATTCAAACTGTGCCTGGTAAATGTCATATTGTTTTTTATAAGACTACTTAGACAGAGGCCTATGTAAGATGCCTAGATGAACCCTTTAGTCCATAAATATTCATATAAGAAATAAATGACATCATGCATATTAATTAGATACAATTGTTATAACTTATAACAAGAACATGGACGCTGGAATATTTGGTCATGGTAGAAACTATAGAATGATTAGAATCATATCTATATTATATAATAAGCAAACAGAGCAGACCCTGATCAGACAGCTCCTACAGGAGCCATCTGATCTGGGTCGACTCTGTGTGCAAAGGCATAGAAAGGCATATTTGTGGAATAAAGGTTAAACATTTACCTGCTCAATATTTACATAAGAAATAAGACATCATGAATATTTATTAGCTTTATAACGTAAACTTTCAAGGAAATTTTCTGCTTTGACAAGAACTGTAGACTGTCATTACAGTAAAATCCCTATACACCGGATGTTAAATTTAGTATAATATCGGTCTTGGAGACAAGTGGCAGCTTAATGCAGGGGAAAGTCATGCAGAAAGCTCCTAGAGGAGCTTTCTGCATGACTTTCTCCCTGCATTAAGCTGCCACCTGCCTAAAAGTATTTTAATTTTTCTCTACTACAATTCTGGTTTAGAGGGGTTTTATTGTATCTTCTAATATGGAAAGGGTTTAATTATTTTTTACAAATTAAGACTTAACGCTTGATGTGAGGGAACTGATTATTATAAGATATTTGCAAACAGTGTAGAACAAGAACAAAGGGTTTCCAAGGGAGTCCTTTGATCAGGGTCTGCATAGTTTGTCATAAAAATGATTTTCTTCAGCAATAAACTTTGACACATTTCTTTTTTTGATTTTTCATGCATTTGCAAAAAGACTAGACCCAGATCAGATCACTTCTATAGGAGCCAACTGATCAGGCTCTGCTGTTTGTTTTTGACAGGAAATAGATCTGATTCTATATTTTTTGTCAAAGCAAAAAAGTTTACATTATAAAAATTCAGGAAATAAATGTTCAAGGTGTCATGAATATTAAGCAGGGAAAGGATTAACAAGAAAACATAAGTAATATAATTTTTATAGCTGCATTTTTCCCCTACAGCAACTAATAAATAACAGTAAATACTAAAAAAATAATTATCTCCTAAATATCACCTTATCCTGTTAAATATCCTCTGTGTAATACTCTTTGCAAATCAATCAAAGCAATTCACTATACATGTCACGCTCATAAAATTTAAACGGCACACGCTCCCGGTCTCAAGATGTGCTTAAGATAAAATGTTGCTGGATCGGCCATCGAGATAATGAGACATGCAAAGTTGGACACGTCCTGCTTGTAACTTTGCTCTAAGCCATGTATGTTTATAAAGATAATGAAGTGCCGCTGTGAAAAGTGTACCAAAGTGTCGTTGTTACGGGCAGCTTGTGCTCAGTACCGTAACGACTCCGCTGCATATTGAATTTCCCCCCAAAGGCCAGGTACAGACTGTAATCACAGCACACTGACTCTTCCCGTATATTGTGCAAGTTGGTCGTATCTATTGCATGCAGCTTGGATTCAGATGAGATTAAAATGTTGTATAGTAACATCAGAATACAAAATATTTGACACTCTTATTGTACTGTTAGCAAAGAGATGGAAAAAAAATCTGCGTTGAAAAATTAAGCAGACTACTAACTTTTGATACACAGTAATTACTTATGTGAGGGGAAGGCTTATATAGACTGGGCTAGGGCAAAATCATTCATGTGTACAAATCTTGGCTACTTCACAAAAAAAAAAAACAAGCAAGAAGACCTTGCATGCCCATAGTTAATTTGTCGAGTTCATTAAAAATGCCTCCTGCTTCAAAAAATATTGCAACTTCAAAATCACATGAAGTAACTAACATCTGTACAAATTCTGTGAACCCTTTCCCCCATAGGCTATTTTTAGACCCAACCTCTAAATGAATCTACCCAAAAGGAGCATTTCCTAGAGAAAAGTAAAATTCAAAACTTTTGTAGTTTGAAACCATTGTGATAAATAGAGCATTTGCTCCTATAGGAGCAAATGCTCTATTTATCACAATGGTTTCAAGAAGTGGTTAATACAGAGGCGTAGAAAGGTGTATTTATGGAGGAAACGGTTAAACAGGCACTACTCCATGAATATTGGAGTAAGAAATAAGGACATCATGAATATTAATTAGATTCATTGTTTATAATGTCATATGAATACAGGTCATGGCAAAAACTAGTCATATTTATAATGTTTCACAAGCAAACAGAGCAGACCCTGATCAGACAGCTCCTATAGGAGCCGTCTGATCTGTGTCTACTCTGTTTGCAAAGGCATAGAAAGGCATATCTATATATAAGGAGTAAAGGGTTAACCCTTTTCCTGATAGAAATTTGCACACTGGGTAGACCCACATCAGATGGCTCCAGTAGGGTTTGTCTGATCAGTGTCTCATCTGTCTGCCGCTTATCTGTGCAAGGGCCAAAATTCCTCATTTATAATACAGTAAAATCTCGATTATTCGAACACTAAAATACGTATTATTATCGATCTGTAAGACAGGTGGCAGCTTAATGCATGGTGAAAGTCACGCAGAAAGCTCCTAGAGGAGCTTTCTGTGTGACTTTCACCATGCATTAAGCAGCCACCTGCATAAAAGTATCTAAATTCGTTTATACAGAAAATTCGGATAATCGAGGTTTTACTGTATCATTATAAACAAGCAAGTTCTATCAAACAATCCATCAACCCCCACCAGAGACTGCTTTTAGCATTTCTAGCCCCCACCCCCACCCCTTGAGAATATATTATCCTAACATTTTTTAAAGTTTTAATAAAACTGAGGTCATGGTCACAGTCAAGGTCACAAGACACCAGAGTTGTATGCAACACTCTCCCGTCCCAAGATGCACTCACACAAGACACCAGAGTTGTATGCAACACTCTCCCCTTCCCAAGATACACTCACACAAGACACCAGAGTTGTATGCAACACTCTCCCTTCCCAAGATGCATGCACACAAGGAATTTGGAACCCCTAACCCAAGGGGTTGAGGACATAATCTAAACAAATTATTTCCGAACATAATTTTACTAAAACTGAAGTCAAGGTCAAGGTCAAGTTAAAAAAAATAAAAAATACCCAAGTAGTAAAATCAGAAATATTCATGATGTCATTTCTTGCATGAATATAGATGAAGTAAAGGACAAACTTTTTCTTGTTACTTGGCATTTCATCTTGCCTGTTAAACACCGATTAACCACACCCCTCATATAAAACACTTTCACAAGTCTTTGCAAACAAACTAGACCCAGATCCTACAGGAGCCGTCTGATCAAGGTCATCTATCTTTGCTTATATAGATCAGATTCTTCAGTTTCTACTATGGTAAAAATCCCTGGTTAAGAATGCTGGTAAAAACTGGCCAGTTAATATTTGTACAGTTATTATTTCTTACATAAAAATTAATTTATTATATATTAACCCTTTCCCTATTCTATGTTTATTCCAAATTTCAGTACCTACTGAATATTCATGAACAAAATAGTTATAATGAAATATGGAAGGTGGAACATTGTAGCCATTCTTGAAACTAAAGAAACATATGTATCAAATTATATTAGCAAACAGAGCAGACCCTGATCAGATGGCTCCTCTAGGAGCCATCTGATCTGTGTCTACTCTGTTTGCAAATGTGTGAAAACACATTTATATGAAGGAAAGGGTTAACTCTTTCCCTCATATGAATGCCTTTAGGGAGTTGTCTGATCAGAGCACACTCTGTTTGCTTATGAAATTATAATGTATCTCTCTCTAGTGTTTCTACTGATACAAACTATCACTAGTGATGAATACCCCCCGCATAGCAGCTTTGATTGCAAATCCAAGTTTGTAACACCAACTACCCATGTAACAAGACAAAAACACAAAAACACTCAAGGTTGAAGGGGAGATAAGTCTGTAATGCCTGCAACTAACCATATGAAAATTGCATAATGCAAATCTGCTATTTGTGGTTATTATGTATGGCAAGTATCAATTTAATAACTTTAAAATTGAAGGAGGAGTTCACAACACCAACTCTCCATGTTTCATGCCAAAATGACAAATCAAAGTTCAAGGGAAGATAATTGTGCAATGCCCAGTGCTAAACCAATGAAAATTGTGGCTTGCACATGTATGCACTTTTCAAGGGATGTTTTTGCTTTGACGAAAACTGTAGAAGCAGATCTGTTTATGTCATAAAGCAAACAGAGCAGACCCTGATCAGGAGCTGTCTGATAGATCTGGGTCTACTCTGTTTGCAAATGCTTGAATAGGTGTTTATATGAGGGAAAAGGTTAAGCAAACAGAGCAGACCCTGATCAGATGGCTCATACAGGAGCCGTCTGGTCTGGGTCTATTCTGTTTGCAAAAGGCATAGAAAGGCATATTTATGGAATAAAGGGTTACCAGTTGTGAAACAGGCCGCTCTAATGATGAAGAAACTAGCTACGATGTACAAACCTCGACTCATTAGTCAGGAGTCTCTCATTTTTCCTGTTCAGTTGTCACATGACTGTTATTTTATGACAGGTGGAAAACAAAGCAAAGATTGGGCCAATTCATATAACCTGATTACTGAATATTATTAGCAATAAATTTTAATCAGGCGAATACATTTTTAGATCAGAGCTTATCATTTTTGAACCCTTTCAGTGCAGGAAACACTCAAGTCATTAATCTCCTTTGCAAACAGTACAGACCCAGATGGCAGGATTCTTTGAAGAGCCCCCTAATTAGGGTCTTCACTACTTGGTGTTTTTTTTTCCAAAAAATCCCAGAATATTCATGTAAAGCTTGACCTGACTGAATTTTAGACTAGTCCATTAGAAAATTGAATTTTGGACTAGTCCATTAGAAAATTCAATGCTGAAAGGATTGAAACAGGTCTTTGTTTTATTAACCCTTTCCCTGTTCTATGTTTATTTCAACTTTCAATACCTACTGAATATTCATGAACAAAATAGTTGTAATGAAATATGGAAACTGGAGCATTATAGCCAATTTAGAAACTAAAGAGACATAACTATCTAATTCTAATAGCAAACAGAGCAGACCCTGATCAGACGGCTCCTCTAGGAGCCGTCTGATCTGGGTCTACTCTGTTTGCAAATGCATGAAAACACAGTCATTTATATGAGGGAAAGGATTAATGAACAAAACGGTAGAGAGAGAGAGAGAGACTGGGTGATGGAAAACTGATTAATTTGAGTACAGTAGAATCCCTCTAATGCGACCACTTAATGAATTAACTTTGGTGTCTTTATAAGCAGGTGGTTGCTTAATGCAGGATATTACTTTTGTCCTGCATTAAGTTACCGCCTGCCTCTACCACCCAGAATTATACCTTTCTAGGTGGTCGCATTAAAAGGATTTTACTGTACATGAAATAAAGGAATGATCTGTTCTAAAATAGTGTAGAATCCCTCTAAACCAGAATTTTATTCACGAACAATTTAGGTCTTTATAGGCAGGTGGCTGCTTAATGCAGATTGAAAGTCATGCAGAAAGCTCCTAAAGAGCTTTAAGAGCTTTTATATGGAGCTTTAAGAGCTTTTACCTGCATTAATCCGCCACCTATCTGAAAGACCAGTTTTGATACTGATTTTAACCCTTCTCTTGCTGAATTTTAAAATACATTTCTCCTTCTTTACCCATGCCTTGTTGTATAATTACACTGGTTGCACAATCAACTTGTAAATAGTGCAGACCCAGATGAGACAGCTCCTGCAGGAGCTGTCTCATCTGGGTTTTCACTATTTACAGGTAGGTATTATTGACGTGAATAGCAAGCGAAGGGTTAACATCCGGTTTAGAGAGGGTTTACTGTACTGTCAGAGTGTCAGCTCAACTGAAAACGGTAACACAGACAGATGTTTGTTACCTCAGATCCCTTTCAGGGTTTTACCCTTTCCCTAATGAACATTTATCCATTAATTGATCACTTCATGAATATTCATTATTATTTTGGTTTATTCCCATTTCGTCTACTTCCCATTTCGTCTACTGTAATTCATTCCCATTTCGTCTACTCTAAAATTTTACCCTGTTCCCATTTCGTCTACTGTTATAATTAAGTTATATTTACTCAGTTATTTTATTAATATCATACGAGATTCAGACATTTTAGGACTAATTAATGTGTTGTCAGGAATTGTTATTAACTATTTCAAGAAATCAACCTGATGTGTGATTAATTAACACTATTTCAACTGAATGACTTAACAATTTGTTCATTCTCCGCAACTATAAACCCTTCAGTTTAGTGCTAAGTTGCATTGTAAAGGAATATGCATTTATGAAGTGACTGTTGTTGATTGAAGTATGTGTGTGTGTGTGTGTTTTCTATTATTGTCATGTGATGCACATGTATTGAATATCTGTATATGTAATGAGATACTATATGTATAAGTTACTGAAAGAAATAAAATCTATCTATCTACAGTATCTCTATCATAAATTTTTATATTTTTTTTAATTATTTGAGATGCTTTTGGGGCATCAGACTTAATCCACAGTAGTATTTTTGACACCAATCACTCTATCATGTTAGTGGGGCAATTGCATAATCATGTTTTCACAGTTTTCTTAAGCATTACCATGACTTACATCAGTTGGGTTTGGATCCAGATCAAAAGTTTAGATGATGATCATTTTCCTTGATTGGCTGAAGTGGTTTCTTGTTGGTTTTTTAAAATTGCATATTTGCTTGCACTAAGTAAACCCAGTGACCTAGGTTTTAACCCCACTTTCAAACTCGTTTGTGATTTTATCAAGACATTCATTCTGACCAAGTTTCATGAAGATTGGACTAAAATTGTGACCACTAGAGTGTTCACAAGGTTTTTCTACTGTTTGACCTAGTGACCTAGTTTTTAACTCCACTTGACCCACTTTCGAACTCGTCCAAGATTTTATCAAGACATTCATTCTGACCAAGTTTCATGAAGATTGAACTAAAATTGTGACCACTAGAGTGTTCACAAGGTTTTTCTACTGTTTGACCTAGTGACCTAGTTTTTTACCCCACATAACCCATTTTTCAAACTCCTCCGAGATTTTATCAAGACAATCATTCTGACCAAAGTTTCATGAAAATTGGGCTAAAAATGTGACCTGAAGAGGGTTCACAAGGTTTTCCTACTATTTGACCTAGTGACCTAGTTTTTAACCCAACTAGACCCACTTTCAAACTCGTCCGAGATTTTATCAAGACATACATTCTGACCAAGTTTCATGAAGATTGGACTACAATTGTGACCACTAGAGTGTTCACAAGCAAATTGTTGACGACGGACGACGGACATTCAAGTATCCTAAAAGCTCACCCTGAGCTTTGCTCAGGTGAGCTAAAAACGGAATGTTTTAGAATTGTGTAGTTTTCAACACATTGTGATACATAGAGCATTAGCTCCATAGAGTTTCCAAAAGTGACTTTTACAGAGGGGACAAAAAGCATCAATAAGAGGGAATTGGTCAAAAGGCATCAATATGAGGGAATGGGATATCAGTATCTACAGCCCTGCTAACTTCTTATTTTTGGGCTCAGCAAAAAGTTTAATCCTTACCCTGACACAACCCCGATTTATGCCTTTATCAGATGGCTCCTGTACGAGTCTGTTTCGCTTATGAAATAATAATAACAAGTAAATAACTCGCGATCAGAGTCTCATCACGGATCCAAGTTGTTTAAAACTGTGGTAATATTTTTAAAGAAAATGGAAAAAATTAAATAAACAATAATTGACAACAGACAAACAGATTTTGCAGACGACAATATTTGGCCGTGAAAGAGATAAAGAGGGGCAGAGTTTATTTTCCAGCTGACTGACTTTTATGAGAACTAAGGCCCACTTCAGTCCCTCCACTTGAAAATTCAACATCTAACTTCCTGTCATAATCATTCTTATTGTGTTTACCTTCAAGTATGAACAAAGTCATGATTCACCACTGAACCTTAAAAAAATGGCCAAGCTGTACATGAAAGTACCTTTCCCTCATATAAATGCCTTTTCACACCTTTGCTGCAAAACAGAGTAGATCCAGATCAGATGGCCCCTGTAGGAGCCTGCTCTGTTTGCTTATAAACGGAATACAGTAAAACCTCTCTATAACGACCACTAAATTACATCAAATATTTTGTGTTAAAGGCAGGTGGTTGCTTAAAGCAAGGTGAAAGTAAAACAGAACGCTCCTACAGGAGCGTTCTGTTTTACTTTCACCTTGCTTTAAGCAGCCACCTGCCCGAAATGCCAACTAATTAACACAATTTAGAGGCCGTTTATGATAGAGAGGTTTTACTGTAATATACATGTAGTTCTGATTCTATAGTTTCTACCAATACCAGACACTCCTGTCTACATTATGCCAATATAAAAATGCAGCTAATAAATATTCATGATGTCACTATTTCTTACATGAATACCTAATAATGAACAGGGAAAGGGCTAACACTTTCAGTACAGGAAATGAATCACTTATGTCATTTGTAAACAGGATAGACCAAGACAAAAGGACTTCCATCAGGGTCTGCACTGTTTGTCGTCCACACTATTTTATTTTATTCCATTATAATTTCAAAAGCAAACAGAGTAGACCCAGATCAGACAGCTCCTATTATAAGAAGCCGTCTGATCTGGGTCTACTCCGTTTGCAAATGCGTGAAAACACATTTATAATTATGAAGGAAAGTGTTATGAAACATGAAAGTTTTATCTTCTTCATCGATCATTCAATCAGTTTTCATACATATTTTCAGTATACAGTTGAACTTCGATATCTCAAACTCGGATAACTCGAAATTCGCGATAACTCGAACTAAAAGTTTTGTCCTTCCAAAATTCACCATACAGA
The DNA here is from genome assembly GCA_963576725.1 of Azorinus chamasolen. Lineage (NCBI taxonomy): Eukaryota > Metazoa > Mollusca > Bivalvia > Cardiida > Solecurtidae > Azorinus > Azorinus chamasolen. Next base: position 56,532,294 of record OY755249.1, read on the forward strand.
ATTGTTCTAAAAATGTATCACAACACATCACTAAAAACACATGCGACAGCTTAATGCAGGTCTAAAGTAATGCTGAAAGCTCCTGTAGGAGCTTTCAGCATTACTTTAGACCTGCATTAAGCTGTAAACTTAAGACATTGGTCAGATTATAAATCAGACGAGTCGAACCTTTGTTATCTCGAACTAATTTGTATGGTCCCTGGATGGTCGAGATATCGAAGATCAACTGTATAAACCAAAGATTTACGATGTATGTAATTGTATGCATTTTTAAATAATGTTGCGAGTAGAGACTACCACTTTAATCTTTTCCCTGTTCTATGTTTATTCTAAATTTCAATACCTAATGAATATTCATTAACAAAACAGTTATAAAGAAATATGTAAGGTGGAACATTGTAGACATTTTAGAAAGCAAAGAAACAGATCTATCAAATTCTATTAGCAAACAGAGTAGACCCTGATCAGACGGCTCCTCTAGGAGCCGTCTGATCTGGGTCTACTCTGTTTGCAAATGCGTGAAAACACGTTTATATGAGGGAAGGGGTTAATCTTTTCTCAGATCTCTTTAATCTCTATCTTGCTAGTACTCATTAGAATTGCTAATGAGTACCACAGGGCTTTGAAAAGAAACAACTTTTTTTTTTTTACCTTCATTTCCTAAATAGATGTAGTCCTTTTATTTACAGCTCTGAAACTCGTGTCTCATCTGGATCTGACAACTGTGTGATACTCAACTTTCTGAAATACAGAAAAATCAGATTAATTGCTTAGAAAACAATTACAAAATAAACAATCAGATGCCTACTTTAACCTTTCACTCCAGTAATATTTATAAAAGAAACAAGGGCATGTTGTATTGCTATGCAAGACATGAGTCCCCCACCGGACTGAAAAAAAAACCTCCGCTCTCCCCACCCCACCCACCCATGGTGTGGTTGACCATGGTATATACATGACCACCTGAATGGTATTAGTACCTACTTTCATACATTAAATCAGTAAATAAAAAGTTATTGTCCCGACAAGAAAATATGAAAAAGGGGAGTAACTCCAAAAATATTGATGATAGAGTTATTGCCCTTGTGCATGACACTACACCTCATCATGCTTGTTCCATATGAGAAGTTTCAAATCAATTGAACCAGTACATAAAGAGTTATTAACTGGACAAGAAAATATGAAAATGGGAATAACTCCAAAAATATAGATGCTAGAGTTATGGCCCTTGTGCATGACATTACCCCTCATCATGCTTGTTCCATATGTGAAGTTTCAAATCAATTGAACCAGTAGATAAATAGTTATTGTCCGGACAAAAAATATGAAAAAGGGGAATAACTCCAAAAATATTGATGCTAGAGTTATGGCCCTTGTGCATGACACTACTCCTGATCATGCTTCTTCAATGTGTGAAGTTATAATGAATTTGGCCTAACTTTGTAGGAGATATGGCCCGGACACCAAGCGTGACAGACTGACAAGAAAATATGAAAAAGGGGAATAACTCCAAAAATATCGATGCTAGAGTTATGATCCTTGTGTATGACACTACCCCTCATCATGATTGTTCCATATGTGAAGTTTCAAATCAATTGAACCAGTAGATAAAGAGTTATTGTCCGGACAAAAAAATATGTAAAAGGGGAATAACTCCAAAAATATTGATGCTAGAGTTATGGCCCTTGTGCATGACACTAGCCCTCATCATGCTTCTTCAATGTGTGAAGTTATAATGAATTTGGCCTAACTTTGTAGGAGATATGGCCCGGACACGAAGCGTGACAGACGGACGGACGGACGGACGGACGGACAGACGGACAGACGGACGGACGGACGGACGGACGGAATCGAGCAAACCTATAGTCCCCCAACCGGTAACCGGTGGGGGACTAATAATGACATCATGAATATTAACCCATTCCCGCATATTGACACCTTTTGACGCTTCTGTAAAAGTCACTTTGTGAAACCATTGTGTATCACAATGGTTACAATTTGTAATCATTGTGATACACAATGGTTTCAAAGTGACTTTTACAAAACTACACAATTCTTAAAAGTTCCTTTTCTTTAGTTAATTCTCCAAAAGATGTTGGACCTAAAAATAGCCTATGCGGGAATGGATTAATTAGATTTATCATTAATTTTTATAATTTAACCCTTTCCCTGTTCTGTATTTAGGCCAAATTTCAATACCTACTGAATATTCATTAACAAAATAGTTATAAAGAAATATGGAAGGTGGAATATTGTAGACATTTTAGAAAGCAAAGAAACATATCTATCAAATTATATCAGCAAACAGAGCAGACCCTGATCAGACGGCTCCTCTAGAAGCTGTCTGATCTGGGTCTACTCTGTTTGCAAATGCATGAAAACACGTTTATATGAGGGAAAGGGTTAACATGAACACAGGAATATCTAGTTATGGCAGAAACTGGAATCAGGAGCTGTCTGATCTGAACAGACCCTGATCAAACAGCTTCTACAGGAGCCATTTGATCTGGGTCTACTTTGTTTGCAATGGTGTGAAACATGTTTATGTGAGGGAAAGGGTTAATGCCTTTGCCAACAGGGTAGACCCACATCAAATGGCTTCTTCAAGACTGTTCCTGTAACAATTGTCTGATCAGGGTTCGCTCTGTTTAGGCTTATTGAACATAGATCTGATTCAAAGTTTCTGCCATGCGATGATGGGACAAATACTTATTAATATTCATGATGTGCATATTTCTTACATGAATACTCACAGACTAAAATAAACCTAGTACATAAGTCATAGCATTAACCCTTTCCTCCATATAAATGTGTTTTCATGCATTTGCAATCCTACAGGAGCTGTCTGATCAGGGTCTGCTGTTTGCTAATGGAATTTGAAAGATCTGTTTCTTTAGTTTCTAAAATGGCTACAATGTTCCATGTTCCGTATTTCATTATAACTATTCTGTCCATGAATATTGAGTAGGTAATGAAATTTAGAATAAACATAGAACAGGTTAAACCAAGACTTTGTCTCACATGACATAACAATCATTGATCCATCTCCAAATCATTCAACCTTTGGCACTCTACTTGCGAATTTGTGAGAACCATTGCAAAAAGCTTGAATCCAGACAAGATACAATGTAACTCGGCATCTAATCAGGATCCAAACTGTTTGACACCCTGACACAGTTTTTTGAAAAGACAATGAAGAAAATTGTACTTTAATCACTGCAGCAGACGGTCATATTTGCAGACAACACTTGCTCACACAGCCGAGGGTTAAGGCTAAGATATTACCCCACCATAAACATACATGTACAATGTATCAATAAATCAATCTGGTGTGAATGATACCGAGTAACTCATTCTTCCTGGGGGATCCAGTCATCTTATGTGCAAATAAATTAACGTCTATTCAGATAACTGACAAATTTGTATAAAATATTTGTTCATTACACAACTCATCCATGCAGTTAACCCTTTCCTTCATATAAACGTGTTTTCACGCATTTGCAAACAGAGTTCCTAAAGGAACCATCTGATCAAGGTCTGCTCTGTTTGCTAGTGGAATTTGAAACCTATTTTGACCATGAGCATTCAGTAGGTATTGAAATTGGTAATAAATATAGAACAGGGAAATGGTTAAGCTTTAACTCCATGAATATTCATGCAAGATCTTTTCAACTTCATGTACATTACATTAATTGTTATAATAGCACAATCATGCATGCAGGAACTTTTGATCATGGCAGAATCATATCTATATTATATAATAAGCAAAAATGAGCAGACCCTGATCAGGTGGCTCCTCTTGGAGCCATCTGATCTGGGTCTACTCCTGTTTGATGGTGTAGAAAGACATATTTATTAACCCATTCCCTCATAGGCTATTTTTAGATCCAACCTCTTTGAATAAATCTACCAAGAAGGAGCATTAACTAAAGAAAAGGATTTTTTTTAGAATTTTGTAGTTCTGAAACTATTGTGATAAATAGAGCATTTGCTCCTTAGGAGCAAATGCTCTATATATCACAATAGTTTCAAAAAGTGACTTTTACAGAGGAGTAGAAAGGAGGAAAGGGTTAAGTAAAGGGTTAATATCCTCTCATTGCCTGTCATTAGATTAACCCTTAACTCCATGAATACTCATGTAAGAAATACCTTGATAAAAATGTACAATCAGATCTATATAATTCCAAAGGTAACTAACACAGACCCTGATCAACCAACTCCTACAGGAGTCATCTGATCTTGGTTTACTCTGTTTGCAAATGATTTAACTCTTTCCTTCATATAAACACCTTTTCACACATTTGAAAACAGAGTAGACCCAGACCAGTCGGTTCCTGTATGAGCTATCTAGAGAAAAGATTGTTTTTAGAATTGTGTACTTTTAAAATCAATGGATCATCTGCAGGGCTCTAGAAATTTTCAAATCCCAACCGGTCCAGCCGAGAAACGGACATTAGCCACCCGGACATTTGCCCCACCATTTTTCGATGAGCGGACATTTGCCCCTCATTATATGTCCACTGGTAGTATGTTTGAATATGTGCCATTTGTCCCCTTATAGTTTGTTTGTAATAAAATGACAGCATTAAATCTTGAAATTTGTGAAAACTAATGACAGTTGACATTCGCGAAAACTAATGACATTTCAAGTCGGCATCTGTTCTCTAGATCACAACGGTTTCAAAAGTGACTTTAATTTAATGAGGCGTCAAAATGTGTCAATAACCCTTTCCCTCATATAAAAGCATTTTCATGCCTTTACAAACTGATAAGCCCAGATAAGGAGGAGTTTGCAACATCAACTACACATGTCTCATGCCAAAATGACAAAAAATACTCAGGGGAGATAATTCTGCAATGTCGCTTGCTAAACACACGAAAATTGTATATTGCCCATCTACTATTCATAGTTTAAAATAATGATGTATGCCAAATATTAACTCAACAACTTTTAAATTGAAGAAGTTTGCATCGCCAACACACCATGATTACATGGTGGAACACTGTAGCCATTTTAGCAAAGAAACATCTATACTAATAGATCAAATTCCATATGGAAGGTGGAACATTGTAGCCATTTTAGCAAAGAAACATCTATACTAATAGATCAAATTCCATTAGCAACCAGAGTATATGTAGACCCTGACCAGACAGCAAATGTGTGAATATGCATTTATATAGGGGAAAGGGTTAAAAAAAGAAAAACAGATGAATATCTTCAGTGAGTATTGAGGCAAATTATATTTCATAACTTATACAGTTATCCCAGCAGGCAAAAAGCCCTGCACAAAAAAATTGTCATCCACATAAAACTGAAAACAGCTTCAATTTGAGCAGTGTCATTTTTTCCCTTCCATTTCTTTGTAATATACAGCTTAAGCCTCATACAGTTTTGACCCTGACATGACCTCATGTTTCCAACTATCACATGATCTAGATCAAAACAATAAGTGCATATAACCTAAACCGGACAAGACTGCAATGTAAATTCAGATGATTGCCTTGAGCTGACAGTAGAGGAGACAGAAGTATTCTAGAGTCAGAAGAGGATCAATGTAACTATGTACAGTGAAACCCCTCTAAACCGGACACTAAATTTAGCATAAATAGTGGTGTTGGATACATGTGGCAGCTTAATGCAGGGTGAAAGTCATACAGAAAGCTCCTCTAGGAGCTTTCTGTATGACTTTCACCCTGCATTAAGCAGCCACCTGTCTAAAAGTATCTAAATTCTTCTCTACTAGAATTCCGGTTTAGAGGGTTTTTACTGTAATCAAAACTTCACTACGAACATGCCGAAACCTAACCCTTTACTCCATAAATATTCATGTAAGAAATAATGATATCATAAGTATTAATTAGATTTAATTGTTATAATAGCAGATGGACATAGAAAGTTATAGTCATGGCAGAAACTGTAGAATCATATCTGTACAATATCAAGCAAACAGAGCAGACCCTGATCAGACACCTCCTAGTCGGGCAATGGCATACTGAGTAAAGTGTAAACTTGTCATGCTTATCTACCTGCGGGTTTTCTTTACATACACACAGCACGTTTCATACAATTTTTCACGGATTATGAAATTCAATCTATGTTCCGTCCAGTCAACCGTCCAACCGTACCACCACTACATAATAGAATTTCTTTGTTCGCAGTTAAATGATTTAGAGTTTTAACTACAGTAAAACCCCTTTACAGCAATCACTCAAGGAGTTAACATGATGACTGCTTAACGCAGGACAAAACTAACGCGGAAAAATCCTATTGGAGCTTTCTACATAAATTACGTTTGTCTTGTATTAACCTTTTACTCCATAAATAAGCCTTTCTATCCTTTGTGATATAATTTTTACAGTTTCTGTCATGGCCAACAAAATCGTTTTCATATGTTACTATTAATATCATAGCAATTAATCTAATTAATCTTCAATCATGATGACATTATTTCTTACATGAATATTCATGGAGTAAAAGGTTAAGCCATAACCTGCCTCTATAACAAAGAATAAGACCTCAGTCTGGTCGCACAACAGAGGCTTCACTGTCTTTGGAAAAGTTGTCAGCTGCTTTGAATTATTTACTTTTTCAACCCAAGAGACGCATGCACTGTCAACAGTGTAGACCCAGATCCGATGGCTTCTAGTGGAACCCTCTGATCAGGATCTGCACTGTTTGTTATTCAGTATGAAAGGCTTAAATATGTTAGAGTATTTTGAATAACAGAGTGGATTCTTTTGTTACCCCTTTCCTTTATATAAAGGACATTTCACACATTTGCAAACAGAGTGAACCCAGATCAGACAGGGTCTGCCCCAGATCAGACAGGGTCTGCCCTGTTTGTCATTAAAACTCCCCATGAAAGCTTTATTCTTTCACACTGAATGGATTTGATTCAATTGTTAACCCTTTCCCTCATATAATACTTGTTCAGTCCTTTGCAAACAGAGTAGACCTAGATCAGACAGTTCAATCAATTATGTTGGGTCTAAAAATAGCCTATGGAGGAAAGGGTTATACCATAAGCAAACAGAGTAGACCATGATCAGAAGGTTCCTATAGGAGTCGCCTGATCTGGGTCTACAGTTTCTACCTATACCAAAACATTGTACATATGCCATTATAAAAATTCAGCTAATAAATATTCATGCAATTATTTCTTACATGAATATTCAACAGGGAAAGGGTTAACCCTTTACTCCTAGAATATTCATGTAAAAAATAATGACATCATGAATATCAAATAGATTGTTATAATAGCACATAGAAACAGGGAATTTTGGCCAGGACAGAAACTGTAAAATCATATATTTATGTAATATCATAAGCAAATAGAGCAGACCTCGTGCAGACCATAAGCAAATCAAGAAGACCCAGATCAGACAGCTCCTGTAGGAGCTGTCTCATCTGGGTCTACTCTTTGTAAAGCTGCAAAATGGCTTATTCATGGAGTAAAGGGATAAAAAAAATAATGGGCCAGCCATTCAACACTAATCAAAGAGTTAATGATGAAAATGGCAACTAAAAGAAAAACATTCTCAGACTAATAAACTAAAATAGCAATCTTAAGCCCTGGTATTACAACCGAAAAATTATCCCTTTCCTTCATATCAACGCCTTTTTACGCATTTGCAAACAGAGTAGTTCCTATAGGAGCCGTCTGATCAGGGTCTGCTCTGTTTGCTTATGGTATAATATAGATATGATTCTATAGTTTCTGCCTGAGCCAAAACACTCCTAACAAACAGGTGGCTGCTTAATGCAGGGTGAAAGTCATGCAGAAAGCTCCCAGAAGAGCTTTCTGCATGACTTTCACCCTGCATTAAGCTGTCACCTGTCTCCAAGATGGATATTAATACTAAATTGAATGTCCAGTTTAGAGAAGTTTAACTGAATATATTATAATTATGCCATCATCAAAATTCAATTAATATATATTCATGATGTCATTATTCCTTTCATGAATATTAAACAGGGAAAGGGTAGGAGTTTGAGTTTTCAACAATAAAGATAACCGTTACAGTTTAACTATTAAAAATACATTACAAGCATTTTCCTCTTTATATTAACCCGTAGTAGTATTATTGGCTTAGTGGCATTTACAAAATATTTAGCTGTCTCGCTCCATTGCCTGTCAAAAGCAGCATGGCGCAAAGATATGAACAAGTTAAATACTGGAACAATAATTCTCCTCAGGCCATTCAGTGTACTTGTATTTGGTGTAGCGATAAATAAAGACCTTGGCGCTAACTTCATAGATACCCAGCGAGCCGTAACGAAAACTGTTAAAGCAAACGTCCTGTTATATTATACTGCCTGTTTGTCAGACACAAGTGACCCTTGTTCGAGACTTTCACCCGTGCCTCCTGCTTTTGTCCCAAATCACTGGCGAAAAATAACACACCATTTCCACCCCAAAAAATTAATTTGAAAACCACGAGACGTTAAGGTACCCCTGGGTTAAGGTTCACGGGTCTAGCATAAAAAACTAGTTGAGCATGAACAATTTCTTAATTAGAGGGCAGTGATCACAGTTCAGGTGCATATTGGGCAACTTTGTCTACCACAACTACTCTAAATATTTAACTATTACCTCATGAATATTCATGTAAGAAATTATGACATCAAGAATTTCAACTGAATTATTTGTTACAATATAGCATATAGTTGACACAGGAATTTTTGGCCATGACAGAAACTATAGAATCGAAATATTATGCCATAAGCAAACAAAGCAAATCCCGATAAGAATGGCTCCTTCAGGAGCCTTCTCATCTGTGCCTACTCTGTTTGCAAAGGCATAGAAAGGTGCATTTATTCCCTCATGAATATTCATATAAGAAATAATGATGTCATGAATATCAATTAGTCAAAAGTGTTATTATCATATCAACACAAACATTTTTAGACATGGCAGACAATGTAGACTCAGATATCTATTGTTTCATAAGCAAACAGAGAAAGTACTATGTCATTATTTCTGACATGAATATTCAACAGGGAAAGAGTTAACCTTTTACTCCATGAATATTCATGTAAAAAATAATGACATCATGAATAAAGATTAGAATGATTGTTATACAAATGTAATAGCACATAGACACAAGAATTTTGCCCATGGCAGAAACTGTAAAATCATATACATGTATTTATATAATGTTATAAGCAAACAGAGCCGACCCTGAACAGACAACTTCTATTCTGATTGCAAAGGCATGAAAGTGTGTCTCTATCAGGTATAAGGTTGAGCAAACTAGTACAGATCCAGATCAAACTGCTCCTGAAGAGTCTCACTTCTATACTCCATTAGGTTTCTTTTAGAGTGCTTAACACATTCCCTCCTAGTGACGAATTTTGTCGCCTCTGTAAAAATTCTGAAAATTCTGAAACCATTGTGATAAATAGAGCATTTGCTCAATAGGAGCAAATGCTCTATTTATCACAATGGTTTCAAAACTACACAATTCTAAAATTCTCCATTTCTATAGTTAATGCTCCTTTTCGGTAGATTAATTAAAGAGATTGGGTCTAAAAATATCACATTTTCATACAACGCTGAGTTTTTAAATGGACTATTCCAAAATTGAAACAGGTCAACGTTATGGTGGAATTTGTTCACAGAAAAGTTATCATGACAAACAGTGCAGACCAAGATGAGAGGGCTCCTCTAGGAACCCTCTCATCAGGGTCTACACTGTTTGCAAAGGACATTAGTGACGAGTGTCCTGCAGCACTGTAAGGGTTAATTAACCATTAACTCCATGAATATTCTTACCAGTAATTATAACATCATGAATATTAATTTAGATTTGCATTTGTATAATGGCAAAAGGACACAGGATTTTTGGGCCATAATAGAACCTGTAGATCATATCTATATTATTTCATGCAAGTCATGATTCCGCGGTGCATGCTGTTGACGTAACGCTGTATAAACGGCACAGGCAAATTGTCCCATTCACACGATGAACACGACATCCTAGCTCGTCCTACACATGTGTTATTGAATTTAAATCTGGACAGTAATTCTGGTATTATATGCCCGTTAATCACAATAAGGCGATTCTTGTTTCCACCCATAATTCCACCCCAGACTAATACCGATCCCCCTCCAAAACAGTCTCTCTCAATGATGCATGCATCGGCAAAACGCTCTCCCCAATGACGGTAAACTCTCTCACACAGTCGGCATGAATGATGTTTAACCTAGATTTGTCGGAAAATAACACTAATCTCCAATCATTATGCTCACAGCGCAAATGATGGCAGCACCAGTCATGCCTTGCGGCCTGATGGCGGTGTATGAGAATCTGGCCGAAATATGGCTGATATGCGTGAATCTGTTGGACATTCTGTCCCAACCGATTCCTGACAGTCTGTGTGTGAACACCTTGCTGTCTTGCAGTTGCTGTTGCAGTCAGGCGTCTGTTGTGGAGATGCTGCATAATGATGTACCAATCATCGGCAGCAGTCTTCACACGTGGCGGACCACTCCGGGGACGTCGTTGACGTTTCCCATGGTCTGGAATTGTCTCCGTAAACGCTCTATTGCCTTACGAGGATACTGCAGTTACTGACGCCCCTGCATTCATATCCCAATAGCTTGGTTTTGTTGATCATTATTTAATCTTGGCATTTTGTTCGACTTGATTTTGCATGATTTTATTCAATTGTTATTCAATTGTGACTTATTATCAGTCAATCGATGCGGTCAGATACTTCAACTGGATATCGACCCGTGCCGCATGAGGCGCATGTGCAAAATCACTACATCGAGTCTCTCACCGAAGGGCATGGTTTACTACTGACCAAACTTAGGTCAACAGGTGCTTCAACGATTACAATCATGTACATTGCTTATTATTTATATTTGTGATAAAACAATATAAAACGAAATATTAAGGATTCAAAAGTGGGTATTTATTTTGGCTGAGTATATGAAGGAAATGGTTAATAATGATTATACATGTAATTATGTAAACACCGGTAGTTTTAGCCAGGACAGAAGCTGCAGTATTATGTCATATGCAAACAGACCAGGCCCTGATCAGATGGCTCCTACAGGAGCAGTGTGATCTGATATCAGTCTCTTTGCAAAGGCATTAACCCTTCGCTTGTTATTCGCGTCAATATACCTACCTGTAAATAGTGAAGACCCAGATGAGACAGCTCCTGCAGGAGCTGTCTCATCAGGGTCTGCACTATTTACAAGCTGATTGTGCAACCAGTGCACTCCACAGCAGTGACTGCACAGCGAAATACTTGTACACAGTGAAGATATATGTAATTATACAAGAGGGTATGGGGTAAAGAAGGAGAAATGTATTTTAAAATTCAGCAAGAGAAGGGTTAAAAGGAATATATATGGAGTAAACGGTTAAAAGTTATGCTTAATTGTCGCTGGCATCTTTATAGTACAAGTATGTATACAGTTGAACTTTGGTACCTTAAACTTCAAGGAACCATACAAATTACTTTGAGTGAACTGAGATTCGAATATATTCAATTTCTAATTTGAACAATTTCTCAAGTTCACAGCTTAATGCAAGTCTAAAGTAATGCTGAAAGCTCCTGTATGAGCTTTCAGCATTACTTTAGCTCTGCATTAAACTGTTACATAAGTTTCTAGATATGCATAATGATACATAGTTTTGAACAATTGTGTATTGTAAAATTTGGAAGGACATCATTAGGCCATTTTAAAAATTAAGCTAATAAATATTCATGATGTCGTTAATTCTTACATGATTATTCAACATGGAAAGCGACCCATTTCCTGTTTAACACTAATTCAAGATTTTATCAAAGCCAAAATCGATAAAATAGAAAAAATTTAAACAATGATAGAAACAGTACAGTCTGATCTATAAATTCCATAAGCAAACAGAGCAGACTCTGATCAAACAGCTCCTTCAGGAGCTGTCTGATGATCCCGTCTGATCTGGGTCTACTCTATTTGCAAAAGGCGCGAAAAGGCATTGATATGAAGGAAAGGGTTAATACAATGAATCAGTCGATAATAAACATTTTCACAGGATCTTCATCTAGACGGTTACGCCCTAAATTACTGACTGATTGAAATTGTACAGTCAACCCTTTAATTGCAGAATATGCAAAATGGAATCCCCTGGCAATGCCCATTCATCCTAACTGGGTTTACATTTTACTGAAATAATTTCATATGGCAAACAGTGGTGGCCCTGATCTAAGGTAGATGATTCTACATAGTGTTAACATGTACCGGTATTGCATGCTAAAAACATGCCATGTGTAACATTTTTATGTCTATCATGCATTGCTGATTCATGAGTTCATGCAATAAACATGTATTTGTTAACCCATTCCCTAATATGCTGGAGCTCTCTATCTTAAATGAATATTCATGGAGGAAAGGGTTAAAACATTTTTCACAATAACAAATCTTTATTCCTCCACCAAACCCTATGTTGTGACCACTCTTTATAATCGTCTCAAAGAGATGATTACACAGAGTGGTCACAACATACGGTTTGGTGGAGAAATGATTTTAGTACTTGAGTATGCAGCTTTATCTGATGGTCTGCAGACGACAATTTTCATGGTGAGACACATAATTATACAGTACAGAAACTGTCTACAAAAACCACTTTACCCTTTCCCTCATATAAACCTGCTAGAGGAACACTTTCTGTATATCCTTTGTCCTGTGTTAAGCCTTTACTCCATAAATACACCTTTCTATAGGAGCCATCTGATCAGGGTCTGCTCTGTTTGCTAATGATATATTATTGATGATTCTACAGTTTCTGCAATGTCCATGTGCTATTATAAAAATTAAGTCCATTAATAGTCATGATCATTAATTTTTTATGTTATTATTTCTTATATAGATTTTCATGAAGTAAAGGGTTAGGCTACAACCTGTCTTAACCCATTACCTCATAGGCTATTTTTAGACCCAACCTCTTTGAATAAATCTACCAAAAAGGAACATTAACTAGAGAAAAGGATTTTTTTAGAATTTTTTGTAATTTGAAACCATTGTGATAAATAGATCATTTGCTCCTATAGGAGCAAATACGCAATTTATCACAATGGTTTCAATAGGTGACTTTTACAGAGGCGTAGAAAGGCGTATTTATGGAGGAAAGGGTTAAACCCCCCCCCCCCCCCCCCCCCCCCCCAAGATTTGACTTGTTTTTGTTGGTCACTGTGGACAGGTTTTATCAGTAAATTATCACATGCAGAGCAGAGACTACCACGCTGTGGTCACAGGTGGCTTAGTACACTGTATTGTACCAGCATCATTTGAAACCATGGCAACCATGTCTCTGAATCAATTATTGAGCTGGTTACCGTGACAACCTATACCGTGGTCACACTTCACACTAGGATAACTTCACAGGCTGTGTGTGACATGCTGGTACAGTAGAAATCCTTTATCTTGATAGACATTTCTCTCTTCTATAAAACTGTGAGCACTGATGATCAATATAAGAGAAAAGATATAGCAGTAAAAACTCAGATTTAACCCTTTCAGTGTGGGAAACAAGTAATTAATATTCTATGTAAACATTATAAACATAGATTAGGGGGCTCCTAGTCCCCTCATCAGGGTCAGCACTGTTTGTCAAGTTACACTTATCATTAAAGAAAGCTTGACTTGCTTGAATTTTGACTATTCAGTGTCGAAATGGTTAACCCTTTCCCTCATAGGCTATTTTTAGATCAAACCTCTTTGAATAAATCTACCGAAAAGAAGCATTTACTAATTATAAAGAAAAGGAAAATTTAAGAACTGTGTAGCCTTGAAACCATTGTGATAAATAGAGCATTTGCTCCCATGGAGCAAATGCTCTATTTATCACAATCGTTTCAAAAAGCAACTTTTACAGAGGCGTAGAAAGGTGTATTTATGGAGGAAAGGGGTAAAGAAGTAAACTTCTTGATTTGAATCCACCTCATCTTGACAGTCATAGTTTAATTAATACAAATATGCAAACAACTCAAGTGCACATTTATAAGAAGATAAGCTCCACAGTGTCTACTCAGGATCATAGCAGCTGTTTGGCAGACTGTATCAGATAATTGGGCCAGTCAGAAGAAGTATATGAAAATTTGATGATCTAAATCACATTTTTAGTAAGACTTTCTGTATGACAAGATAATGGTTAGATCAGATTCTTTTCTGCAGTTTTGTGGGAGTTGAAGGGTAAAAATCAATGAGCCGTTTTAACAGAATTCTGGCAAAAAATCGCAGAATGACCTCATCTGCCGTCACACCATTCCCATGTTTTTGCAAATCCATGTTTATCAAATGTGTGAATAATGAATCAATATGTCTTAACACTTTGCTCACTAGAAGTGAATCTGGATTACCAATGCAAACAGTTTGGATCCAGATCATAGAGACCTCAAATAACTCTATATCTCAACTGATTCTAAATTATTTCACATTCCTAACAAGGCGTTTGGAAAATGATAGAGAAAATTAACGTTTAAGATTTTGTAGTCGATGACACACTTTGCAGACGACAATTACCATAACCCTTTCCTTTATATAAACGCCTTTTCATGCATTTGCAAACTGAGTATACCCAGATCAGACAGCTCCTATAGGAGCTGTCTGATCAGGGTCTGCTCTGTTTGCTTATGGTATAATATAGCTCTGATTCAACAGTTTCTGTCTGAGCAAAAATGGCCTGTCTTTATATGCCATTATAAACAATAATGGTGTCATTATTTCTTACATAAATAATGAACAGGTAAAGGGATAAAAACCATTCAAAGAGTTAGTTACGAAATAACCAATCATGTCAAGCCAGGTGATGGGGACACAGGAGGTACTAAATGTAAGTGTCTTTGTTTGACAGTGCAGACCTAAAACAGTTATCATATTGTTTTTACTATACAGTAAAACCCCTCTAAATCGGAATTCTAGTAGAGAAGAATTCAGATACTTTTAGGCAGGTGGCTGCTTAATGTTGTGAAAGTCGTGCATAAAACTAGAAGAGCTTTCTGCATGAGTTTCACCCTGCATTAAGCTGCAAGCTCCACCTGCTTCCGACCGATATTTATGCTAAATTGAATGTCCGTTTCAGAGGGGTTTTTCTGTGCATCTTTACACTGACTGACAGAATTTATTATCAATTAGATCTGTATAGCTGTACAATTAGATCTATATAATTCCATAAGCAAACTGATGAGACTCTTAATATCTGAAGACTCCTACAAGAACTGTCTGATCGGGGTCTACTCAGTCTGTAAAGGTGATAAAACGACATAACCTTTTTCCTGTTCTATGTCTATTCTAAATTTCGATACAAACTGAATATTCATGGAAAAAATATGGAAGGTGGAACACAACGTAGCCATTTAGAGAAAGTAAAGAAACAGATCTTTCAAATTTAATTAGCAATCAGAGCAGCCCCTGATCAGACTGCTCCTATAGGAGCAGTCTGATCTGGGTCTACTCTGTTTGCGAATGTGTGAAAACATGTTTATATGAAGGAAAGGATTAAATGTAGATATAATGGAAACTGACTGAATAACACTGCAGACAAAATTGTGTCTACAGATGGACAGCCCTCACCCCTATCACCCTGATATTAACCCATTCCCGCATATTGACGCCTTTTGATGCCTCTGTAAAAGTCACTTTGTGAAACCATTCTAATAAATAGAGCATTTGCTCCACAGGAGCAAATGCTCTATTTATCACAATGGTTTCAAAACTATACAATTCTGAAAATTTCCTTTTCTCTAGTTAATGCTTCTTTTTGGTAGATTTAATCAAAGAGGTTAGGTCTAGAAATAGCCTAATTGGGAATGGGTTAAATTCTCTTTTTAGAGCCATAGTAAAAGGAAAAGAAGGCGCTGTACAAGAGATGAAATCTGAGTACCATGTCGAGGCATAAGAGTTATATTACATGTACTGCTATCAGTAACTGTATCAAAATGTTACTTAACCCTTTCCTCCATAAATATGCCTTTCTACCCCTCTGTAAAAGTCACTTTATGAAACCATTGTGATAAATAGAGCATTTGCTCCTATAGGAGCAAATGCTTTATTTATCACAATGGTTTCAAACAACAAAATTCTCAAATTTTACTTTTCTCTAGTAATTGATCCTTTTGGGTAGATTCATTCAAAGAGGTTGGGTCTAAAAATTGCCTATGGAGTAAAGGGTTAACCCATTACCCTGTATAGACACCTTTGCAAACAGAGTAGACCCAGCAGGGATGTAAAATTCCTCTTGCCTTGGTGAATAACTCTTTGTTTGGGGGAAAAAAATCTGACCTTTTTTAGAAGAAATTAATGGTCAAAGTACATGTATGTTTTTCTGCTTTGACCCATTCCCTGTTCTGTATTTAGGCCAAACTTCAATACCTACTGAATATTCATTAGCAAAATAGTTATAAAGATATATGGAAAGTGGAACATTGTAGACATTTTAGACAGTAAAGAAACGTATCTATCAAATTCTATTAGCAATCAGAGCAGACCCTGATCAAACGGCTCCTCTAGGAGCCGTCTGATCTGGTCCTACTCTGTTTGCTGGTGCATGAAAATGTATTTACATAAAGGAAACGGAAACTACGAGGGAGTAACAAATTTAAGAATTTTACAACTTTGCCAGCTCAGACTGATCCTGTAGGAGCCAATTCTGATCAAGGCCTTCTGCATTTATTTTTTGAATGATATAGCACAGCTCCTTAGATAAGATGTGTAAATTAAAACATTTTCAAGAATAACTGTTTTATATCTCCATTAAACACTATACTGTGACTACTCTTTAGAATCATCTTTTTGAAGTGATTCTAAAGAGTGGTCACGGTATAGGGTTTGGTGGAGAAAAAACGTTTTTAGTATTTGGGTAGGCACTCTTATCCGTAGCTGAGACTATAGATCAGAATTTCTGATTGTTACAGTTCTGCCATGATAAGAACAGTTTGTGTTCATATGCAATTATACATAATACATTCATGATGTCATTATTTTGTACATGAATATTCATGGAGTAAAGGGTTATTAAATTACATGTGCTGCTTTTATAAGTTTTATCAAAATGTTATCTAATAGTAGATTGAATTTCTTAATGTACATGTGAAAGTAATGGATGATCAGGTTTCACTTTCTTCAACTTTTTGCATGCTAGCTGCGAGGTCATCTTCGACTATGAAGGGCAAACACTGGTTGATTACAAAAAATTCCCTTCTTATAGCCAATTTCACATCATAGTAAGTTGCTAATCAGTGACCGTTAGAAATAATCCCCCCCCCCCCACTCCCCCACCCCCAGCCGGCCAAATGGAGTACAAAGAATAGGGCACACTACATTCATTTGAGGACATATCATCAAATTGTATAGTCAGACTTCTGTACGTATGGACGAACATGCAGTCAGACAAGACCTAGGCTATATGCCTCACCTTGTGTCCTTATTTCTTACATGAGTATTCATGGTGTAAAGGGTTAAACCTCCCTCTTTCATCATATCATAAGGCAGTCAAAAATCAAAGTAGTAACAAAATACAGTAAGATTCATTAGACTCATTTTTATAACATTTTTCTGCAAATTGTGAAAATATACTTCTTTTAAAAAAAGGATATTCAGTATCCAATGGCTATTTTGTCTACCTGGTGGGCAACGTTAACCTAGATAATAATTTATTCTTAGGTTAGCTCTGTCCTTTAATTGTGACCATAAACATAATTTGAAGAAAATTGGTTGGTGATCAACCAACGACTATTCAAGATAGGACAGTAGTTCCTTATAAGAAAAGATATTTTTTTCTCATTTGGCTGCCAAAGCAACTAGAGATCAGCATGAATTACATCTGACAGAAGAATTAACCCCTTGAACACTGAATAACTGGAATGGCCCATGCTTAACCCTTTCCCTGTTCTATATTTATTCCAAATTTTGCTACCTACTGAATATTCATGGACAAAATAGTTATAATGAAATATGGAAGGTGGAACAATTTGTAGCCATTAAATTTAGAAACAGATCTATCAAATTTCATCTGCAACCAGAGCAGACCCTGATAAGATGGCTTGTCTGATCTGGGTCTACTCTGTTTGCAGTTTATATGAAGGAAAGGTTAACCCTTTCCCTATATTGACGACTTTTGACGCCTCTGTAAAAGTCAATCTGTGAAACCATTGTGATAAATAGTGCATTTGCCCCTATAGGAGCAAATGCTCTATTTATCACGATGGTTTTAAACTACAAAATTCTGAAAGTTTCCTTTCCTCTAGTTAATGCTCCTTTTCAGTAGATTTATTCAAAGAGGTTGGATCTAAAAATAGCCAATGGAGGAAATGTTTAACTATACAGTCCAGTCACTATCCCAGGCTTATATTTATTAAAGAGGGTTTTGAATGACAAACAGTGCAGACTCTGATCAGAGGGATCCTCTAGGTCAGTCCTCTGATCTGGGTCTACACTGTCTACAAATGCCAGTACACTCGCTCGCCGCATTCAAAGAGTTGAAAGCCCACTCACTGCAGGGAGATTGTTTTGATGTTTTGACTGATATTGGCAAAATAGCTGAAGAGGAGATTTTGTAACAAAGTGTTGACGACATCATCATGAACATAGCAGTATCTCATTACTTAACCCTTTTACCGGTACCTGATAGAAACACCCTTTAAAGATTTCGCAGAGTAAACCTAGATCATACAGCTCCTGTAGCAGTCGTCTGATCTGGGTCAGCTCTGTGAGTATGGAGTTATATAGATCTAATTCTACAGTTTCTGCTCAGGTGAAAAAGTCCTGGGTCCATGCTTATAAAGCTTTTTAGTTGAGTCTGAGCTCTTTCTCAAGTTTTTGATTGGTCAGATTTGAGCCTTTGGCTCAAATCTGACCAATCAAAAACTTGAGAATGAACTCAGACTCAACTAAAACGTTTTATAAGCATGGATACAGAGTTCATAATTATACTGTACCATTATAAAAAGTCACCTAATACATATTCATGATGTCATAATTTTTTACATAAATATTCATACCATACAACCAGTATAAAAAAGTGTGGATCCTTACAGGACCTTTAGCCACTCAACATCTTATCTGGATCAACACTTCCTACATGGGTTATTGGGAATTCATCACTAGTTTATAAAGAGTTAACTATTTCTTCCATAAAAATGGATTTATTTGCCTTTGCAAACAGAGAAGACCCTGATCAGATAACTCATGTAGGAGCCACCTGATCAGTCTGCTCTGTTTGCCTAATATTGGGATAATGATTCTACAGTTTCTGTCATGGCCAAAAATTCCTGTGTTCATGACACTTCATGCGTCATTATAGATATTAAACTAATCAATATTCATGATGTCATTATTTCTTACATGAGTATTCATGGTGTAAAGGGTTAAACCTCCCTCTTTCAACATATCATAAGGCAGTCAAAAATCATTACAGAAAGTGAATATGTACAGAAAAGGCAGTTTAAAACTATTGACAAATTACCAAACAAGCCTTAAGAAAGACAGACGGGTAAATGATAAGACACATTGACAACCACAAACATAACAGCATGTAAGCTGAAAGAATGAGAAAGATGAATAAGCTTACACAAGGATATACATAAATAAACTGACAGACAGACACAGAAACAGACAGGACACAGGGGCATGCAGACAAGACAGACATACACAGAAACAGACTGGACACAGGGACATTACAAGACAGACAGGACACAAGGGCATACAGACAAGACACACACACACAGAAACAGACTGGACACAGAGACATACAGACAAGACGAGTCAGACACAGAAAAGAACAGACAAGATAAAACAGACTGCAAGAAATACAAGACAGAAAGACAGAACAGACTGCAAGAAAGACATGACACAAGGATAGACAAATAAGACAAGTCAGACATACAAGACAGGACAAACTGCAAGGCAGACACGGACAGACAGACAGACAAGGCAGGACAGGCTGCAATGCAGACACAGACAGACAGACAGACAGACAGACAGACAGACAGACAGACAGACAGACAAGACTACCTGCTGCAAGGCTGACAAAGATAAGCATGACATGCAAAGAGAAATTATCACTGAGATACACACAAACAGACACTTGCAGACAGGCTGACACAATGACTGACTGGCTGACAGACACATACACAGACACTTGCAGACAGGCAGACAGACTGGCACAATAACTGGCTGAGTTCACTGGATCATGAAATGATAACAGTTAAAAAGCAAGAAAGATGAAAAAAAGTCAGTATAGAAGTTTGACCAAGTGCTTACCTTGGATGGTTGTTCCCCTAACTAAAGCTATAATGCAGTATTTAGTGCTCTTGTTTTCCCCGTTACACATTCTGTATTGATACCAAGCGTGAAATGAGCCCAGCGATAAGTCAGCTTTGTGTAAAATTGACTGGCTGATTATTGACCAAACTGTCACGCTCAACGGCTCTAAATAAATACCCTGTGAGAACAATAGTACACTATTAAAGACCAGTATCTATTGACTTAGGCCAGTCTGCACATGGCTGACTGTTTGATAGTGTACCTACCTATCCCCCTCTTTCAACTGATCGTAACCTTATTTTAGCCTTTTTTCTTGATGAATATTCAATGCAAGTTCCATCTATGATGAATATAAAATATCTCAATTCTTGTATTAACACTTTCCACCAAAGCAGAAACTATAGAATCTGATCCATATCATTCTGCAAGCAAACAGAGTAGACCCAGATCAGACGGATCTTATAGGAGCCATGACAGAAACTGTAGAATCATGCACTTCTATAGAAATACAGTAAAACCCAGCTAATGTGACCACCTAAAAGATGTATAATTCTGGGTGATAGATTCAGGTGGTAGCTTAACGCAGGACAAAAGTAATGCAGAAAGCTCCTTGAGGAGCTTTCTGCATTACTTTTGTCCTGCATTAAGCAACCACCTGCTTATAAGGACACTCATGTTTATTCATTAAGTGGTCGCATTAGAGGGGTTCTACTGTAATTCCAAACACAAACAGAGCAGACCTTGACCAGATGGCTCTTACAGAATCCATCTAATCTGAGTCTACTCTAGTTTGCAAAGGAACAAAATGGTTTTTATATGAAGGAAAGTGATAAAATCCTTCTTTTTCTTATGCAGTAAACCTGAACAATTTATAAAATCCTAAGGATCATTCCTACGAAATTTGATCAAAATCCATTTAGCAATTGAAGAGATTTTCTTCCAAAATAAATAAAAATTGTTCATTAAGATCTATTTTTATCTCATTTGACCTACTTATGCAATGGACTGGAAGCTGCGTTACATAACTTTCATAGATCACCAAGGATCATTTCTGTGAAATTTCATTACATTCCATCAAGATTGTTGACAATGGATGCCACACGATGTGCGATAATGACACATGGCAATCCCAATAGCTTATTTTGTCACTTTGAGGTTAGTGAGCTAAAAACTAGAACTATCACTTAAGGTGATGAATACTCCCGCACAGCAGCCTTGATTGCAAATCCAAGTTTTTGAGAAATACTACCCATTAACAGGATCAAATGACAAAAATACTCAAAGTTCAAATGGAGATAATTCTGTAATGCCTGCCACTAAACACAGGAAAATTATGTCTTGCACATGTTACTACTATTCGTGGTTATTATGTATGTCAAATATCATATCAATAACTTTTAAATTGAAGGAGGAGACTGGAGTTTGCGACACCAACTCCCCATGTTTCATGCCAAAATGACAAAAAAATACTCATATCTCAGGGGGAGACAATTCTGCAATGGCCAGGGGTAAACACATGGATATTGCGCATCTACCATTCGTGGCTATTACATATACCAAATATAAATTCAATAACTTTAAAACTGAAGGAGTTCACAACACCAACTTCCCCTGTTTCATGCCAAAATCACAAAAATCTTACAAGTTCAAGTGGAGATAATTCTGCAATGCAGCGCCAGTGCTAAACATGTGAAAATTGCGTCTTGCAAATCTACCATTCATGGTTATTATGTATACCAAATATAAATTGAATAACTTTAAAACTGAAGGAGGAGTTCACAACACCAACTTCCCCTGTTTCATGCCAAAATCTTCCCAAGTTCAAGTGGAGATAATTCTGCAATGCAGCGCTAGCGCTAAACATGTGAAAATTGCGTCTTGCTAATCTACCATTCATGGTTATTATGTATACCAAATATAAATTGAATAACTTTAAAACTGAAGGAGGAGTTCGCGACACCAACTCCCCATGTTTTATGCCAAAATGACAAAAATACTCAAGTGGAGATAATTCTGCAATGCCCAGCACTAAACAGATGAAAATTGCATCTTGCACATCTACCATTCATCGTTATTATGTATACCAAATACAAACTGAAGAACTTTCAGATTGAAGGAGGAGTTTGCGACACCAACTCCCCATGTTTCATGAATTTTTAAAAAAAAAAAAACCTCAAAAAGTTCAGGGGTAGATAATTCTGCAATGGCCAGTAAACACATGAAAATTGTGTCATGCACATCTACCATTCATGGTTATTATTCATACCAAATAGAAATTCAGTAACTTTAAAACTGAAAGGAGTTTGTGACACCAACTACCTATGTTCAAATGCGGACAGACCACCCGACCGACTGACCGCCGGACAGGGTGATTCCAGTATACCCCCTCAAACAAGTTTGCAGGGATATAAGCGATACTTTATCCTTTCCCTGTTCTGTGTTTAGTCCAAATTTCAATATCTACTGAACATTCATGAACAAAATATGGAAGGTGGAATGATGTAACCACTTTAGAAACCAAAGAAACAGATATAGCAAATTCTATTTGCAAACAGAGTAGAACCTGATCAGACAACTACAATAGGAGCTGTCTGATCCAGATCTACTCTGTTTGCAAATGTGTGAAAAGGTTTTCATATGAGGCAAACGGTTAAGTTGTGGTTCCTTTACAAGACACATTGTCTAGTTGTAATAAAGATACAGTTGAATTTAAATATCTTGAACTTCAAGGGACCATACAAATTACTTAGCGATAGCAGAGGTTCGAGTCTTACGCTTTCTAACCTGAATAATTTCTCTCAAGTTCACAGCTCAATGCAGATAAAAAACAAGAGCCGCATGCGGCCCCAATGCTCGTCTGATTTGGTGCTTGTCAAGCTAAATGAAAAAAATAAAGGGCCATAACTAAAAAAAAAATTGAAATCAAAAGTTATTGTTCTTATGTAGGGGTCTTCCCCTCAATGAGATCTACTAACCTATGAAGTTTCATGTTGATATCTCTTATACTTTTCGAGAAATGAGCTACATTAAAGTTTTTGGGCGCTACATTAAAGTTTTTGCACACCGACGACAACGCCGCCAACGACCTAATGATCACAATAGCTTGACTTTTCTTCTAAACAGACAAGCTAATGATGCTGAAAGCTCCTTTTGGAGCTTTCAACATTACTTTTGACCTGCATTAAGCTGTCACATGTGTTTCTACATAATTATACATAGTGATACTGATACATTTTAGAGCAATTCTGTATTTTGCATTAAGCTCCCACCTGCCTTAAAAACAACAAGAAATAAGACTTATTTTTAGTTGTTGCTATAGACAAGATATCGAAAAATACGGTATTTCAGATGTGTAAATCTTTATTTCTCTAACAAATGCTTGAGACCATTCATTAGAATAAAAACCTTGTTGCAATATTTTTGACTTAACCCTTTTCTCCATGACTATTAACTCAAGTTCAGATAAGATGCGTAAATTAAAACATTTTTAAGAATAGCTTCTTCATTTCTCGACCAAACCCTGTACTGTGACCACTCTTTAGAATCGCCTCAAAGAGACGATTCTAAGGAGTGGTCACAGTATAGGGCTTGGTGGGAAAATGACAAATTTAGTATTTGGGTACGCACCTTTATCTGTAGCCCTGAGTACCACCAAGGTAGAATTTGACAGAGAAATATAAAAAAGACTTTCAACATACGCCTCAGAAACAAACTTTTCTCAGGTTATTTTGTAATCTTCTACAGTCCTCTGGTTTCTCACTGGACTCCAAACTTTGCAGAATAATTCCAATGAAACAAATTAGAAAGTAATTATTACTACACAGAACAAAATATATACCTGATGAAACTCAACTCCTGGCATTATATGTTCTTGTTTATCAACCCCTTTATATCAACCCCTTTAAATGTAGGAAAACAATGTACTGGCATTCACAAACAATGTAGACATAAATGTTGGGCTCAAGAGGATGGAGCCCTCTAATCAGGGTCTGCACTGTTTGTATATCAAAATACTAACAACTTTCTACTTTTTATACGGACTGGACTGTTCCTTTAAAACACTGAAGGGTCATTCCACCTGAATGTTCTACATTCAATGGGTAAAAGCGGACATATCCATCAGTCCATGGCCGATTCAGTTTGCCACACCCTGTGATCACATTTCATTATCATTTAACTAATTTTACTTTGAAACTCTTTACACGCTGGGTTAGAATTAATGATAACTCGTGCATACAGTTAGGATCCAAATAAGACTTACAAGTAATTGCAAATTGCTTTAGGATCCAAGCTGCTTGACAATTCGATTGATTGTTTTAAGAGAACTGAAAGAAAAAAATAATTTTTAGACTTGAAATTGGCAACAAATTGTGCAGACGACATACCTAAGCATACTAAGAGATTATGGCCATTTGGGTGTGTCCAAATGCATCAGACTATAACAATCTGGGTACAGATTCAAAACACCGTCAAACAAGGCTATCCTTAAAAAATTGTAAGTTTGCAGTGACCCAACGGATCCCTAAAAATCAGACCCTTCTGAATTTTTGTCATTGAAAACTCTCAAAAACACATTTCTGGGACCATATTTATCATTTCTCCCCTTTTATTTTAACCCTTTCCCTGTTCAGTGTTCAGTCCAATTTTCAATACCCACTGAATATCCGAAGACAAAAAGATATAATGTAATATGGAAGGAGAAACATTGTAGCCATTTTAGAAAGTAAAGAAACAGATCTATCAAATTCCATTAGCAAACAGAGCAGGCCCTGATCAGACAGCCCCTATAGGAGCTGTCTGACCTGGGTCTACTCTGTTTGCAATTGCATGAAAAGGCATTTAGATGAGGGAAAAGGTTAAGTGACAAATATCTTACTGTAAAAACCTGATACTGTTTCACTGTTCTTTTAACCCTTTCCTCCATAAATACGCCTTTCTATGCCTCTATAAAAGTCACTTTTTGAAACCATTGTGATAAATAGAGCATTTGCTCCTATAGGAGCAAAATGCTCTATTTATCACAATGATTTCAATACTACATAATTCTAAAAATGTCCCTTTCTCTAGTTAATGCTCCTTTTGGGTAGATTTATTCAAAGAGGTTGGGTCTAAAAATCGCCTATGGAGGAAAGGGTTAAGTTGGGGTTTTTTTACCCCTTTACATCATATTAATGCCTTTACATGCCTTTGCAAACAGAGTAGACCCATCAGATGGCTCCAGCAGGAGTCGACTAATCAGGGCCTGCTCTGTTTCTTTATGGAATTTTTAGCTGAATGGTATACGAATATTACGATTTTTGACTATGGCTGTAACTGTAAAGTCGGATCTTTATAATTTCATAAGCAATCAGAGAAAACCCTGATCAGACAGTTACTACAGGAGCTTTCTGATCTGGGTCTACTGACTCTACTCTGTTTGCAAAGGTGCCAAAAGTCTTCTTATGGGAGAAAAAAGTTAACCCATTCCCTCATATTGACGACTTTTGACAACTCTGTAAATGTCACTTTGTGAAACCATAGTGATAAATAGAGCATTTGCTCCTATAGGAGCAAATGCTCTATTTATCACAATGGTTTCAAACTAAAAAATTCTAAAATTTTCCTTTTCTCTAGTCAATGCTCCTTTTCAGTAGATTTATTCAAAGAGGTTGTATCTAAAAATAGCCTATGCGGTAATGGGTTAATAACCATTCCAAAAAGGAAAGAAAAAGTGTTGAACCTCTGAGACTGAGTAGGATCACTGCAAACAAACAATTTTTTAATGATGGTCCAATATCAATATCAAACTATTTACTTGATGAATATTCATACAAGAAATAAAGACATCATGAATATTAATTAGATTGAAACAGGCATCGTTGGTTGTCTGTGACTAATTGGCTATGGCAGAAACTGTTGAATCAGATCTTTATTGCATAAGTAAACAGAATAGACCCTATTGCCTTATCTGTTTGCAACCGGGAGTCAAAAGGCATCTCTACAGGTAAAGGGGGAATGGCGAATATTAATTTGATTAATGTTGCAAAGTTGCAAAATAATATCATTTAACACTTACTTTCTCTTTCAATGGCGGAATATATGGTGGGAAAACTAGCCAGTTCCCTGCAAGATTTTTCTGCCCTCAAATTATAGCAAAGTTTAAAAGCTGGATATTGATATGTACAATGTATATAACGAAACCTTACATTTCTTACTGTGACATTGATCGTTTTAGTAGGCTTAGGCATTTTTAATTATAATTTGTTAAGTACTTCTGCAACATACAACCAAGATGTCTGCATTTTTGCACTATGAAAAATACACTGGATAAGTACCACCGAGTTTTACACTGGATACGTACCACTGAGTTTTAAGAACTGGCAAGAAAAATACCTTTGGAACACAACATTGACACTATGGAGGTGTCATTGATGGAAATTTCTGTATCGATATATCGAAGGGAAAATATCGACAATATATCGATTTTTATACACAAACATAATTTATGCTCTGTAGTTTCATCCATCTGAGCGTAAAACGTCAAAACTTTCAATAAAATTATATAAAACATACTGTATATCCTTTGTGGCTTATAAATATACTGCAACACTTCCAAGTTACAGTGCTCCCTCTCTACAATGACACCCTTTGGGATACGAAGATTGTATGTGTTGTTCAGAGGGAGTTGTTATAGGGAGGGAAAATCAAACATAATTAGCTTGTTTGCAGATCCCCAGATAAGGTGTATTTCGAGAACTAAAACCGTTATGCCTCCATCAAACCCTATGTTGTGACCACTTTTTAGAATCGTCACAAAGTGACGATTCTAAACAGTGGCCACAATATAGGGTTTGATGGAGGCATAAGGAAAATACGATGGAAAAAAGTTGTTTCTGGAGCCTTGTTGTTTCGGAAACAGTGACATGCGTTGTTGTAAGGAGGGAATCGTTATTGAGAGGGCCGTTGTAGGGAGGGAGCACTGTACTTAACTTCAGTTTTCAAAGTGTAAACAAGTAAGTTGAAATAAACTCAAATTCTCATGGCAAAAAGTGCAGACCCAGATAGCATCTTCAGAAGAACTTATTTGCAAGTATGTAAGACGTTACCAACTTGAATGAAATATAGCCAGTGGAAAGGTGTTAATATTTGTCCTCCATTTGTATCGATATTTTGAAACCAGTATCGATATCGTATCGACTGATGCCAATCGATGATACATGTATATCGATATCGTTCCTCTCAAGACATCTCTAATTGACATTCTTATGAACTAAGCCAACAGGAACCAGTAAATAGGCCATCATGGGCTCACAACATTGACACAGCCTTGACAGGCCAACAGGGGCCCCGTAACAGGCTCACTTGGGCACACAGTCTTATTGACATGCCAACAGGAGCCTGCTAACAGACTCACATGGGCACACAACATTGACACAGTCTTATTGACATGTCAACAAGAGTCTGCTAACAGACTCACATGGGCACACAACATTGACACGGTCTTATTGACATGTCAACAAGAGCCCGCTAACAGACTCACATGGGCACACAACATTGACACAGTCTTATAGACAGGCCAACAAGAGTCCGCTAACAGGCTCACAACATTGACACAGTCTTATTGACATGTCAACAAGAGCCCGCTAACAGACTCACATGGGCACACAACATTGACACAGTCTTATTGACAGGCCAACAAGAGTCTGCTAACAGGCTCACAACATTGACACAGTCTTATTGACATGTCAACAAGAGCCCGCTAACAGACTCACATGGGCACACAACATTGACACTGTCTTATAGACATGTCAACAAGAGCCCGCTAACAGACTCACATGGGCACACAACATTGACACCGTCTTATTGACAGGCCAACAAGAGTCTGCTAACAGGCTCACAACATTGACACAGTCTTATTGACATGTCAACAAGAGCCCGCTAACAGACTCACATGGGCACACAACATTGACACAGTCTTATTGACAGGCCAACAAGAGTCTGCTAACAGGCTCACAACATTGACACAGTCTTATTGACATGTCAACAAGAGCCCGCTAACAGACTCACATGGGCACACAACATTGACACTGTCTTATAGACATGTCAACAAGAGCCCGCTAACAGACTCACATGGGCACAGAACATTGACACAGTCTTATTGACAGGCCAACAAGAGTCTGCTAACAGGCTCACAACATTGACACAGTCTTATGGGCAGACCAACAAGAGCCCGCTAACAGGCTCACAACATTGACAGTCACATAAATATTGACAGGCCAACAGGAGCACTTAAATAGGATCACTAGGGCACTATAGGGCAAACAACATGGACAGTGTCGATAGACAGGCCAACAGAATTTGAGCAACAAACAGCCCAGAGTGAACACACAAACCAGCAAATAGGTTCACCAGGTTACACATCATTGACAGTCTTATGGACAGGGCAATAGGAACCCACAAATAGGCTCACTAGGACAGGGCAATAGGAACCCACAAATAGGCTCACTAGGACAGGGCAATAGGAACCCACAAATAGGCTCACTAGGACAGGACAATAGGAACCCACAAATAGGCTCACTAGGACAGGACAACAGGAAACCAATAGATGTAAACCAAAGCATTGATGTACAGTTTCTGTTATGGCCATAATTCAAGTCTTCTTATGTCATCATACAAGTTGAACATTATGAACAATAAATATTTATACTGTAATTACATGTACTTATTAATTCTTTACCTATAATTCTATATTTATTACAAATTTCAATACCTACTGATTATTCATAGCCAAAATAGTTAAAATGAAATATGAAAGGTGGAACATTGTAGCCATTTTAGAAACTAAAGAAACAGATCTATCAAATTCCATTAGCAAAAACAGAGCAGACTTTGATCAGATGGCTCCTATTGGATAATAGGAGCCGCATGATCTTGGTCTACTCTGTTTGCAAATGCATGAAACATGTTTGCATGAAGGAAATGGTCTGCTCGGTTTGCTGATGAAAGGTGTTCATATGTCATTATTAATAATCATCTAATTAATATTCAGAATGGCATCATTTCTTACAAGTTACATGAATATTCATGTAGGAATTGATGACATAATGAATATTAATTAGATTAATTTTCATTATGACATGACATGTGAGTGCAGGAATTATCGGCCATTATAGAAGCCGTAGATTTGTTTCATAAGCAAACTGAGCAAGCATACTCTAATTAGACGGCTCCTGCAGAAGTCTGATCTAGGTCTACTCTGTTTGCAAAGTTGCAAAGGCATATAGAGTAAAGGGTTAAATGAATATCAAAATACATGGTTGAAAAAGGTAGGGCTGGAATAGTTATGCGCCTCAATACATATTTATTATCTGTTAAACTGAATTCCAAATATAAGGGAGATAACTACAAACTGCATCTTCAGCTGACATTCATATGTACATTACATATATGTGACTATGGCTTAACTCTTGGTACTCTTGCAATGTATTTGTAATTGACTGTGCTAGAATCTAACCCTCTGTCTCATCAGTATCCAAACTATTTAAAACAGTAACTGTATTTTTGAAGAGAAATTGAAGAAAAATAAACTTATGAGAATTGTAGCAGAAATCATTTTGCATAGAGCAAAAGGAAATTTTAAAATTGTGTAGTTTTGAAACCATTGTGATAAATAGAGCATCTGCTCCTGTGTAAGAAATGCTCTATTTATCACAATGGTTTCACAGTCATTTTCACATAAGTGATATGTGGGAATGGGTTAAGAAATAATGACACCATGAACATAATATCTATTTTTACTGTGGCAGAAACAGTAGAATCAGATCTTTATTACGGAAAAATAAGTGGATCTGATCTGGGTCTACTGTTTGTAAAGGCATGAAAAGGAACTATGATGTAAGGGGTTAACGCAGGGAAATTAACATCATTCCCATGCAGTACCTGGACATACTGGAACATCCATATCATTCATTATAATTTCCACTTTGAACATTCTGCTATAAGAGTATGTGATTTCCACTTTAACCTTTCCCTGTTCTATGTTTATTCCAAATTTCTATTCTAACTGAATATTCATGGACAAAATACTTATAATGAAATATGGAAGGTGGAACATTTAGCAGGTTTAGAAAGTAAATAAACAGATCTATGAAATTCTATCGGCAAACAGTGCAGACCCTGATCAGATGGCTCCAATAGGAGCCATATGGTCTGGGTTTGCAAGTGCTAAAAATGCGTTTATAATAAAAACTTTATATGAAGGAAACGGTTAAGAGGACCTTTCCACAATACTGTAACAAACAGTGTTGATCCTGATCAAGTGCTGCATTGGGTAACTTGGTGTCTGATAAGTATGTGTGTCTGATCAAGATATGCTAAGATCAGACATGAAGAAATGGAGTACATATAATTTAGGTATTTTAAGCCTTTCCTTCAAATAAATGCTTTTTCATTCATTTGCAAGCAGAGTATACCCAGATCAGACGTCGACTGTGTTTGCTTATGCGATGAAATAGAATCTGAGTCTGCGACACCTAGGAAGACCACAAATGTTTTTCTGTGTATAGAATAAACTGCATTGTTTTGTGCAAAGCATAACACACAGGTGGAACCAACAAGCCAGCTGTAAGGCTTCCTCACATGAAACATCCTGATGCCTAAGTCGGGATTCGAACCTCAGCCGTGAGGAGCAAAGTACTAAGTTTTGTAGTAATGATAGTACTGATTTATCTAAATCTTTTATTTTGCAGCCAAAGATTCAGTAAACCTTTTACCTACAACTCTGCTAAGCTACAGTCAGTGATACGTCTGCTGCGGTGTAGATCCTGATCAAACCCATGATGTAAATACTGCCTTTCATTAACACTCTGCATTTTAGCAATGGATTCCTCCACCATTTACAACATGTGCAAACAGTTTGGATACAGATCAAGCCCATAAAAGGTGGGGCTTGATCTGAGATCCAAACCGCTAGTCACTCAGACTTGACTTCTGCAAATAATCACTTGAAAAAAAAATTGAAAATATTGCAGACGACAATAATTGAGCAGACGACAAAATTACTTAGTATGCAAAGAGTTATTTTAAATTACAAGCTGTGTAGACCCTGATCTGGGCCTACAATTTGTTCTTATGCAAGTGAACTTGTCTTCTTCTACAATCATAAGCTTAAAGTTGTGCAACAAGTCTAGCCACATGTATTCATTTTACATAATTTTACACAGCGATCACTGTCGGGTAACACATCCTGTAAGGACCCTAAATGTTATCACCATGACCTGGAGATAACAGCGAAACAAGCGTGTCGTGTCCACGGAGGCACACATGATTAAACTTGACTGACATAGCAACTATCTTCAGTGACTAGTAAATCAAACAATAAATATTCACAAACATTGGCTGAAGCATAATGTGCAGACTGTGACGGGGAGAACACTTCAACTACAAAAATCAACACACTTAATCCTTTACTCCAAGAATATTTATGTTTAAATATATACCCTTTCCCTGATATAAACGCCTTTTCACGCATTTGCAAATAGGAGCCATCTGATCAGGGTCAGCTCTGTTTGCCAACGGAATTTGATAGATCTGTTCCTTTACTTTCTAAAATGGCTACACTGTTCCACCTTCCATATTTCATTATAAATATTTTGTCTATGAATATTCAGTAGGTATTGAAATTTGAAATAGACATAGAACATGGAAAGGTTTAATTACCTTTTAACCCTTTACAGTTACTCCATGAATATTCATGTAAGAAAAAATGACATCATGAATATTAATTAGATTAACTTATTAATATAATAACAGACGGACACATGCATTAATGGCCATGGTAGACACTGTTAACCCTTTCCCTCATATAAACGTGTTTTCACGCATTTGCAAACAGAGTAGACCCAGATCAGACGGCTCCTAGAGGAGCCGTCTGATCAGGGTCTGCTCTGTTTGCTAATAGAATTTGATAAACATGTTTCTTTACTTTCTAAAATGTCTACAATGTTCCACCTTTCTTTATACCATTTTTTGTTAATGAATATTCAGTAGGTATTGAAATTTGGCCTAAATATAGAACAGGAAAAGGGTTAAATCATATATGATATCATCAGCAAACAGAGCAGACCCTGATCAGACGGCTCCTCCTCTGCCATCATCTTTGCATCAGGTTGGATCTAGCTGAGATGTAAAGTTGATCAGAGTCACTGTGACTATTCTTTTGAAACAAAACAGAAGAAAACTGAACAATAAAAATTGAAGCTTACAACAAACTTTGCACACTGCATATCTCTGTGAAATGGTTAAAATGTTTGAACTTTCCAGGTCAATTACAAGTTTTGGTCGTGCTAATTGGCTTCAGTCAGCATGAACATGAATCGTATTCTTCCTTAAAAAAAACCTCCCAACCCCACACAGACAGAGGTGGTAGCTTAATACAAACTGAAAGCAATGCAGAAAGCACCCTAGGCCAGGGTTTTCATTTTCAGCCGATTGCTGATTGAAACCATCGGCTGAAATGAGTTTTGCATTAGTTGTTTTTTCTAGAAACCTTGAAAATTCAATCTAAGAACATGTCAGTGCAATCTGCTATGTCCAGAAAATAATCGGTTGTCATGAATGAAAACGAAAACCCTGTATGAGCTTTGCTTTATTCAGCATTGACCCATAACCTCATAGGCTATTTTTAGATACAACCTCTTTGAATAAATCTACCGAAAAGGAGCATTAACTAGAGAAAAGGATTTTTTTTAGAATTTTGTAGTTTGAAACCATTGTGATAAATAGAGCATTTGCTCCTATAGGAGCAAATGCTCTATTTATCACAATGGTTTCACAAAGTGGCTTTTACAGAGTCGTCAAAAGTCGTCAATATGAGGGAATGGGTTAAGCAACCACCTGTTAACAAAATGCAAGAATGTACCGCCTCCAGGAATGTTTATTTGAGACAATACAGTATACGTACAACATGCCTTGGTCTATGGAAGAATTAATATGGAAATTACCACGGACATTTTCAAAAGTTAATCTTACCTTCTATTGGTCACCTTTTACCAAAATGCAAGAACCTAGAGCCTCCAGGAGCATGTATTCAACACAATACAGTAAAACATGCCTTGGTTTATTGAAAAATTGATATGGAAAATAACATGGATATTTTCAAAAATTAATCTTACCTTCTAGTGTTTACTGGGCTGCTACATAAAGTGTTCACACACAACTTGTGTCAGCTATCTGAAACAAAAGATCAGTTAATTAGTAATGCTGACCTTTAACCCTTTCCTCCATAAATAGACCTTTCTACGCCTCTGTAATAACCACTTCTTGAAACCTATAGAAGCAAATGCTCTATTTATCACAATGGTTTCAAACTACAAAATTCTAAAATTTTACTTTTCTCTAGTTAATGCTTCTTTTCGGTAGATTCGTTCAAAGAGATTGGGTCTTAAAATAGCCTATTGAAGAAAGGGTTAATTAGTAATGCTGACCTTTAACCTTTACAATTCTATTTGCATAAATTACTTACAACCTGTGTGACCTTTAACCCTTTGAATTTTGGAAATAAAACAACAAGCATTTGCAAATAGAGAGTGACTGAGAAGACCCAGATTAGAGGTCTCTGTGGTTTGCAGTTTCAAATTATTCCAGCAATGTAAAAATGCTAACACTTTTGACACTATATCTATAACCATTACATAATTAATAAATATTAATGTCAAAAATAATGAATGCATGAATAATTATATAAATCAAATCTACGGTATGTTATTTCATTAGCAAACAGAGGACAAAGTATCTGATTTGTCTCCATATATGATCTGCCCGGTGTACAGAGGGCTCAAGCTGGAAAGTTTAGTGCTATTGCGGGAGAAGTTTTGGTCCTGATTTTGTATCTCCCTATATGTTCTATATATTTAAACTTCTCCCTTAGCAATCATCCTCTAGCTTGAGTCCTGGGTGAACTCTGTTTGCAACAGTGTCATAGCTGTCTCTATCAAGGTAAAGGGTTTGAAAGAAACTTTTCAAAATTCAAAAAGTGACTTTTGCAGAGGTGCCATACATGTACTTCTAATATGGCTACATTGTTCGACTTTCCATATTTAATTATAAATTAGTCTGTCCATGAATAGGCAGTAGTAACTGTTATTGAAGTTTGAAATAAACATAGAACAAGGAAAGGGTTAACAAGTTAGGATATACCGTAAATTATAGCAGATAACTAATTGCTTATACTTCCAGCATTCACATACAAAACAAACAGTATGTCATGTTTTGCTTATCCCTTTCCTTCATATAAACGTGTTTTCACACATTTGCAAACAGAGTAGACCCAGATCAGACAATTCCTATAGGAGCCATCTGATCAGGGTCTGCTCTGTTTGCTAATGGAATTTGAAAGATCATCATCTGTTTCTAAAATGACTAAAATGTTCAACCTTCCATATTTTATAACAACTATTTTGTCGATGAATAATCAGCAGGCAATGAAATTTGGACTAAATACAGAACAGGGAAAGGGTTATCAGACAGGGCAGTGAGGTGAACTTCACCATTGGAATGCTAAATTTTCAATGTGGTCGTGTCCATCATCATCTAACTATAGAGTCCATTCGATCTGAATCGGTTTTCAAGACAATTTTTTGTATAATCAAGACAATATTTTTGAATGACAAACAGTGCAGACACTGATCAAAACACTCCTGTAGGAGCCCTCTGATCTGGGTCTACACTGTTTGCAAATTTCAGTACTCCTAACTCGCATTCAAAGGATTAACCCTTTTATTGCCGCTAACAAATTAATTATTTTTTGCAAAGTGTAAATCTAGATCAGAATTTAGCTCCTGTGCTGAAAGAGCCCTCCTGTCAAACTGCACTGTTTGTGATTCGAAATCCTTTAGCAATGTAACCCTTTCATTCTGAATAGTCTCTTCCATGAACCCTCTACTTCATATAAACACCTTTTCACGCATAGATAGATCTGCAAACAGAGTAGACTCAGATCAGATAGCTCCTACAGGAGCCATCTGATCAGGGTCTGCTCTGTTTGCTAAGGGAAGTTGATAGATCTGTTTCTTTAGTTTCTGAAATGGCTATAATATTCCACCTTCCATATAATTATTTGTCCATGAATATACAGTACATTTTAAGTATTGCAATTTGGAAAAAATTTAAAACAGGGAAAGGGTTAACCCTTTAATCAATAAGCAAGCCTTTCTATGCCTTTTCAAACAGTGAAGATCCAGATCAGATGGCTCCTATAGGAACCATCTGATCAGGGTCTGATCTGTTTGCTTGTGATATATATAAATCTATATATGTAGATATGATTCTACTATTTTTCCCTAAGAATGCAATTTTCTGTGTCCATGTTCTATTATAACAATTAATCTAATTAATATTCATGGTGTCATTATTTCGGGTATATCGGGTAAAGGGTTTGAACCTTTCCTCCATAAATACACCTTTCTACGCCTCTGTAAAAATAACCTATTGAAACCATTGTGATAATCACAATGGTTTCAAACGGCCGGTTTCAAACTACAAAATTCTAAAATTTTCCTTTTCTCAAGTTAATGCTCCTTTTGGGTAGATTTATTCAAAGCAGTTGGATCTAAAAATAGCCTATGGAGTAATGGGTTAAACCAAGATGGGCAAATTCCACTTTGAAATTTCAGCATTTGAATGGTTACACCAAAGTTTGCCAGTTAATATGATTAGTCTTGCACAAGATTCATGTAACAATACAATATGCTGCATATCAGATTGCAAACATGTACAAATCAGGTCACACTTAAAACTTGTTCACTCGTAACGGAGACACAGGAAACATTATCAGTAACTTCCTGATTTGCTGTAACCTTGACAACGAAAACAATTCTGTGTTAATTGAGTTTATACAATGTATGAGCATGAAGATATTGAAATGAAACTGGCACAATTATGTATTTAAATTTTGTCTTTGACATTATAATTTTCCATACCTGTGTAGTATGACATATAATTTTTACATCTTAATGAAAAAATAAACAACAAGAGCTGTCACAGTCATGTGACATATGCCCCAAAAGGATATGTGACCAATACTAAAGCCTGGGCCATGTGTATGCCTGGACCATATCTCATTTTGTAGCAGTCTATTTGTGCCATTTTTGAACTGGGAACCTGGTTGTTTTTTGCGACACATAATCTCAAGATGGTGAACATTTGTACAAAGTTACTTTGAAATCCATGTATGTAGGAGTTACAGAGTGAACATGACAAAATTTCCCCATTTTTTAACTCTGGCCGGACTGTGACTTTGACCTTTGAGACAGGAACCGGGTTCTTTTTTTTGCAACACATCGTCTCAAGGTGGTGAACATTTGTACCAGGTTACTGTGAAATCCACTCATGCATGTAGGAGACAACAAAATTTCCCCATTTTTAAACTTCGACCAGATTGCGACCTTGACCTTTGAGATAGGAACCTGGTTCGTTATTGCGACACGTCATCTTAATGTGTAATTTGTATCAGGTTATTTTGAAATCCACTCATGTATGTAGGAGTCACAGGGTGGACACGATGTGGGACTAACAGACAGATAGACAGACAGACGGTTGGATGGACGAAGAGTTTGATTACTATGTGCCTCTCTTTGGGGGCATAAACATCGGGTTATTACAGAGAGAATAAAATTATAACAAGATAAGTACCCATAGGACACTCCGACACAAATGCCCATTTTTAGACACAAATCGGGTGCTCAGTAGTTCACTACTGAGAAAATGAAATTACAAACTAGAAATGTGTCCATAGGACCTAGCCAATGAAATTACAAAGTAGAAATGTGCGATAGGACACAGATGCACAATAGACAAATTAAGTAAATGTACTTGGTTAGTCACTACAGAGAGAAAGAAATTACAAACCAGAAATTATGTCCATAGGACAAAGACGTCCAATACACAAGATATGTGTCCATTATTGCCCAATAGACAAATTAAACACTTGGTAGGTCACTATAGAGAAGATGAAATAAAAATTAAGCGCTTCAGGTGCTGTAGGCCTGGGCATCATGTGTTCAAGAAGTTTTGGGGTTTGATTCGTGGGTGTACGTGTCAACCTTGGGATTTTTTATTGGCCAACACATTTGGTTTCATAAGTCTAAGTTAAGTCCCATAACTCTCCAGAAAATCATCAAACCGGGACAGAAAAAAGATATGCAGAACAAGGCATGATGCTAGTCTGTCTTATGAAGTTTCATGAAAATCTGACCTTTTTTCAGAAACAGCGCAGACAAAATTGTCCATGTAAAAATTTCAAAGTCCCATAACTCTGCAGAAAACCATCAAACTGGAATAAGATATGCACAACTAGGCATGGTGCTGATTAATCCTATGACCTATGAAGTTTCGATGAAAATCTGACCAAAGGCTTTGGAGAAACCGCATGGACAAAGCAAAATCAGACAGACGGAAGTTCTAACATATGGACACTGCTGGGTATTTTCTTTGTTTAAGTAACTAATTCTCTCCTACTGACGCCTTGTTGCGTCTCTGTAAAACTCTTTTATTGAAACCATTGTGATAAATAGGAGCAAATGCTCTATTTATCACAATGGTTTCAAAACTACACAATTCTAAAATTCTGCTTTTCAATAGTTACTGCTCCTTTTCGGTAGATTAATTCAAAGAGGTTGCCCCTAAAAACAGTCTAGGAGGGAATGAGTTAAAAATACCCAATATGGGCACAAAAGTACTCAACAATACAGATGGAATTAATAGAATTTACCGTTATCTCCATACATTTCCGTTCAATTCCGCATAAGTGCACAACCATACTTTTCCGTAAGTAATCGGACATTTCCGTACAATTCTGCATTAATTTGTGTACATGTACAATGCTGTGCGTAGAAATCTTTAGGTATGAAATAATTAATTTACATGTATATGCCAAACTCCCAATGTTGTTGTTTTTTTCACTCTTAAAATCACATTATTACCAAGTTTTATTAACAAACTTTAAAATTTAATGTTGAAACCGAAACAAATTAGAATTTCACCGATCTATTTGCTTTAGGGTATTGGTATATTGTGCAAGTGGTAAATCGCACTTTTCCTCGTTTTCATCGGAAATGCGTGGATAGGGGTTGAAATTTTGGCATGACTACTATGGCCTTCGGCTTGGCAAGCCAACCCAGGCCAAAACTAGAAATGTGTCACTATAGAGAGAATGAAATAATAAACTAGAAATGTGTCACTATAGAGAGAATGAAATAATAAAGTAGAAATGTGTCACTATAGAGAGAATGAAATAATAAACTAGAAATGTGTCACTATAAAGAGAATGAAATAATTAAAGAGAAATGTGTCACTATAGAGAGAATGAAAGAATAAACTAGAAATGTGTCAGAAATAGAGTCTATAAATTATAAAGTCTAAAACTAGAAATGTGTCCATAGACAAATTAAGCGCTGAACAGGGGAAAGGGTTAACTGGACCTCTGTTACGGCTTACCCTAAGCTCTGAAACAATTTCACTGCTAGCATGTAAAGACTTACTTACCTAACCTATGAATATGAACATGTCTAGGTAACAATAGGTCAAGAACAGAATGTGTGTTAAACCATGCTCACTTTAATGTGTGTGCAGCAGATATATTTGGCCAACCAACGTTATCAATTATTCAGACACCAGCATAAACTACAAGACTCACTGCATCCAGGACTATGGAAGGGTAAAGTTTGTCATTTCTGCACCAGAATCAGAGCTTAACCCGTTTCCTGTTCAATATTCATGTAAGAAATCCAGAAGTAAGGAATAATAACTACAAGTACAATTGTATATAAATTCGCTGATTTTTTTATAAAAGCATAATTATTGACACAGGAAGTTTTGATCAGGACAGAAACTTAAGAAAAACTTCTCCATAAGCAAACAAAGCAGACTTTGATCAGACAACTCCTATGGCAGATATTTGATCTGGGTCTACTCTGTTTGCAAAATCATTAAATGGTAAAGGATTAGGAATTTACTGATCGATGAACCCATATTTGTTGGCACTAATGCAAACCTTATCTTTTGG
This sequence comes from Azorinus chamasolen, assembly GCA_963576725.1. Classification (NCBI taxonomy): domain Eukaryota; kingdom Metazoa; phylum Mollusca; class Bivalvia; order Cardiida; family Solecurtidae; genus Azorinus; species Azorinus chamasolen. The sequence continues at coordinate 56,571,594 of OY755249.1, forward strand.
TACTCATTAGAAATTAGAATCATCTCTATATAGCTAGATGACAACCTTAAATTTCCCTCATACATGTAGGCTATTTTTAGAGGTTGTTATTTTTAGATCCAACCTCTTTGAATAAATCTACTGAAAAGGAGCATTTACTAGAGAAAATGAAAAAATAGAATAATAAAGTTATAAAACCATTGTGATAAATAGAGCATAAAATTTTGCTCCTATGGAACAAATTATCTGTTTATCACAATGGTTTCAATAATTGTTTTTACAGAGGCGTCAATATGAGGGAATGGGATAGATAAGGTGTACTGATCTGATCTCTTCAAATTCCTAATTTTTCTGCTAAACTCTGTTTTGCTGGGACACAACAATATAGAGTTTGGCAGAAAAAAAGAAAGTTCACCCTTTACTCCATGAATATTCATGCAATAAATAATAACATCATGAATATTAATTAGATTAATTTGTTATAATAACACATCATGGACACATGAAATTTTAGCAATGGCAGAAACTGTAGAATCATATCTACCGGTATATTATATCATAGGCAATTCCAATAGGACTCGTCTGATCTGGGTATACTCTGTTTGCAAAGGTGTAGAAAGGCGTATTTATGGAGGAAAGGGTTAAAGTCTATCAAGAAATTGATTACATGTATTTGCCTCTCATTTCCTAGATCTTGGGTTTGGTTGAGAAATAAGAGATTTTATCCCGTTCCCTTATAGGCTATTTTAGACCCAACCTCTTTGAAAAAATTCTACTGGAAAGGAACATAAAGGAATAAGTTATAGATCAGTTAGCCCCATATCTTCAGCTCAACTCTAGAAAGGATACCTAAATCAAAGGCTTTGTGTAGGATTGTTGGTAGAGACTATACATCCAGTAAAGTTTCACCTAATTAAAGTCTGGCACCTCTACAAACAGACTGACTTAACAATGTCTGACATCATTAGCTGCTTAATTGTGACGCCTTAATTACCATTAATAATTACAGTCAATGAGCCATAAAATTGATTTCTTCTGAGAACAAAAGAGGCACAAGAGCCAAACACTAAGCCAATGGCCCAATACCATTGGATTTTCTTCCATGGAAGGCAACTCTTCCACAGGGTAACAATTATGCCCTGCTTTATATTTTCATAAAAGGATTTTCTTCTGGTTTCTTATAAGTCTGTATCTGATGAATATTCACGTAAGAAAAAATGACATCATAGATACATGTGCAGTAAAACCTCTCTAAACCAGAATTCTAGCAGAGAAGAATTTAGACACTTTTAGGCAGGTGGCTGCTTAATGCAGGATGAAAGTAATGCAGAAAGCTCCAAGAGGAGCTTTCTGCATGACTTTTACCCTGAATTAAGCTGTCACCTGTCTCCAAGACCGATATTTATACTAAATTGAATGTCTGGTTTAGACTTTAAAGAGGTTTTACTGTATTTATAAGCTGAATCTATATGTTACATGGACACGGGATTGTTCTTACGTTGGCAGAAGCTGTTAAAAATCACATCTGTATAATGCCATAAGCAAACAGAGCACACCCTGATCAGATGGCTCCTGTATCTGTGTCTACTCTGTTTGCTAAGTCTTAAAACTGGAAGAGTTAACCCTTTCCTCCATAGGCTATTTTTAGACCCAACCTCGTTGAACAATCTATCCAAAAGGAGCATTAACTAGAGAAAAGGAACATTTTATAGTTCTAAAACCATTGTGATAAATAGAGCAATTGCTCCTTAGGAGCAAATGCTCTATTTATCACAATGGTTTCAAAAAGTGACTTTTACAGAGGCGTAGAAAGGCGTACAATGTATAAGTATATGTAAGTAAAGAGAGCACTCTGATTAGACAGTGCTTACAGGAGCTGTCTGATCTGGATCTACTCAATTTGCAAAGGCGGAAAATGAAGGGTTATCCAGAAATACGTTACAGAAATACGTATTTGTATTTTCTTATCAGCTATGTGTCAAACTTCTCATTTATTAACTTCCCCCCAATACTTAACTTCTTGCACGCTAAGTTATGAATTTTTTTTCATCATTTGTTGTCTGCTTCAATTATTTAAATAAATGTTCCTCCATTTCTTTGCACAAAGTCAAACAGTTTGGATCCTGATGAGATGCCATATAATGTGGCATCTTATCTGGATCCAGACTGTTTGCATGGGTAATTACATTTTGCCACTAGCGTGCAAAGAGTTAAACAAGAAACCGAGTCATGGGTTATGGATTTACTATACAAATCAAGCATGGCAACCAAGGCATGCATGGTAAGAAGAATCTTCTACTTCAAAGAATCTTACAGAATCATGTTCAAAAGCTCTACCAAGGGCTTTGTCCCTAAAATCTTGGAAGATTATGTTCTCAATGCATGGATGAATAAAACCCTGGGCTTGTGAGGGGACATGCAGTCTGATAAGATACTAGTACAGGACTTCAGCCCTTGTTTAGATAGCGAGAAGATTAATTGCTCGCCTAGGTATACAACAGCTATGGTCTGATCAACAAGCCATACACTCTTCTACTGGACTCCTTATCCCTTTCCCAGTTGAATACTGATATAACATAATTCTTACATCATGAATATTCATTAGCCCATTTTTTATAATGCTACATTGTATATGTACTCTTTATCCCTTTCCCTGTTCAATATTCATGTAACATTATAATGACATCATGAATATTTATTAGCAGATTTTTTATAATGCTATATGTACAAATAACATTTTGGAACAGGAAGAAACTGTAGAGTCATATATAAAATTTCATAAGCAAACAGTGCAGACCCTGATCAGACGACTCCTGCAGGAGCCGTCTGATCTGGGTCTACTCTGTTGGCAAAATTGTGAAAATGCATTTATATAAAGGAAATGGTTAACAGACTGTATACTGTTAACCCTTTCCTTCATATAAACACATTTTCACAACCAGATCTAGATCAGACGGCTACTATAGGTGTCTGGACCAGGGTCTGCTCTTTTCCCTTGTGACAGTTTACAACTTATTGACTTCATTAACTCTTTCCCTATTCAGCAGTCAAGTCAAAAATACTGATACCATGAATATTTATTACTTGAAATTTAATGACATACATATATTCATGATTTTGTTGTAGAGATTGTCACATAATCTAATTTATTCTAACTTCATAAAAAATAAAAAATCACAGCAGAACTTGATTAGACGTCACGGCTCCAACATGAGCCGTCTCAGGTGTTTATTAGAAAGAAAGGGTTAATTCACCCTTTCCCTCGTGAATATTTACTTGCTGAATCATTTTAATGGTGAAAATAATCATCACATCATTATGTCTTACATAAATAGAATATTCATGTTTTGTTTTTTGCCACGGCAGAAACAATATAATCAGATCTACAGTAAAACCTCTCTATAATGGCCACTAGGTTACATCAAGTATTTTGTGTTAAAGGCAGGCGACTGCTTAAAGCAAGGTGAAAGTAAAACAGAACGCTCCTATAGGAGCATTCTGTTTTACTTTCACCTTGCGTTAAGCAGCCACCTGTCCTAAATACCAACTAATTAACACAATTTAGTGGCCGTTATAGAGGTTTAAAACCGTTTTACTGTATATAATTCCATATGCAAAAAGAGCAGACTGATCAGAAGGCTCGTCAGGAGTCATCTGATCTAAGCATACTCTGTTTGCAAAGGCATGAAAAAGCATTTCTATGAGTTAACGCCTTCCTCCATGAATATGCCTTTCTACGCCTCACAAAAAGAGTAGACCCAGATCAGAGTGAGACAGCTCCTGAAGGAGCCGTCTGATCAGGGTCTGCTCTGTTTGCTTATAAAAAATATATAGATATGACTGTACAGTTTCGAACATGACTGAAAATATCTGTGGCCATGTGCCATTATAAAAATTAATCTAATTAATATTCATCTCATTATTTCTTACATGAATATTCATGGTTAAAGGGTTATAGGGGGAAAAGTACAACAAGAGTTCCGTGTGTCGGAGCATTTTACGCCCAAAGTATGTGCTGTTGTAACATGCACAATGTTAATATGTGAGGGGGCTCATGTTATCAAGTTATCAAGGAAGAAGACAGCACACCTTCATGAAATAGTTAAGTATATCAAGTTATTGCGTGGAGAAGATTTTTTAGTTGGCGATCACTGTGACCTTGACCTTTGACTGACTGACCTCAACACCAATAGGTGTCATCTACTGACCATGACCAACCTCCCTACTAAGTATGAAGAACAGCACACTTGATAGTTGTCAAGTTACTGAGTAGAATTTGTTTTTAGTTGAAGGTCACTGTGACCTTGACCTTTGACCAAATGACCTCAAAATCAATAGGGGTCATCTTCTATCCATGACAAACCTCCCTACTAAGTTTGAAGACTTCACACCTAATAATTATCAAGTTATTGAGTGGACATGTTCTTTTTAATTGAAGGTCACTATTACCTTGACCTTTGACCTCAATATCAATAGGGGCCATCTACTAGCTATTATCAACCTTCCTATTACGTAAGGAGACAACACACCTAATACTTATCAAGTTATTGAATGGACAAGATTTTTTACTTGAAGTTCAGTGACCTTGACCTGTGACCGAATGACCTCAAAATCAATAGGGGGCATCTACTGGCCATGACAAACCTCCCTACTAAGTATGAAGACAGCATACCTAATAATTATCAAGTTATTGAGCGGACATGTTTATTTGATTGAAAATCAGTGACTTTGACCGACTGACCTCAAATCAATAGGGGTCATCTACTGGCCATGACCTACCTCCCTATTATGTATGAGGACTATACACCTAATAGCGGACACTTAGTGACTGGTATATGGCATGCCCATTGCACATTCTGAGACCCCAGGTTCTCATATAATAATCTAGTTTCTTGGTTTAGAACCAAGGGTGTTGCTGGAAACCTAGGATCTCAGTCAATATCATATTTATTTTGAGAACCCAGGTTCTCAGTGTTTGATTGATCTGATATGAAAACCTAGGATCTCAGTGTTTGCACTAGGCTATAAATCGCCAGAACCAAGGTTCTTAACAGAAATCTCTGCATTATAATGACCTCAAGTGAAATCGTAGGTTTTTAAGATTAATGGGCAATTGGCATATTGAGAACCTGGGTTCTTACCTAAGAACCTAGGCTTTCAACTTAGTACTAAGAATCTTTGAAATATTAGGTAACTGATGTGCCATTCTAGAGAGTACACAGCAATGGTAATGGAGAAGACCCCTATGTCCTTCATCAGGGACCCATGACCTTGACCTTTCATAAGTGTCATGTTTTCTGCATGGTCTATTATAAAATATTAGCACTTTTACCGAGGAATATTCTTGTAAGATTCCACAAATGATAAACATTGATAAAAACAACAACAACACTAATTCTTGTATTACAAATGCAAAATGCATAATTTTATTTACACGACAATGCATGGAGATTCTGAGATCTAATGTAACATATAGTGAAAAAGTTTTGACTCAACTGGGACTCGACCCCAGGGCCCCGGGCTTACCTGTACCCATGCCAACACTACCGACTGAGCTACCAAGCCACACAGTAAAGCCAATCAACTTATTTCACCACAATCTCTACCCACTAGCATAGCAAACAGAGTAGACCCTTCAGAATATGTGTCTACTCTGTTTGCAAAGATGAATGTATACAACATGAGTATGGCTGAAATGTGACAAAAACATTGTGCATAGAGCGTGACCAATTGAGCCTGACAGACAGACCCCTTAGTGTCATCATTCTGTAAATTTGGCTTGAATATAGGTCAGAGACTGACATATATAAGATCTATGTAGATGTTAGTGTATCTTGACATATATATATATATAACATCTACTAGGTATCTAAAGCTTGAAACCTTAAATAGTAATTTTAGAATGACTTAATGATTACCATTATGACACTTTACTCCATAGAGACGACTTTAAAATTAAATTCAGTACCTTTGCAAACAGAGTAGACCCAGATCAGACGGCTCATATGCAGGAGCTGTCTGATCTGGGTCTGCTTTGATTGCTTGTGACATGATTACATAGTTTATTACATGTTTCAGACATGAATATTCACGGAGTAATTGGTTAACCCTTTAGATTTTACTCCATGAATATTCATGTAAGAAATAATGACATCATGAATATTAATTACTGGATTACATTTCATAATGGCACATGAATGTTAGGCCATAGCAGAAACTATAGAATCATATCTATATAATATCATAAGCAAACAGAGCAGACCCTGATCAGACAACTTCTCCAGGAGCAGTTTGATATGGGTCTACTCTGTTTGCATACAGACGGACGAGCACTGTTACAGCCGAATTCAACCAATTAAAGATCTTGCAAGTTCTATTAAGATTTACTTTTAGGCTATATATTTACACTTAATGAACGAACAAGCAACATTTTTGCATAGATCTAATTTCATAAACGCCTAAATCAAAAGCCACATAATTAGTGCCAATCGTGCATACTTCAGTGCTTACGTTCAGTATAGCTACTCATGTGTAACACGATCTAACTTTGGAGAGTCTTCTACAAACTTAACATTAAAACCATGTAACGGTTTGAAACAATGTTAAATATGATGATCTTACCTCGATATCCTATCACCATACAATAATCGGTCATGTTTATGTCGAAATAAATTCTGACCTGTGTTGAGACTGCACGTTCTAACTGTATAAATGAAGCATAACAACGATAATATGCCTGAATAGTTCGGCTTATCACATGACTGAATCCAGCTGTGTAACCGTTATTTATCAATACCGCGAGGCGCGCGGCGGGGAAATAGAAGAGATTATGCAGGGTACAGATAAGGGGATATTCTTGTGTCCAATTAAGTCGAAATTACGTGCTATAAATTGTCTGCCCGAAGACAAAGAAAGTTGATATCGTTTAATAGTGGACTCAACTGATAGTGTTAATACTTTGTGACAACATAAAAGACGATCTAGACCTTGACTATCAGCAAAACGGGAATTAAGTCACATGTTACACTACTCGAGCGTTTCCGTGCATGACCAAAAAATATAAGAACGAGCAATTCATTTTTTCGAAAAAGACGCACATGCTAAAGCGGATATTTTACCATATAGATCTAGGCCTACATGCAGTAATCGGTGAATACGTATGTATTTTTTTGCATTTGCACGCTAACTGAATAATTTGTGATAACAACCTGCAAACAGTGTGGATCCAGAATGAGATGAGACGTCGAGTAGCTTGGTATCCCTCCACAATACAGTTGCACTTCGATAACTCGAACTTGAAGGGACCATACAAATTAGTCCGAGATAACAGAAGTTCGAGTCACCCGATTTCTAATCTGAACAATTTCTCAATGCCACAGCTTAATACAGGTCTAAAGTAATGCTGAAAGCTCCTATAGGAGCTTTCAGAATTACTTTAGACCTGTATTAAGTTGTGACATGTGTTTCCAGATATATGTAGCGATACATTTTAGAGCAATTATGTATTGTAAGTTTTGGAAGGACTGAACTTTTTGTCCGAGTTATCCAGAATTTCGAGTTATCCGAGTTCGATATATCGAATTTAAACTGTATATAATTTCTGTATAGAAATAGAAGAATAGAGAACCGTAGCAGAATCGACTTACTAGTTGTATATATTCAGCCTTAATTTCGAACTGTTCCTAGTTATTGGGGGCGTTATCCTTAACCCTTTACCCAATTAGCCCATTCCCACTTAGGCTATTTTTAGACCTAACCTCTTTCAATAAATCTACCAAAAAGGAGAATTAACTAGAGAAAAGGATTTTTTCAGAATTGTGTGGTTTTGAAACGATTGTGATAAATAGAGCATTTGCTCCTGTGGAGCAAATGCTCTATTTATCACAATGGTTTCACAAAGTGACTTTTACAGAAACGTCAAAAAGCGTCAATATGCGGGAATGGGTTAATACGTCTTTCCACATCTTTGCAGGTTTCTTCCATGACCAAAAGTTCCCGTGCCCATGTGCTATTGTAACAACAAATCTAATTAATATTAAATGACGCCATACTTTCTTCACGAATGTTCATGGAGTAAAGGGTTAATTTTAACTGAACGCACCGCTACCATGCGTTCCGACACAACTCGTGCATTGTTTTTGTAGGTTAGACTTAGAAACCCAGGAATGACACTCAGTAGAACCCCTCTAAAACAACCACTGAATACATAAATATAGGTGACTTTAAAAGAGGACAGATGCTTACCCTTTACTCATGAATATTTATGCAAGAAATAATGACGACTACTGTCATGAATACTAATTAGATTCATTTTATATTATATTATAAGCAAACAGAGGAGACCCTGATCAGACGGCTCCTCTAGGAGCCGTCTGATCTGGGTCAACTCTGTTTGCAAAGGTCTGAAAGGCGTATTTATGGAGTAAAGGGTTAATGCAGGACGAAAGAAATGCAGAAAACTCGTATGGGAGTTTCTGTGTAATTGTCGTTCTTTATAAAGCTACCACCTACCTATACGACCCGTAATTAGACCTCTTCTTGGTGGTCACATTGGATTGGGGTTACCCTACTCTTACATAGAGATACACGCCTTTGGTGTATATAAAATATAACATACAAACTAGTTGCTATTCTTTAGTTGCGAAATGGTACTGTGGTCGTTATCCGTTGCTGAACGCAGAGCTGGTGTGGTCTTAGCCGACACCATGATGGGTTCCGACTGATAGTTGAGGTTAAAGGAGGATGTCTTTAGTAGTGGAAAGGGTTAACCCATTTCTTGTTCAATAATCATGTAAGAAATAATGACATAATTAATATTGATTAGATCAATTGTTGTACCAGAATATGTACACAGGACATTTTGGCTCAGACAGGAGCTGCAGAATCAGATCTATATTATACCATTATCAGACAGATAAGACCTTAGGCTAATCAGATGGTTTCTATAGGAGCCGTCTGATCTGGGTCTACTCTGTTTGTAAATGCGTGAAAATGTGTTTCTTTGAAGGGAAGGGTTAACCCTTTACCCCATGTATATACGCCTTTGCAAACAGAGCAGACCCAGATCAGACGGCTCCTATAGGAGCCGTCTGATCATGGTCTGCTCTGTTTGCTTATGATGTAATAACGATATGATTATTCTGTTTCTACCGTGACCAAAATTCCTGTATCCATGTGATACTATAACAATTATATCTAATTAATATGCATGATGCCATTATTTCTCACATGGATATTCTAGGAGGGACGGGTTAACTGAACGGACGGCTGGCATGCGTTCAGTAGTAACATAACTTGAGAAATGTGTTCTAGGTTAGACTTATAAGAAATGATATTCTCTCACCTAGAAATACATACTCTCTTGGTGTATAATTATAAAACATAGCACGCAAACTAGATGCTATTCTTTACCGAAATGTTACCAAATAATTGTGGGCGTTATCCGGCCTTGAACGCACACACGGTGTGGCATTAGTGACATCGCTAAGGGGTTTCGATTGATAGACTTGCTTGAGGTAATGTTGCATATGACGGATGACAGGATGCCATGACGACACCCTCTCGCTCACCTGAGCAAACAGGCCATGGCAATTATCGTATGCCATCAAAGCATTTCCGACAAAATAGTATCAACCTTTAGCTTGCTACAGGCGAATCGGTTATTAACCCTTTCTATGTTTTAAGTTTATTCCAAATTCCAATACCTACTGAATATGCATGGACAAAATAGTTACAATGCGATATGAAAGGTGGAACATTGTAGCCATTTTAGAACGTATAGAAACAAACCTATACACCAAATTCCATTAGCAAACTTTTAACAGAGCAGACCCTAATCAGACGGCTCCTTTAGGAGCCATCTGATCTGGGTCTTCTCTATGCGCAAATGTATGAAAAGGCGTTTATATGAAGGAAGGGATATAATATTGTTGGAAACAGGTTGAACCCAGATGAGACGACAAGGGATGGGTGAAGTTTGGGGCGGTGCTCGTACAGTTTGAATAACTATGACAGAGATTCATTCAAGAACCTTTCTGCAAAAGTTTATAGAAATCCGGCCAATGGTATCAGGGAGGATTTATCTACAGTCATATGTACATGTAAAACCTCTCTATAACGGACACTAAATTACATCAAATATTTTGTGTTAAAGGCAGGTGGCTGCTTAAAGCAAGGTGAAAGTAAAACAGAACGCTCCTATAGGAGCGTTCTGTTCTACTTTCACCTTACTTTAAGCAGCCACCTGTCCTGAATACCAACTAATTAACACAATTTAGTGGCCGTTATAGAGAGGTTTTACTTCTAATGAACATTACTTTTTATCTTGGCTGAAACTGTAGAGTCAGATATTTATAACTTCATAAGCACACAGAGCAGACTCTGATCAGACGACTGGTACAGAAGCCGTCTTATATAGGTGTACTCTTTTTGCAAAGACGTGAAAAAGGTGTATCTTTGAGGTAAATGTTTAATATTTTTTTACGAATCGAAAACACTTAAGCTTCGTTTCAGGAAACTATATTGTAATCCAGTCAGTCGTTTTAACCCTTTCCCTGTTCTATATTTATTCAAAATTTCAGTACCTACTGAATATTCCATTAACAGAATAGTTATAATGAAATATGGAATGTGGAACATTGTAGCCATTTTAGAAAGTCAAAAAATAGATCCATAACATTCTATAAGCAATCAGAGCAGACCCTGATCAGACGGTTCCTATAGGAGCTGTTCGATCTAGGCCTACTCTGTTTGCAAATGTGTGAAAACACGTTTATATGAAGGAAAGGGTTATGAGCATTAAACATCCGTTGTCCGCCCAGATTAACACATAGCACCGACATTTTTTGTAATATTTAGTCTCGGTCCCCTTTAACCCATTCCCTCATACTGACGACCTTTGACGACTTTTGACGACTCTGTAAAAGTCACTTTGTGAAACCATTGTGATAAATAGAGCATTTGCTCCTCTAGGAGCAAATGCTTTATTTATCACAATGGTTTCAAACTCCAAAATTCTAAAATATTCCTTTTCTCTAATTAATGCTCCTTTTCGGTAGATTTATTCATAGAGGTTGTATCTAAAAATAGCCCACGAGGTAATGGGTTAATCATACAGACGCCCTTTGACGCACTTGTAAACATTTGATCCACATCCGATGGTTCCTGGAGGAGCCTTCTGATCGGAGTCTGTTCTGTTTGCTTGTGAAATAATATAGATATGTTTTCTACAATTCCTTGCATGGCTAAAATCCCTTGTGGGATTGGAGTTGGGTTTGGGCACCTTGGTCGAATGATTTATTCATTGACTTACAATCACCTAGCCATTAACGGCTGTGGGTTCTAATCCCGTTCAGGCACTTCGAGCGAATTTCTCATGTAAGGATGCATGTACAATACAAATTGTTTTACATCACACAATGTTGTTTCATATCCTGTTACAATGTAATTATTTCATATCCTACAAAACTGATTGTTTCATGGAAAAGTAGTAAAGTCAAGCAGGCAAAGCCACATGCAAGACGCAACCACCACCAAAACACCGATAGACAGCATGACACACACACACACACAACCACACACCCAAACGCACACACACACGAAATGAACACAGAAAACACCAAAAGACACACAAGAAACAGGGACAAACGTTCCACAACATGAACAAACCACAAGCACAAAGACGCAAGGCAAACAAAAGGAAGGGTGACAAAGAGAGTACCTACAATTCTAACTGTTTCATATCCTACAAAACTAATTGTTTCATACCATACAATTCTAACTGTTTCATATCCTACAATACTAACTGTCTCATATCATACAATGTAAATTATTTCATATCACACAATACTAGTTCTTTTGTATCATGCAATGTAAATTATTTCATATCCTACAATACTAATTATTTCATATGATACAATCCTAATCATTTCATATCCTACAATGCTAATTATTTCACATCAGACAATGTTAAGTATTTCATGCCTTACAAAACAAATTGTTTCATATCATGCAATGCTAATCATTTCATATCCTATAATACAAATTGTTTCATATCATGCTAATCAGTTCATATCCTACAGTACAAATGGTTTCTTATCATTCAATACTAAATGCTTCATATCCACGAATTGTTTCATATCATGCAATGCTAATTGTTTCATATCCTACAATGCTAACTGTTTCATATCCTACAATGCTAATTGTTTCATATCCTACAATGCTAATTGTTTTTCATATCCTACAATGCTAATTGTTTCATATCCTACAATGCTAGTCGTTTCATATCCTGCAATGTTAGTTGTTTCATATCATACAATGCTAATAGTTTTATATCCTACAATGCTAATTGTTTCATATCCTACAATGCTAATTGTTTCATATCCTACAATGCTAATTGTTTCATATCCTACAATGCTAGTCGTTTCATATCCTGCAATGTTAGTTGTTTCATATCATACAATGCTAATAGTTTCATATCCTACAATGCTAATTGTTTCATATCCTACAATACTAATTGTTTCATATCCTACAATGCTAATTATTTCATATCCTACAATGCTAAATGTTTCATATCATACAATAACTGACTGTTTCTCATGGAGTATTCCTCACTTGTAATGAACGTTGCGAAATAACTGAACAACTGTTGAGCAACGGTAAACCCGACCTCAACCAACCAATTCGAGATAGTGCTGTGTGCTGCCACCTGTCAAGCGTTCATGAAATAGTGACATAGCTGGTGCAACGTTTTGTAGGCTAGCTGCTAGGCTTAGAAATAATGGTATGTTTTTATAGATATACACACATTTGGTGTGTACTCGTATCTAAAAAGTTAAAAACATAACATGCAGACTTGGGTAATTGTTTAGTTCCGAAATGTTGTGAAATGTTACCAATTACGCGGGCGTTATCGTTAATTAATTTTTCGGTAGATATCGAGGTAGTCTCTGAATCGTTATAATTGTTTTCACGAATAATTTAGGTTCATCTAAACCTTCCCTTTTAAGGTAACTGAATACTGTAAACGTTTCTAAACAACTAATCAATAATCAGGGTTGTAATATTTCCAGGCAATAACTTATGACAGTTAAAGGCACATGTACTAAATAGCAGACCTAACGTTATTGTCTGACCATGGTGGAAGTTTTTACCAGTTTTGAGGAAACAATCTGCTTATAATCTCTTTACTCCATAAATACGCATTTTTATGCCTTTGCAAACAGAGTAAACCCTGATCAGACGGCTCCTTTGGGAGCCGTCTGATCAGGGTCTGCTCTGTTTGCTTTTGATATACATGTAATGTAGACATGCCTACACCGTATCAGTCATGGCCAAACCTTCATGTGTCCATGTGTTAAATATAAAAAGTACCCATAATATAATTATGTCTTACATGAATATTCATGAATTTAAAGGTTTATATTGGGGTACATCGTTGGGCGGTGGATGGGTGTCAATATGTCAGTTTCCGGACAATAAGACAATTTAGGAAATACAAATCGCGACCAAACTTGGTGTACATATACAGTTAACCCCTCTAACCGGAAGTTCAATGTAGTATAGAAATCGGACTTTAAGACAGGAGACAAGTTAATGCAGGGTGAAAGCCGAGCAGAAAGGTCCTTTGGGGACTTTCTGCATGGCTTTCACCCTGCATTAAGCAGCCAACTGCCTAAAATATCATTTTCTTTCTCTACTAGAATTCCGGTTACGTGGGGTTTTACCGTATATAGCTTGCAAGGAGAGAAATGTAAAAATAATCATGTTTAATTAAAGGTCAAGATCATTGTTACAAACAATGGGGAAGATGGTTTCCGGACAATAATTCTAGTATGGAAGTATATTTTGTGACCCTAATTAATGTACAAATAACTTTACTAAGATAAAGGCTAGGTCTAGGGTCAAGGTCACTGTAAATTGAAAATTAAATAGAAAAAAAGTTTCCGATGAACAACTTTAGCTAGGAAAGACATTTTGTGATCAAAGTTGACGTAAAGATAGCTTGCGTGTAGACACATGTTCGGATTGCTCAATCAGGAGTTTGTGATATTGCCAAGTCTTTTTGTGTAGTTTTCACTTGCTATATATTTGTATCCCCCACTCCCGATTAAAAAGGGGGTGGGGGCGCCTTGCCTGTCTGCCTGTTGGTTTGGTCCCAACTTTAACGTTGGCGATAATTTTGCGACCACTGCACATACATACTTCAAACTTGGCATGCATGTGCAACGTATGAAGGCGAACATTTTTAGGGATGACTAATAAGGACAAGGTCATATATCAAGGTCAAAGGTCAAATTACGGGTCAAATGTATCTTGGCGATAATCGGGGGCATAGTGTTTCACAAACACATCCTGATTTATGACAAAGGTCCGCTTTTATTAACGCGAAACGTCTCGCGAAAGCTGGGTGCTTAAGTGGTGGCACTATAAATGTGGTTCAATATTTGCACTGAGACTGAAATAAATTTAGATATTCTAAATGTCAAAGGTATGTACTTGCAACAAGACAGTAAATAACACACAGAGTGAAACCCGTCTTCTTTGACAGGTGGCTTCTTAATGCGAGGTGAACGTCACAGAGGAAGCTCTTGTGAGACTTTCTCCCTGCATTAAAATATTACCAGTCTAACCATTTACTCCATGAATATTCACGTAAGAATTAATGTATAACTATATCTACATGTACATTATTTCATAAGCAAACAAAGCAGAGCCTGATCAGGCGGCTACAAGAGTCGTCTGATCTGGGTTTTCTGTATTTGTAAATGCGTAAGTACTGGTATTGCTATTTATTAAAATTTGAATGCCAGGTTTAGAGAGATATTATTTTAATATACTTCAAAATTTAGCTTATTATTATTATTATTATTATTATTATACAGACGTTGTACAAAACAATGGGATCTAGATAAGAGGTCGAATTTGCCAGGCTAGAAAACACAGCCCTTATTTCCTTTCCATTAGCGTTCTGAAAAGGGACATAGGCAAACAGTGAAGCCGCACAAATATCTGCTGTTTTTTGCCGATCAGTTTTCAATCATTAAACCAAACTAACATTTCTTGGAAAAACATATCCCTCTAAATGTTTGCACTGGTTCTTCGCCGATAATTTTAATCATTAACCCTTTCCCAGTTCTATGTTTATTCCAATTTTTGATACCTATTGCATATTCATGGACAAAATAGTTATAACGAAATAAGGAAGGTTGAACATTGTAGCCATTTTAGAAAGTAAAGAAGCAGATCTTTCAAATTCCATTAGCAAACAGAGCAGACCCTGATCAGACGGCTCCTCTAGGAGCCGTCTGATCTAGGTCTACTCTGTTTGCAAATGCGTGAAAACACGTTTATATAGGGAAAAGGGTTAAACGAAACCCAACATTTCTGTAAATCACAGTGCTCTAAATCTATGTATTGTTTCTCCACCGATTTGTTTTCAACCATTAAATGGAAACAACATTTTTGAAAACATAGTCCTCTAAATGGAAGATTAGAGATATATGCGGTTCTTAGAAATGGGGAGATTATTTTCATTAACTAATGCCAGACAAACGTGCTTAAATCATTTCTTAGAACATCAAAGGACAGAAAATGAAGGACAGTGTCTTGAGGAAGGGTCGTATCTTGGGCAATGATCGTATATTGGGAAAGGAGCATACCTTGGGACAGGGCCGTATCTACGGGAAGGACCTTATCTCGAGCAAATGCCTATCTTAATCCATTCCCTCATATTGACGACTTTTGACGACTCTGTAAAAGTCACTTTGTGAAACGATTGTGATAAATAGAGCATTTGCTCCTATAGGAGCAAATGCTCTATTTATCACAATGGTTTCAAACTACAGAATTCTGAAATTTTCCTTTTCTCTACTTAATACTCCTTTTCGGTAGATTTATTCAAAGAGGTTGTATCTAAAAATAGCCTATGAGGGAATGGGTTAAGGAAGGGATGTATCTTTAGGAACCACTGTATCCTGAGAAAGGCTCGTCTCTTAGGGATAGACCGTGTATAAGTTGTTAGAAGTTGTGGTCCAATCCCTTTTCACAAAATAGTGAAATAAATTATGTATAAACTAAGTGTCAAGGATAGGACGCACACGTGTTACTTAACACATTTTAACAATAGATAATTACATCTACTTACAAATAATACAGCTCTACTATTTTTTTTTTTTAATAATATGAATAAGTTCGGCGGGCAAAAAAAATAAACGAAGGGAGACAACCCTCTCTTCAGTAATTAACCTGTTCCTTCATATAACCGCATTTCACGCATTTGCAAATAGAGTAGACCCAGATCAGACGGCTTCCATAGAAGCCGACTGATAAGAGACTGCTGTGTTTGATTTGGCATGGTATAGATCTGAAGAAAACCATACCATACTAAGTTTAACCTGGCAGACATTTGCCAACAGTTTGGATCCTGATGTGTTGCTGATATATGAGTAAATTGCCACCCAATCAGAAATTTCACTTAAACCTTGGAAGCTCTCTTAATAATTCATGTGTTCCCATATCAACTCTTTCCTCATATAAATGCATGTTCATGCACTTGCAAACAGAGAAGACCCAGATCAGACGGCTCCTAGGAGCCGTCTGATCAGGATCTGCTCTATTTGCTAATATAATTTGAAAGATCTGTTTCTTTAAAGTGGGCACACTTTTCCATCTTCCATAATCCATTGTAACTATTTTTTACCCATGAATATTCAGTAGGTATTGGAATTTTGAATAAACATGAGACAGGGAAATGGTTAACCTAAAAACCCGTCCATATTTTACTTTGGAACCCGTCTGTTGTTCGTGTAGATGGGGCAATGGAAACAAAATATTTGCTGAAATAAGCCATTGAGATCGATGAGTTCGGCAAACATTGCATACCCTGATTCGGGTCTATACTGTTGGCCCATGTCCTTTTTAAGGGACATAGAACACTAACTAGTGCATTAGGTTCACGACCAAAAACAGTTGTGTGCTTCTTTTGGCACTGTGAGACTTAGCTCTATATTATGTTAAAAGCAAACAGAGCAGACCCTGATCAGACAGCTCCTATAGGAGCCGTCTGATCTGGGTCTGCTCTGTTTGCAAATGTGTGAAAACACGTTTATAAGAGGGAAAGGATAAAGGGACACTGGTTATCAATGGGCTAAGTTCGAGATAAAAAGTAGCTTCTTGTGCTTCTTTTGTCGCACTGTGCTATGCTGAAGCTGGTACAGTTGTGCGACTTGGCACACCAGTCTGACACGAACCACCTGTAGACGAATGCTCCACAGTGTGAACCAGCTGTGAAAGGGTGTGATCAACTTCCCGTGACACGAGTATAACAAATGACAGGATGTGTCCATAATGTTCATTAGCTATGTTAACCCTTCAAATACGGGGACATTAATGTACTGGCATCTGAAAACAATGTAGATCCAGACCAGATGGCTCCTGGTTGAATCTACTAATCAGGTTCTGCACAGTTTGTTACTAAAATTCCTCAAGCAAATGATACTCTTTCATACTGAATGGACTCTATAGTTAAACGCTGGTGGGCTATACCATCTTTTTTCTTGTTTTTTTTTTGTTTTTTAAAAAAAAATAGTATGTCAGAATAGTGTGCAGTAGCTGTGTCCAGTACTGTAGCACCTTAGACAAATAAACAGGTTATGTGTTTTAACCATTCGCCTGCTCAGCGCTGCCTGACTCGACTCGCATTTGAAAAAAAGAGCTTTCTGTATCACTTTTGTCCTGCATTAAGCTACCACCTGTTATAAAATCCATTGAGTGATCGTGTTAGCGAGACGATACAGATGTGACATAGAGCAACTCGGTAACTCGTCTAAATCCGAGAATTCTTACGAGAATGTCACCCCTTTGATAACAGGAGAATAGTCTACTTTGAAATCTTATACACATTTTCTATGCAAGCTACAATTACTTATAGTATTATATAACCTATGTTATGCTCTGATTATAACATTCGATCCAGATGAGACGACGAAATAATCGGCGTCTGATCAGGATCAAAGCTGTTTGATACTCAGATCATAGTTTCTTAACCC